>OY019132.1:16948498-17548498 GCA_955652365.1 Eristalinus aeneus | reverse complement strand
AAATTGTGCAATTTGTTATATCAAAAAATTACAAATAGCGCAATACAAAAATTATGTTAAATATTCATAAAGAAGTGAATGTTGAATTGATCTCTAAAAGAATACATAAAAGCACCCAACGCTTGCTAAAACACTGTGATCCTGCTAAGAACCCCCTCGTCAACAATTTAAACAAGAGTCCAGTGCAAAACGAATCATGATTATTGTATTCTGTGATTAACTAATACTTGCCCAAAGCTTGCTTTTGTGTATTCACTTGTTTGTTATTTATGAATCATTATTTATTATATATAATTATTTATTAATTCAATTAATTAATTCATGTTTTTTATTAGTTATAATTGTATATTTATTTATTTCCAATTCAGTCCTAATTTATTTATGCAATTACGTATATATTTTTTACTCTTCCGTCAATGTAATAAATATTATTTATTTTGTTTTCTTTTTTCTGTTTTCATTGCAAATTTTATAATACATATATGTATATACACATATAATTTTTATTTTATTCCTTTTTCTTAGATAAAAGGGTCTTGTTTCTCGAATTTTACTTCTAAATACATGTCTTATTTTATCATTAATTCCTTATTACTAAATTAAATAATGTTTCAGAAGAATCATATAATATATCTCCGTAAAATGCATAATACTATGTTGTAATAACAATTATTTTTAAACGAGAAAAAACTATCTATCGATCTAATAAATTCTTTTTTCAATTTTCCGACCAGTTATTAGATGGCGCACCTTGGCTGTTCACACCCGAGGAATTTCCTGGCACCGCATGTTCACGTTTTATCACCTCAGTAATGTGATACTTCTCTATTCTTCTATTCTAAATTATTTATAATTATAATAATAATTGTTGGCGCTACAGTCCAAAGGGGGACCAGGGCCTAGCTTGCTCATCAACTACTCGTGTTGTGCGCGCTACTGTTCTCTCACAAGTAGAAGGGACCTACAGTTTTTTGCCGACTCCGAACGGCGAAATTTGAGAAGCTTTCTTAGACAGTTATTACTCTATGAGTGTTGTCAGCAGCTCGAAAGAGGTGGTGCCGTGAAAAATTCGAAAAATTGGTGTTGAGCTGGGAGTCGAACATACACAGTCGCACTCTACCCACTACGCCACGGCGACCACCACGACCACGACCAATGTATATTTATAATTACACATTTACAAATTACATAAAATCCATACATCCCGTGTAACGAAACCGATCTTATATGCCGACGGAAAACCGTAACGTGTGTTCCACAACTTACAGTATTTTGTTTGAGTATCTCGGCCTAAAAGCTCTCAAAAAACTTGAATTTGTTATATTTGCAGCTAATGAGCTCTAGTAATGAATCCATTTTTGAGGGATATTAGCAGCGAGTATCAAAAGTTACCATCATCAAAAAAAAAAAAAAAAAAAAAAAACGGGACAGTATAGTTTATGGACTTTTGGAATCATTGGTTTATATTTTCTTGAAAATGATACAATGCTTAACAAATTTAAACAATCAATATCGGAACTATATATGTTTACTCTTGCAAGTTCCCTACTATCCCCTTCCCCACTTTAATTGCAAATGCTCCAACAGTATTTCATAAAATTATTATTGCTTTACTGACAAAATCTAAATTTTTTTTCAAGGGTCATACATCGACTGCTAACCTTTCTCAAAATCTCGCCTGATTTATATTATTTGTTTTTTAATTGTGGCAGTAATTTTACAATGGTTGTAAACATATTACATTACTTGTTTACAGAGATTCGGTATTATTATCTTACTACTAAAATATTTTAAAAAATTCTTATAAGATATATATGTAATTTGATGGAAAATCCAATAAAAACCTTCAGTAAAAATGTATTATAAAGTAATTTTATTACCGTATCTGTAATACAAACCTAACTTAATCGGGAGTATTATATGAAACATTTATAGCTAACTCATGTTCATGTTCAATTTCGTAGCAAAAGTGTTAAAGCATATCAATCAAGATAAATAAACATTTAAATCACAAATGACTCACTTGGAAAGAACACATTAATGAATCATCCACAGTCATCATGCCACCAGCATTATCGAATTCTCCGCAATAGTTTGGAGCAGAAAAAAGTGTGACTAACTGACGCCTGGCAAAGAACTCATATCCATCTTCCACGACCTTTGATTGAAAATTGTAAAGCTCAGAATTTAAGTTCCACATATAACAGTTTAACTTTACCTGATGGGCTCGACATATGAGGTCCAAGTCATGTTTGCGTAAAAATTTCGATACAACAGTTGCTCCGAAAGTAAAGCTTACACCACGATCGTTTTCACCCCAACCTTCTACATCTTTGTCGGGGTCACTCCAAAGTAAATCACAAAGAAGGCCTGTATCCGGCACGTCTGTTGGTCGCATCAGACGTCTAATTTGCTCCATGTTCTGTAAATCAGGACTCAATCCACCATGACAACAGAAAATTTTTTCATCGATGATAGCTGCTATTGGTAAGCAATTAAAGCAGTCTGTAAACGTTTTCCAAAGCTTCACGTTGTATCTACGTTTACATTCATCATAAAAACCTTGAAGTACAATATTTAAGTTTTTAGTTAACTTTTAAGTTGATGGTAAAGTAAAGTTGGCTTACCATAGATTCTGTTAATACTGGCGCATTCGTGATTTCCACGAAGGAGGAAGAAATTCTCAGGGTATTTAATTTTATAGGCCAGCAAAAGGCAGATGGTTTCCAACGATTGTTTACCTCGGTCGACGTAATCTCCCAAAAATAAGTAATTAGCTGCCGGTGGGAATCCTCCATATTCAAAAAGACGCAACAAATCGGTGTACTGTCCGTGAATATCACCGCAGATTATAAGGGGTGCTTCGAGATCCAATAAAATGGGTTGCTGGAGAAAGATTTCGCGAGATTTAAGACATAGTCCTCTCACTTCCGCTTCTGACATTTGCACTGGTTTCCCTTGACGACATCCTCGCACTATTAAAAAAATGTTAAAGTAATTGTTAAGCTAGGAACGGAAGACCAATATAACTACAACAGTATTGAATGAATTTCGTGGAATAAATTTCTACTTGTCAAAGAAAAGGTTGTTAGCTACACGTTGATATTTCTGTATTATGCTGTTTTTTAAATTATAACTGAAAAAATGTGCTTGAAAATGTGGCGAAAACTATGACAATGCAGGTTGTTAGCTACATGGTAATAACGCTGTAGATTTTCTATAAATAACACCATTGTTTTTCCCTTAATACTCTCAATTATTTTACAAAGGAAACGTATTTAAAAATATTAATAGAGCATCTCATAACAATTATTGCCGAAATTTAATACTAATCTATTACGGTATTAATAAAAAGTATGTAGAAGCAGTAACCAAAAAAGTCGACTAACTAACGCACTGAAGTTCGAATAATGTATCTATTTCGGGTTGATTTTTAAGATTTCTTTATTAGTCCTTTAAAATTCTAAATTAAAACGTATATATAAAATGTAAGTTTCTAGTAATTTCATTTTAATATAAGACCTTACTTAAATCTTAAACCTACTATTGCTCACTACCCCTCTCGAACATTTAAATGAGAAATAAATCTTTGTTCTTAATTGGAACACTTATCATTAAAGTTATAGAATGTATAATGTTTACAAAACGATTTATTTTCAACCCGACAATAGGTAAAAGGCATTTATCGCCATAGTTATGGCAAACAATGCGACCACGACGCACAAAAAAGTTAAACAACTAAATTTATTTTATAAATGTTAAAAATTAAAAAAAAAATGGTTCAAAAAACAGACTTGTATAGAAATTGTTGGCATATATTTATTCCCCCATAGAAATGACAATAATTTATATATAATATAAGGTCACTCTGAGTACCGACATTAACCATGTGTGCAAAGAATACGAACAGACCATTTGTACAAAGAAATTTAAATATTTTGTGAGCACTTAGCATAACAATTTTAAAATACTTATATCAGTAGGGTACTAGACACTGCTGAAATAGGGTAAGAGTCAAATACAAGAGAAAAACATTTAAAAAAAAAACAAAGTTATATGAAAAAGGTGAGTTATCAATTTTCAAAGAAATAATCCAAAAATCCTGATTCGATCTGAGGTATTGGTGTGGTGTGCTTTATTGTAGTGCTACTTTTCATACAAGATAATAATAATAATAATAATTGGGTGGCGCTACAGTCCCCAGGGGGAATAAGGCCTAGCTTGCTCATCAACTACTCGAAAGGACCTAAAATTTGTTGCCGACTTCGAACGGCGAAATTTGAGAAGATTTTTCTTAGACAGTTGTTATTCTTTGGGTGTTGTCAGCAACTCGAAAGAGGCGCTGCCGTGAAAAATTCGAGGTGTTAAGCCGGAATCGAACTCAGAGCTTCGGCGTTTAGGGATTCGCACTCTATGTGTTGTGTTGTGTTATTCACACAAGAACAACATATAATACAAACATTTGTACATATCAATTAACAGTCACGTTTGCATAAACTAAACGTGTGTGAAAAACGCAGTTTAAGGTATTGATACATAGGAATCCAAAAAAGTAATCCTCTACCTATCCCACATAACCCGAAATGACCATACATTTTAAATTATTAAAATCGGTAATTTGTTCATTTCAATTAAGCTAGCTCAAATGTTTGGTTCCTTATTTCCTCAAAGAAAGCTTGACACTTCCTGAAAGTGTATCAGAACAAATGACTGTAAGAGTTTCACCCGAAACCGATTTTTTTAAGAATCCCAAAACAAGGCAGAAGGAAAAAAATAATAATGTCGAAATGACGAACTATATTTACTCGTATTCAAACATAGAGCAAATAAATATTATCCTTCTGACATGTAAATTGTTGATAAGCAACGAATAAAACGGAATGAAAGATAAGTATGATTAAAATGTTATTTTATGTTCTAAATAAATAAAAAAAAAAAAAGGTTTACTGGTGATGAAATCCCACTACTGTTAATTTTTCTTTTCAACGTTAAGGTATTTGTTTATTGATTTTTCCTTTTATTATATTCCATTTATTCAATTAAAAAATTTCTACGCGGTTTCTTGCAGTCATAATTGTTTACTTCATTCTTCTAACACATTTGACTAAGCTATACTTGCCGGACACGGGAACAATTAAATGAATTGTTATTAAAAAAATTAACTAAGTCATTCTTTTTCGCTACAAACAACAAAAACTGCAATTTCAGTGAGGGTTTGATTTCAATAAACCTATTCAGTGAAACATATCCCAGGAAAAAAAATTTAACTCCTGTAACAATTCAGAAATGTGCTTCCTGAAACATTGCCCTTTTTAGTAATGTCGATAACGTACTCTTATATAAGCATATACCATGTGAAAAAGAACACGTAGTACCAAACAAAACGAAACTTACTTGCATTTACAATAAGACATACAATTTTATGTGTATGCTCATTGTGGCTGTCCCTGACCCTATCTATTAAAAACAAAAATAGCTGAGTGTTACATGGTCTACATTTTGTCTTCCATGTTCTTTACACCTTCACATTCTAAGAATTTAATTAATTTCTTTCCCCTAAGGTATCACCAGTCATAAATTCCTCGTAAGGGTGCAGTAGTATTAACATTTGTGGTTACGTTTTGTTTATCGTCTTAAAAAGAAATATCAAATAAAAATAAAGTAATATACAATGTTAAAAAAGGTCTCAGACATAGATGGTACGAAAAAGGAAACGTTCAGGGGTTACTCCCAAGGTTGGGCAAACGAAATTAAAAGAAATTAGAAATATAAGGTAAATATGTCACCGAGTTTAAAAATTTTATATGTTAAACAGTTAAGGCAAAATACATAATGAAAGTATTTCTTTGAAAGTACTATTGGGATAACAGAAAAATCTCAAATAATAATAGCGAGAGTCCACCGGGGACCAGGGATTAGCTTGCTCATCAACAACTCGTGTTGTGCGCGCTACTTTTCTCTCACGAGTAGAGGGGACCTACGGTTTTTTGGTGACTCCGAACGGAGAAGTTTGAGAAGCTTTTTGTTAGACAATTATTACTCTTTTATTATTTTCAGCAGCTCGAAATAGGTGGTGCCGTGCAAAATTCGAGGTGTTCAGCCGGGAATCGAATTTAGACCTTCTGCTTGTGAGCGTCGCACTTTACCCACTATGCCACGGCGGCCACAGAAAAATCTCAAAGCTACTTACAAATGGAGTGGTCAGCATAATGCCAACATTGCGTTTAATTTCTTCAATCACATTACATAACTTCTCGTTTGACGACACTGATTGTTCTACAGCATTGTAAAACATTTTTTACGTATTTTTATATGTATGAAAATAAATGAGAACTTATAAAATTCAATTCTTTAGCGGCTTTATTTATTTATTCATTTGTGCATGAATAAACACTGAAAATTTTAAGAAAAGAAATATAAAATGGCGTATATGAGATAGGATTGCAGAGTTATATCCGAAGAGGGCATAGGAACTCTCTTTTATAATACATGACAAGTATAACATTTTGAATATTACGATAAAACACGTTACATTAACATTGTTTTTTTTATGTTACCATCCATACATTAAAGGCTTTCCAATAAGCCTAAGAACTTTCAGTTGAAAGTTCTCAAGCCCCCATTTAAAAACTCATTGCTATACCACTAAATCATTTTCGTAAGACCAAATATTTTTATAACGGCAAGAAAAAATTTATCATTGTAATATAAAATATATTCACATTCACAATATGTTCTTTTTTCTACAAACTGACAAAATTCAAAACGAAATCACTTTTATCAAAGTTTTCCGAACATTGTTGTGCGTTTGGATTAAAAAACATAAACATAACGGTAGTTTGTTTTATTTTATCGAGTAGTGTAGTCGGCTTTTTAATGACAAAATAAAGTTCACAGTGGAATCAAAAACACCGGGAACATAGTTTGTAAAAAAAAAGTACAGCTTTGGGGAGCCCTGTCAAATATAATTCAAACCAACCTAAGCATAGTATAATCAACGCAGCTTCGAATTTGGTTCAAAAGTATCACAGATATCCTAATGGAGAATGGTTACCCTGCAATACTTATAAGGAACTTAATGCAAATCTTCAGCTACATTGGCACCACACTTACGCCAAAAACTGACAAAGAAATTTACACTTAAGTGATCTACAAAATCAACTGCAAGGGAAAAGACAATGAACCATATAATCTATGTCCCATAGACATTACCAAACAGCTTATTTTACAGAGACTGGCTAGTCAATAACCGAACGTTATAACAAGAATTCAGGGAAAACATCGGCAAACCATTGCATTCAAATAAATTATTTACCTGTCTACAAACGAAAAAACACAACACTAAAGAAAGGTACATTCTGGAAACTTTACACATGAAAACTATGTTGTTAAAACTAACAACAATATGAACAGGAAAATGAATGCACAGATTTTATCAGCCGTATATTCGGCCCATGCAAGGACTCAGACATTACATTGAAATTTGATCTAGTCCAAAACCGATCTTCAGGTTAAGAAGTGCTGCTGGTTTTTTTTTAATTTTTTTTAAAAACTCAATAGCCAAATCTTTTGTTAGTTTTTTACATATTAATTTCTTGGCTTTTTAACAGGTTCTTCATATAATATAAAGATCCTCTTATGAGGGCAGCAATCATTTCATTGCTCTTAACAGTGACCAAAAAAGTCAATGACGGAAGAAATTTCTTACACATCATATACATTATACTCGTTATATATATACACAGTTAGAGGGGCGTTCAATATACACTCGGTATTGATACGAAGAAAAAGGCGAATTCATTTTAAATTGTTTTTATTTTTCAATATAATCTCCCCTAACATCAATGCATTTCTTACATCTTGAGATCAGCTTTTTTAAAACCCTCAAAAAAATAAATTTCCTCTTTCTCTGCAAAATACCCATTTATTGCCGACTCGAGTTCTTCATCATCGAAAAATCATTTTCCACGAAGACATTTTTTCAAATCCGGAAACAGGAAATAATCACTAGGAGCAAGATCTGGACTATACGGTGGGTGTTAAATTTCTTCGAAACCACAATCTCGTGCAGCAGCCTTGAAAACTCGCGCCGTGTGAATAGGAGCGTTGTCATGAAGAAGCAACACAGCCGCTGCGAGTTTACCCCGTCTTTTCTTTTTAATTTCCTCCCGCAAATTATGCAAAGGGGAAGCGTAGGATGTGGCGTTGATGGTTTCACCTTTTTTTGTACTCAACGAACAAGATACCCTTTGAGACCCAAAAAACTGTGTCCATGAGCTTCCCGGTAGACGAAGTGACTTTGAACTTCTTCGGGTGGTTTGTTCCTTTTTTTTATGCCACTGCATAAACTCTTTTTTGCTTTCAGGGTCATACTGGTGAACCCATGTTTCATCCCCAGTCACAATTCGATCCATAACACACATTACACATCTCCTGAAGTTCGCATGCTGTAGATTCTCACTTTTTCTGAGACGCATTGAGCATTCGTGGCACCCACCTTGCACTGACCTTTGAAAGGTTAAGATGCTCATGAAGAATGGTGTGAATGGTACCAGTTGAAAGCTTGGTGATCTCTGCAATCATTTTCACCTTTATTCTGGCATCCTCAACCACAAGTTTTTTTACTTCTTTGATGCTTTCTCCCGTACAAGCAGTAGCCTGCGCGGCGGAGCGGGGGTCGTCTTCAATGTTCTCTCTGCCTCTCTTGAACGCACTTGACTACTTTTGCACAGTTGATAAGGAAGGTGCGGAACACTGGTACACAGCCACCATCTCTTCATGAATAGGTTTTTGACTTTTTCCTTGCTTAGTGAGACATTTAATTACAGTGCGATGTTCAATTTTCACCATCATCGTCTCAGTTGCACATTATGATTCTGTTTGATCAGAGATAACACACGAGTTAATAATCACATTTATATGAAAAGTATATAACCACAACTTCACCCCGATACCGAGAATATAATGAACGCCCCTCGTATGTGTTACAATTTTTTGAACGTAAGTACAAAATGTTACTGGAGAAATGATATGTAAAATATGTAGTAGTCTTTAGACTTAAAAAATAAAAAATCGCAGCCGTTTTATTTCCGAAAAATGTTTTTGTTTGTTAAATAAAATTAGATAGAATACATACATTAATTTCGCCATTACGATATCTTTTTGAAGATGGCATGGACATATTAAAATAAAATAACTTGAAACCTACACGTGCATATATTTATATGTAACAAGTTTTTGAACGGTTTTACATGTAAGAAGTCATTAAATATTATAGAATTACGACAAAGTTCTTACTCTTACATGCAATCTTTAAATTTCATCAAAGCTCACATCTGTTTCTTACACAATTATTTTGTTTATCCACGCGAAATACAAAAAAATGATATGAACATAGTACTGAATTATTTTAAGCTCCAATGTATAAAACAGTGCGTATGTCTGTTTTCGTTATCTATTCTTAAACATGTGAAATCATTATAGGCCAATACGCTGGGGCTATTTTTAGAGTTGTTCCGATTGAAAAGTATACGCCACAGAGAACACTTTGTTTTACCGTTTCTGACGTGGTTAATAATTAGAAAATATGTTTTCGATAACCACGTGGAGGTACGTTTGCTAAAGTTTTTTTTGTTTCTTCCGGTAATTTTAAGAAATTGCGTATTCGATTTTTATGTAATAGTTGAATAAATGCAGTATTGTTTCGTGCTGCTGAGAAATGTTTAAATATAAATATTTAATTACAGCATATGTAAAAAATTAATCGACGAAGAATTTAATATTTTACACATCCATAGAAATGTTATATAATGCAGCTTTACTTTGAGAATATAACCTGCTAGAAAATCACATTTGGACACCACTTTAACAAAACTTCCTTTAAATCTATTGACCTAAAAATAAAACCGTAAAAATAAAGTTGTTAATGGTAAAATTAATACACGTTATATAAAGAGTTATTCATTCTCGCTGTTTTATTACTTTAAAAACAGTACTATTGCAGCACGCTTTTAATGTATCATATTATCAACACATTTCACTTGTTTCCTTAAGATGTATTCCTTTTAATGTACTTTGGAAAATTTCATTATCTGACAGAAATTTTGTTTTTTTAGCGAAATTTGAAAATGCACCCAAGATTTTAGAGAAAGCTATGTGGATAATTGTAAGTACAGCCGTTTAATGCAGACATCAAATGGCTTTCATTAAAGGACTTTATCATCTACATTAAAATGCAAGTTTAGCCATTTACAGGAGGGACATGTTGAAATTAATGATTTTGATGATTAATTAGTCCGATTAATTACGATTTTAATTAAAAATGTAACAATAGGAATGAATTAGGTTTTTGAAATACTTCGTCTTAGATACCAAATTCGGCTATAAAGAAATCTCTTAGCCTTGGCTTTCTTTTTTCTTCCTTTGGAGCGTGATGAATCGTTACTTGATCACCTTCTGCAGACACGAGCGTCTCAGTTGATGGCGACAATAAGTCCGAATTCTCTTGTTGCAGCAGTTTAAGAGTATTTTCCGCTCGCTCTTTTTCCTTCTTATACGCTTTTTTTGTTTTATTAACGTGCAATTATGTGTTTTTTATTTATATATCAAATGAAGAAAATTATTAAGATTAAAAAATGCTTGGATAAAAATCTACAGAAAAATTAGAAATAAATTATAAGGAAAGCTATTAAGAGCCGTAATCTATCTACATAATTTTTTATATTGGTAAAATTCACTCACACAGATGTACACAAACAAAAAATCTCAGCCAAAAACTGACAAAACTAAACACTAAACACTGATATTGTTCATAAAACTTCTAAAAAGGTCATATCTATACAACACTGAACACGGAAAATGTTTCATGATTGGCTAAACGAATTCAATTTTTAATTTTTTAATTGATCTTAATTGCTTTTCTCACCTTACATGGTAACCCTGACCTATCTCTGTCAATTGTTCCTAATTGAATAATTAAAACAAAAAAATGATATGAAATTGGTGATAACACAAAGATAAAAGAAGGAACGGTATTCCTGGGAACAAAAGTATAATTTTGTAATAAATAACCTTTCATTAATAGAAGTAGTTGTGTTTTTGCATAAAATGTATTCTTTAAATTCGAAAACTATTTTTATGCAGATATCTATCTAAGGATTTTATTTTTTATACACGAAAATTCTGACTTTTTGAACTTCTCCATGGACTTCCGGTTGGAAACGCATTTTTCACGGCACAACATCTGTCTAAGAAAAAGGTTCTCGAACTTCGCCGGTGTTGTTATGTAGTGTGGGTCCTTTCTACTCGTGAGGAAACAGGTAAAGTATAATACAGATAGTATATTTGGCCTACCAATTAGAATTTACAGTCGAAGCTCTCTAAGTCGAATTTTCATGGGATATCAAATTTAGTTCGAGTTAGAGGAATTTTTCGACGGAGTTAGACGGAGTGACTTTGAACTTCTTCGGATGGTCTGCTCCTTTTTTATGCCATTGCATGGACTCTTGTTTGCTTTCAGGGTCATAGTGGTGAACCCATGTTTCATCCCCAGTCACAATTCGATCCATAACCGGGTCGCCGGAGCGGGGGTCGTCTTCAATGTTCTCTCTGCCTCTCTTGAACGCACTTGACCACTTTTGCACAGTTGATCTCTCTTCATGAATAGTTTTTTGACTTTTTCCTTGCTTAATGAGAAATTTAATTACAGCGCGAAGTTCAATTTTCGCCATCATCGTCTCAGTTGCACATTATGATTCTGTTTGACCGGAGATAACACGCGAGTTAATTTAACATGAATGCAATAAAATAATAAATAAGTAAATTTATGTATAATATATAACCACAGTTTCATACCGATACCGAGAATATATTGAACGTAGAGGGATTAATTTTAAAAGAGTATACATATGTAGTATATATGTGAGTAAAAAACAAAAAAGTATGTACTTTTGAAGTGAGTCTTTTCAATTGGAGATTGAAGCCTTTTAAAGAAAGATTTAATTTTAAAAGGCAGTGTTGGATCTCATGTGAAAATCATCTGCCATTTCAATTGTAGACTGAAATATATATATATGTATATGTTATTTTTTTCGACTTAATCTTCTTCATCATCTTCACTCCCATCTTCTTTTTCATCAGCAACATGTAGGGCTTCCTTCCAAAATCGAATTGCGATAAAGTACTGGTGTGACTATTGTAGTCATAGAATCGCAGAATCAAATTTGCTCACGTAATCGAAATGAAAACTAGATTTTGTTTATGTACTTCAGGTGTCAATCAGTAAAAAAAAAAAAATTTGATCGGGGGTGTTTGTTTGGCGTCTGTTGAAAAATGTAAAACCAAAACAAACATTTTCGTCATAGTTTAATTTTTTATTTCCGGAAAGGAAAAAACGCATCACAAGGTCACAAAAAGTTAAGTACTGTTTGTAGTGAAAAAGCTTTAAAAGAACAGCAGTGTCAAAATTGGTTTACCAAATTTCGTTATGGTGATTTTTCACTCAATGATGAAAAACGCTCTAGTTGTTCAGTTGAAGTTGATAACGACCATCAAAGCGATAATCGTTTCGGATAGTCACAGTACAAAACGTGAGTTTTCAGATAAGCTTCATGTATTACATACATGCTTTGAAAATCACTTAAAACAACTTTGCTATGTACGAAAAGTCAATATATGGGTTCCTCATAAACTGAAAGAAAATCACTTTATACAACGCAGTTGGAAAAGATCGTGTAACAAGCCGGGTAAATCAACCCAAACAACAACAAAAGATGAAGGTTACCTTTCTAGTGTTGCAATGTTTTTTTTTATCGTAAAGTTTGAAATTTTTGAGGTTATACGTACTCAGAACGTTTTGACATACGAGCGCTATTTGTGTTGTTTACAGTAACTTAAAAGATTCATCTCGCCAAAAAAATGGCCATCATACATTCAGTATTCCATGAACATTTGACCGTCAAAAAAAATTGTTCGCGTTGGATTCCACACAATTTGAATTTGAAATGCTCCAAAAATCCAATCGTGGTGCTTTGAAACACGTCTATAACATCGTGACAGGTGATGAATCGAGGATTTACGCGTATGAACCCGAAAGTAAACAGCAGTCAACTGTAAGGGTGTTTCAAATTGAGCCAAATCAAACGAAAGTTGCTCGCGCACGAAGCACTTCCAAGCAAATGGTCGCCTGTTTTTTTTCGGAAAAACTGGACATGTCGCAACCGTACCACTAGAACAACACAGAACAGTCAATTCTTTGTTTGCCAGTAGTCTTCCAAGAAATCAGGAAAAAGTGTATAAAATATCAGGGAATATTTTGAAAAACATTAAAGCTATTTTCAATGATTAATATTTGTTTTTGGTTCTCTAATCCCAAAATATAAAAGGCAACACTCGTACAAAGAAATTGTCTACTTCGAACTTTTACTACCAAACCAAAATAACACAATTACTACAAAACCAAAATAACACAATTGAACAATGCAGTTTAGGAAAAGCGACCCGGACTGACATATCGAAAATATGTTATATTCCATCATGACAATGCAAGGCCGGGATGTTTTGCCATATTCACCATATAGTCTTGACCGTATATTATTTGATTACTTTTTATTTCGACATTTGCAGAACTCCTTGAATGGTCAGGTCAAATCGTACCTGGTTGTTTTTTGCTCATAAGAATGAACGTGGAATTATGATGCTGCCTGAAAAATGGCAAAAAGTCATCTCTCAAAAGGGGCAATACATTACAGAATAAAGTTATTTCGTTCCATGAAAAATATGTCTATTACTTTCTAAAATAAATCCCCAATTACTTACTTGCCAACTTGGAAGGCAAATATTGCCGAGCGCGCCCGCAAAGCCACGACAGCACTCTACATGTGCAGAAGAGCTATTGGGTCTAGATGGGGTATCCAACCGCATATGTAGCCTGGATCTACACGGCTGTGGTGCGCCCTATTCTACTATATGGCGTTGCAGTTTGGTGGAATGCACTAGACACAGCCTCCCACTATAACACTAAACTATATATATACTATACTATAACAGAAAAGTCCAGCGACTGGTCTCCATATGTATCTGCGGTGCTCTAAGAACCACCCCATCAGATGCATTGGACGTCATTCTTAACCTTATGCCCATAGATCTGTTTGCCCAACAGGCGGCGGCTAGTACAGCCATAAGACTGATCTCCTCATTACAATGGAACGTCTTCCACGGACACTCAAGAATCCTTCAAAGAGTAAACGTTGTATACCAGAACCTTGACTATGCGGCACCGAAGGTCTTTTTGACACAAAATTTCCGTACTATGATCCCTGAACAAGACGCGTGGTCGGCGAACCCACAATGGGTTGCTGACGCTACGTGGATCTACACCGACGGACCAAAACCAAACGAAGGCGTTGGTTGCGGAGTCTACTCTGAGGATCTGAACCTTAGTCTAAAATTTAGGCTTCCCAATCACTGTAGCGGTTTCCAAGCTGAAGTAATGGCCATTCGAGAAGCACTGTCTTGGCTGAAGAGGAATAGTATATCCTCAGCTGATATCCTTATTCTTACGGATAGTCAGGCAGCACTCAGGGCCCTGGAATCTATCTCAACAAACTCCAAGACGATCATGAACTCCCGCACATCCTAAGATGAGATGGCTGAGCAGTTCAACATTAGCCTGTGCTGGGTGCCAGGTCACACAGACATTCCGGGTAACTGCCAAGCAGACGAATTGGCCAGGCTTGCCACAACGCAACCACTACTTCAGGAACACGAACACCTCGGTATCCGTCTCGCTACATCCAAATTAGTACTGCATTTGAACGCGATCCATCAGGCTAATCAAAGATGGTCTAACCATAACCTTTGTTGCGTCTCCAAGGTGTGGAAACCCTCCTACACCTGTTATGCACATGCCCGGCGCTCTTGCGCCTCAGACACAAACACTTTGGAAGCCATTTCCTCAACGGCCTACATGACCTCAATAAAACCCCACCGGCCAACATTTTAGACTTTATCATCGGCTCCATCTGGTTTTAGGTTCTTCCCACATGGTGTGGCAGCACAATGGTCCTGTATGGGACTAAGTGTATTCATCAGCCACTTTAACCTACCTACCTACCTACCTACTTGCCAACTTCATATATTTGCACAATCGATAGAGAATATTTCAAGCATTCAGAAAAAATGTGGTTTCCCCTTGGAGCCCCTTGGAACACTTTTGTTATGCGCCACCAAACATTGACGTACTTTCTGCAAGAAAAGCTTAACAAAAAGCTTGATCTAGAAAATTGGTGGTCAAAATGCAAAACTGTTGATGTAGTTTGAAGGTTACGCGATCGGAATTCGTGTGTCGTTTGTCCATATTTACCACAACTGGGCTATCCATTTGCCACCCCTTTTTATTGCGTTTCTTAATCTATTGTTATACAAATGTAACAGCTTAGAAATAAAATTTATACAATGTTTATATATTTATTATATTTGTAATATGTGAGAATTTAAAAAATATGTTTTCAAAATACAAAAAAAGGTTACACTAGTTAGATTATTACTGAAATTAAATATTAAAAAGTAACTATTTAACTTCTAATAATAAAACTGAAAATATATCATGTACAATATTGTTCCATTATTAATCAAAGACACCCTTATTTCAATTTTGTATATTAAACTAAAAATTTGTAAGAACACTTTTACTTTCCGAACATGTTGAATAACAAAGGTTAAAAACAAACTACGCGCAATTTGGATAATGGAAATCGATCAATAGACGCCATAATTGCACAAGTTATTCTATACATATATAAATATGGTGTGCACAGGAGACATGCGTATATGCCACTTATTCGTTGCAAGACATTTGTTTTGTTTGTAAAATTAAGAAAAATAAAACGACGATTGAATAAAAAAAATACAGATACATTTATTTATGTACATTTAAATTTCAACCAGTATTGTTTCATTATTTCTTCTTTAGTTTAACATTTAAAGTGAGATTGCGGCTTTTATGGTCATATTTCTTAAAGCATTTTCTAAATTACACAATTCAACTTAAGATATAAAGAAATCTTTACACGGGAATAGAACCTTCAATTATCATTAAACTTTCACCGTTAAGTAATTACCTCTCCGCAAAGTTTTTATTAGTTAAAACGAAAAGAAGCGTATATATATGTACATATATAAAAATCTTGCAAAATGATGTTATATTTATTTGAAAGGGCGTACATTTAACCTTCAAACTGCATCAACAGTTTTCTTTCATTTTGATACAGTTTTTCATACCAGGCTTTTTGTTAAGACCACCTTTTGCGGGAAGTGCTTCCATGTTTGGTAGAGCATAAAAGTGCTCGAAGAGGCTCCAAGGGAAAACCACATTTTTTTGAAAGCTTAAAATATTCTCTATCAAAGGTGTAAACGTTTTTTTTAAATTTTCGCACGATTTCCCTTCTAGTGCTTGTATTGCGCAAATACCATGGATGTAAATCAGGAAGTTTTTATAATTGATAAATGTAATTTGTTAGGTTTAGAAAGTTTTGTAAGAATAAAGCTTACTGTTTTTTATTGGTATACATAGCGGAATACTCATATATGTGAATAAATAGACCGTTTTTATTGCTAAGTGCAGTTTCTGACTTCTGAAATCCAATATTAGTTTATTTTACTAAATATTGAATATTAGATTTCTAAAATTGAAAACTTATTAAAATAGATCTCGAAATATAGCAGTTACATTTTCCACATTTGTTATGCAAATGAATATAGTATTTGAATACAAATTTCTTTGTGATTACTTTTTTGAAGGTAATACTTCAAACTTTGGTGAATTTTTATCAAATAATTATACAAAATTTTAGAATGAAAAAAAAGATTTTTGCGAGATTTTATTTCACTTTATGAGGTTGTGTCAGAAAGCTTATAGTTTGGAGATTAAGCATGGAGAACAACAAAAAAGACACAGCATCAAACCCATCAAGAGAGGGAAAATCAGATTCAACAGAAATCCAGGTTTGAATGTTGGTATTGTATATCAAGAAACTGCTACATCTAATGTTTGTAACACTTCTCTAATATTTTTAGAGAACCTTTCATTAACAGCAGAAATTACAAAAGTAGTAGTGCAACTTGTAAAACGATTCAGCGTCATCCTAATAATAATATCGAGCAATTACTAGATTGACTCGAAGAAATTTGGAGTTTATGCCAAGAAAACCGCAGCTATGGTTATAAATTTGATATGCCAGCAATATCATCAGCATATATCAGATATATCATCAGCAGCGTTGTCGTCGGATCATTGTCAGAGGAGGCCCAGGAAAGTCGAAAAAAGAATTAATAATAATAATAATTGGGTGGCGCTACAGTCCACAGGGGGACCAAGGCCTAGCTTGCTCATGAACTACTCGTGTTGTACGCGCTTCTTTTCTCTCATGAGTAGAGGGGACCTACAGTTTTTTGGCGACTTTTTTATTACTCTCAGTTATTACTCTTTGAGAGTTCAGCAGCTCGAAAGAGGTGGCCCCGTGAAAACTTCGAGGGGTTAAGTCGGGAATCGAACCTAGACCCTTCGGCGTGTGAGCGTCGCACTTTATCCACTACGCCACGGCGGCCACATTGGAATATTATCTTTTAATAATTACAATAATATGTGTAGAATTCGTTTATAACCAAAAAAAATTAAAAAGACTGGTGTACACCTCGAAAGCGCTCCTAAGAACGACGTGGTGCTATTATTTTGCAAATTTAAATTCATCTGCATTTTCGGTAACGGAACCTTTCTCAGTGACAAGATGCATTTTTTTATTGTCTTGTATATCGGTTTTATGACTGATATAATAAGGCTCTTTCCTGTCCATAGGAAAAAGTAATTAGCATAATAGTGAAAAAGTCGAACACAGTGCTATTATTTTGCACAGTACTGTATCTAATACACAATACCGTTATTGTATTGTTTTTCATTTATTTTTATTTTTTTCTTTTTTTATTTCTTATTTTATTTATTTAAACCTAAAATCTATCTTATTAATATGTTTGGATCAGACATAAGAGTTATGGTATGGAGGAAACCAAATGGGGAGCTCAGGAGTTGCAATATTAAGGCAACAGTGAAGCTTAGTATGGAGCTGCATTTCGTCCAAAGGTGTGGAAAACTTAGTTTTCATTGTCGGAACAGGGAGTATAACGTAAGCCTAAGTATATATATATATATATATATATATTTAATATATATATATATAAATATATATGTATATGTATATATATATATATTTAATATATATATATTATATATATATATGTATATGTACATATATATATGTATATTTATATATATATATATATTTATATGTACATATATGTATGTATGTATGTAGATATATATATATGTATATATATATATATATATATGTATATATATATATATATGTATATATATATATGTATATATATATATATATGTATATATATATATATATATATATATATATATATATCCGATAGCTCCGATAGACAGATACATCGTGAATGTGTGAATTGAAACATAACGAAACTCAAAAAATTTTTTTCAAACGCATGTATCAGTTCCAAATTTTGGTGTTTCTTGTGTATTGCTTTGTCTTCTTTGCATGATGGACACCATCAACTTTACATCAAACACTGTATATTGCGGGGCGAAAAGATGAGAGAGAAAAGATAATACTTTCAACATATTCCTTATCCTCCTTACAATACTGTTCCGGAGACTAATACGTGTTTTTTGTTTGTTGAGACGCCGAAAGACATAGCGTTAAGTTTAGGTTAGCTTAGAGTGCCCGAGAAGAGCCATTAAGTTATAAATGAATTGTTAAGCTAAGGTTGTTTAAAGCGTTTTATGTCTAGTTCGTAAGATATTTGGATAGTTAGCAATAAAAATGCAATTAAAAAAAAAACTAATATGTGTTGAGGCTAAACATGCTGATGGAACTATAAGTGCATAGTTCCGGAACTATATCGGTCCTGGATCTATATCGGTCCGGGAACTATATCGGTCCGGGAACTATATCGGTCCTGGAACTATATCCACTGCGGTAGTTCTGAATGTTGTTTCAGCTAACATATTGACCACTTTGTTTTGTTCACATTTCATGAAACATTTCAGATTTGTTTTGATTTGATTGTTTTGTTGATAGACAAATGCTCAAATCTTGTTCGGGTATATTAACGTTCTTTGAAATATAAAACATATTGTTTTAATTGTAACAGGTAGAATAAATTGGTTTACATGAATATAACATTTAAGTAGTAGTAGAAGTAGTTTATGGAGATTTAATTTTAAAACATTTAAAAAGTGTTCATTTTCTTATGAGGCATTACCTATACCACAAAGATCTCCTCGGAACTAAATATATCCTCGGAACTAAATAGGTCCTTGGAACTAAGGAGTTCCTCGGAATTAGTTCCTGGAACTAATTTTTTCCATAAAGGAACCGTTCCATGTTCGGTCCGGCAAACGAACTGTTTTGCGCAACTCTGCAGATGCCTACGACGAATTGAAAAATAAACACCGTACACAAAACTATCATTACTTATGATTTAAGGTACAATACATATGAGTATACTATGAATTAAGTATTTCGAAGGCTGTATTTTGAGGCATTTCGAAGTAATTATTTTTAATTATCTTATCTTTTGATAAGACTAGATCCAAAATATCAAGTGCGATAAGGTCAATCACAGCAAACAGTGTATATTTAATACTAATTTGGCAATCTTATATGAAATGCTTGATAATCTTAAAAAATCAATATAAGAACACTCAATTTTATTTCTTACTCTTTAGTTTAAAATTATTTCAATATCAATGGCAGACAACACGCACTAGAGTAAAATTGTAATTAATAAAAGTACACATTGTGAAAGCATCACTTTCTATGAAGTTGTTAATAATATAAATATTACGTTCTTTTAATGATATTAAGATATATATATTGGTGAGGTGACGTTGTTGATTGCGCTCAATAAGAAGAGCTGCCACAAAGCAGACATTACCGCTATCCAGGAAGTGCGATGGGATGGGCCCGGAAACGATGGAAAACTGCGACACATACTACAGCGATTATTACTACAGAGAGAGAAGGCAGCGCTTATTCGGATGCGGATTTGTGTGGCAGACTTAGGCAAAAAGTCTTGAGCTACGACCCCGTCAGCGAGCGCCTCATGACAATCCGCATCAAAGCTAAATTTGGGAACATCAGTCTGATTTACGCTCACGGCCCGACAGAGGAGAAGGATGACAACACCAAGAACATACGACCAATGCCCCAGCTAGGATACCAAGATCGTTCTAGGAGATTTCAACGCTCAGCTGGGAAAGGAGGACATCTTTGCTGGAGTCATCGGTAAACACAGCCTGGACAACAACACATGCGGAAACGGACTCAGGCTGTTGGACTTCGCCTCGGGGCGAAACCTCTCTGTGGCTAGCACGCGGTTCCCACAACTGAAAATTCACAAAGGGACCTGGCGATCTCCTGATCAATCAACCGTCAACCAGATTTATCACAGTCGAGATAGACCAAAACGGTTTGACGTCGGAAAGCTACGATAAGCTGCTGGAGTGTACAGACTACCCGCAGAACTATTTAAAGCAGTTGGAGATGACCTGGTTGGGCGCATGCACCAGCTCATCTGTAAGATATGCTCGGAGGAAAGCATGCCCGTTAAGTAGAATCTCAGCGTCGTTTGCCCGGTTCACAAGAAAGGAGACCCCTTTGACTGCGCCAACTACCGAAGGATTAGTCTCCTCAGCATGGCATACACGATCCTCTCTGCCGTATTGTGTGAGCGTCTGAAACCGTTTGTCCATGACCTGATAGGTTCCTATCAGTGTGGTTTCAGACCAGGGAAGCCCACAATAGACAAGATCTTCACATTACGGCCGATCCTGGAAAAGTCTCAAGAAGTGCAAATCGACACTCATCACCCATTCGTCGATTTGACAGTGTGCATAGAGACGAGCTATACAGTGCCATGTTTAGTTCTGGCATTCCTACCAAACTCGTCAGATTGTGTAGGATGTCGATGGAGAACTCTTACTACTCCTTCAATGTCAAAAAAGGTTTTAGACAATGCGACGCACTGTCATGTGACTTCTTTAACATCATCCTCGAGAAAATCGTGCGTAACTCACAAGTCAACACCAGAAGCACGATCTTCCAGAAGTCAGTTCAATTGAAACCTTACGCTGATGACATTGACGTGATTGGACGAACACAGCGGGCCGTCAATGAGGCGTTTGCTGGCATTAAAGTGGAAGCGGCTAAAATGGGTCTGGCGCTAAATGAGGGCAAAACTAAGTACATGCTGTCATCAAGAAAGGACAGACAACATCGACGTCTCGGACAGATCGTCACACTAGGCAGCAGAAACTTCGAGGTTGTCAAGGACTTCGTCTACCTCGACTCCGCGGTAAATAGGGACAACAACATCAGTACCGAAATCGAACGCAGAATCACTCTTGCCAATCTCTGTTTCTTTGGGCTCAAGAGGCAATTGAGCAATAAAGTCCTCTCTCCAAGGACTAAGCTCGCTTTATATAACAACTTGATCATCCCAGTCCTACTTTACGGCGCAGAAACTTGGACGTTAGCAAAAGCGGATGAGTCTTTTCGAGAGAAAAGTTTTGCGTACGATTTTTGGTTCTGTTTGCGTTGATCCCATCTGGAGGAACAGCGACATACGCCTGGTCAAGCGTATACGAATACAACGCTTAAGATGGCTAAGCCACATAAAGCACCACTGCTCCGGACCGAAAAGTCATTGAATCCATGCCATTGGGACAACGCAACAGAGGACGACCTAGACTAAGGTGGCGCACACAAATGGAGAAGGACCTCAACCAACTTGGAGTGCGCAACTGGAGACAGCTAGCGAAAGATCGTGCTGGCTGGAGAGGCATGTTGGTTGAGGCACAGGTCCACCCGGACTGTAGCGCCACAAGAAGATGAAAAAGAAGAAGAAGAAGATATTAAGATATAATCATTGAATTAAAGAAATGTTCTGCTGGTTTTCAACATTTTCGGCGCAGTTTCTTAAATGTTATGGCCGGAATAGACCCCATTTTACCAGGCACTCGATGTATGTACTTAATGAGTTTGCAAATGCTCAATAATTAAGTAAATATTTGTTTTATTAGTGTCATGGATAGCGTAGGCGCAGGCGGACCTAGCTACTGACAACACAGAAATATCATTAACTGTTTATGAAAAGTAACTGTATGTCCCTACCACCCGTAAGAGAGCAATATCAAGTACAACACAAATAACTGCTGAAAAAGCTAGGCTCTGGTCCCCTTATGGATGGTTGCACCATTCAATATACATGTATGTTCATAAAAATAGCAGCGCTCCTCAAAAAAGACAAATAATTTTCTATTAATTCAAATTGTTTAATTATTTTTTCAAAAAACGTATACAAAAGTAAAGTATTTCAGTCTTAACAGGTATATCACAAAATAAACGTTGTTCATAACTTTTAACTATTTTTTTAAGATAGTACTAATATTTTGCAGTTGTTCAAAAAAATAGCAGTGTTTAGAAATATGTTGTACCTAGACAACAGAAATCAATGAAACAATATGAAATTATTTACAGCTTACCGTTAGTACTTTTTAGCAAAGCCTTTGTTTTTTATCACTGCGCTGCATCTTCGTGACATTGAGTCCACCAGACTCCGACATCTCTCAACTGGTATAGCTTCCAATGAGTCTCGCACTACCTCCCACAATTCCTTGACGTTTTTTGGTTTGGCCTCATGGACATAATTTTTAACATCGCCCCATAAGTTCTCAATGGAGTTTAGGTCAGGGGATTGTGCTGGCCACTCCATAACGGTTATTCTTTTTTCATCAAAAAAAAATTTTGCCCGTTTTGACGTATGTTATGGGTTGATATACCCAATTATCTTGTTGATATACCCAAACTAGTGGCATTTTCCCCTCGACATATGGCAGCATAACCTCTTCTAAAATTTTAATGTACTCAGCACCGTCCGTTATACCCTTGATATGATATATAGGCCCAACCCCATTATATGAGAAACAGGCTCAAATCATTAGTTTTGCTCCTCCGTGTTTAACAGTTTTAACTGTATAACGGGGATTATTTTCTTCATTCTTTGGTCTGCTTACATATTCCCGACGACCCTTAGGCCCAAATAAGACTATTTTGCTTTCATCGCTCCACAGAATATTCCTCTATTTCTCCTTATGCCAATCTTTGTGAAACTTTGCGAATGCCAATCTTTTTTGCATATGCTTTTTTGTCAAAAGCGGTACCTTTCGCGAGCTTCGAGCTGGTAGTTTAGCCTCTAGAAGACGTCTTTTAACCGTCACAGTAGTCATCAGAAGTTGGAGTTCATCCCTTATCTGTCTGGAGCTTATTTAAGGGTTCTCCTTTACCATGTTGATAATTTTTCCGTCAGTTCGCTTAGCCTTCACTCTTTTTGGACCCGTGTTTCGGGCCTAGCTTTTTAGTTCAGCGCATTGCTGACCATTTTCGCTGAACATCTTATGATTTCCTGGATTTAGCATATGTTTTTCTTTCCGCACGCAGTTTTTTGATTAAATTCCGCATATGTTCGGTACAATGTTTTGATCGACCCAAATTTCTAACTTTAAAGTATGTTAATAAAAGACAACATATACAAAAACATTCACTTACAAAACAAGAATACACAAATATTTTTTAAACTATAAACAACAATTTCTGAGGCACTTTATGGTAAAACCAAAAAACACTGCTATTTTTTGAACAGGCTTCAATCAACAGATTTCAATGAATGAGTGAAAAAAGGAGAAAGTAAGCCTTTATTTTTTATTTCTGGTATGTTATCTTAGTTACCGGAAAATACAATAAAACCGGATATACATTTGGAAAAAGGATCTTCTTTGAAATATGTTGCTTTTTATCTAAGTCGTATAACTACTGCTATTTTTATGAACACAATTGTATAAATTAAGCACCTTTTTTTTTTTTTAAATTTTACCTAATTTCAAACTTAAATTTCTATTTATATTTATGTCTATTCTAACGCACTAAGGAGATGATTTGACAATGTTGATGACGTTTTAATTTCTATGCGCAATTGAGGCACACATTTTTAAAATATTTGGGGTTAGAATTTCGCAACTTACTTAAGTTACATAAATACCAATGATTCATTTTGCCCGTGTGCTATTAATAATTAATATTTTTAAATGAAACCAGGCGAATCTATTGATTTTCTAACCAGTTCTTATAGACAAGTACAAGATAGTACAAGATATATTTTTTAACATCATTTTTTTTATTAGCACTTTGTAGATATACATACATCGCCCGAAACTATGCAACTTAAATCCTTTCTGAAAAAAATGCAGGAACTTGGCAAGTTCGAAACATATAGTAATAGACAAAGAAATTATCTAATTTTCTAGTAGAGATGAACCCAACAACACGCCCCTGCAAAAAAAAAAACAATTGTTGGCTGCCAAAGGCGACCAGGTTCTAGATTTCCGGTAAACCGTAAACGTTTGGCGAACTATCGAATACAACTGTATATGCAGATATATATGCAGATAAATTCTTTATGAATGTGAAATTACATTTAATAGGAAAAACGGAATTTTTCTGAAGTATTAGTGATGTAAGCGTAAGTTGTGAAGATATGCGTTTGACAACACAATCAAGTCAATGGATCCAAATGCTGTAACACTGCTTTCCACTTGTAACAAACATCATCGGGAAATCAAACTTATTCCATTACATGTTAAATTTGGCTACTGAAGCAAAATACTTAGACCCTTTAAATCAAGCCAATTATAGAAAAGGTATTTCAATTATTAAAAACTCAAACAAGATTAGAACAGTCAGTTATCTTAAACAAATACATTCTACATTCGTTAAATTAATATTATATCATCATCCCATTTATTTATGTGCCTGTGCCAAACAACCACCACAAATATTAATACCTATGCGACATTATTGTTAGTGAAAGCGTTAAGTAAGCACAAGCATTCACTTTTCAACAACTGCTACCTAAAGTGGGTCCATACATAAGCCACATACATAGATGAACCCTCGTTAATGGACTCGTATATAATATAAACAAAAGTGCATATTTTCAATTCAGTTATTTCCACCCGGCAGATTCCCTTCCGTTAGTAGACCGTCCATTGAAGCTCTGTCATTTGACAAAAACCTTTGAAAGCGACTTAAATGTAATTTTATCATTCATGACAATACCTGTTTCTGACTGAACTAGTATTAAATTAATTGGCTTTTAAATTACTAAGGAAACTGCCAATAACTGTTGTTGACGAGTCCAAAGGCAGCAAATTCACATCAATTGAACAAAACTAATTATGGAAAGAGAGGTTTTCTGTTCGTTGTACTTTCGATTATGGAGACATGAATTATGTGATAAAATAAAATCTGAAATACGTTGCTGCAGTAATTGCAATTAAGGACGCCGTAATCCGCGACACATATGTGTTCACTTTTTTTTTCATTGAGTTCAAGTGTTTAAATTAAATAATTGAAGGTATTGTTTTCTGAGCGTATACCTATAATTCCGATATTAAGCACTAAGTATTATAACATTATTAACTAAATAAATATATTTCATATATTTCATTTAAAAAAAAGTAAAATAAGTTTAACTCTTCAGAAAATTAAAAAAAAATCTTACATATAACAATGATTAGACACATTTTTAAACATTATTTTTAATATTCTATTCATTACTTTATTTTTGTTTCGAGCAACAGTGGAGACATTTTTAAGTATTTTATACAAATAACAGTAACTGTAAATATAAAAATCAATTCATGATTGAAAGTATTATTGAAACAGTTTACAAAAAGCAATTCATCAATAAAAGTTAAGAGAATTTGGAAGTTTTTTTTTTTTTTTTAAGGAGAAAAAAGAAAAACATAAAAGATGTACAAAGTAGGGAAAGAAGAAAAATAAAAGAATAAAAAGAAAAAGGAAATTGCAAATGACAATACAAATGACGCCTTTAAGTGAGAATAAAGTTTACGGCTCTGCGTTTTTTGTTTTGAATCAATGGTAAATCGTCAAAAGTGTAAATTACGGAAATCGAAGTCACTTTATCGAAAACAATGCCAGACATGAATCCTATCGAAAACCTTTGGGCTTATTTGAAAAGGCGGCTGGCAGGGTATGACGATGTACCTAAAGGTATAACGGAGTTACGGAATAGAGTGCAAGGAGAATGATACGCTGTCCCACCGGAAGTCGTACTAAAATTATACAATGGTATGCCAAGAAAACGTTATGCGTTAGAAAAGTCCAAAGGACTATGGACTGATTATTAAAAATTTAATTTTTATTTTATTCTTTGCTATGGTTCAAAACTGTCACAACGCATCTTTTAAACTCTTATCTTTATCATTTTTCTACAGTTAGCTGTAAATGCAAATCACCTACTCGACTAGGTAGAGAATTCTTTGCAGTTTGATAAAAAAAAAATAATAATAGATATTTTTTCAACAAACTATGAGCACTATGCGTGTTTTATTTGAATCCTGTAACATTGTTACACTTTTGCTCTTCATTGTACACCTAATTCTGTTTTTACACGGTAGATTGCCTTAAGAAAAAAAAACGTGTAAAAAAACGTATGCATAAAACGGTTTATTTGATAGTGCTTGGTTCTTCATCCTGTTATCCATTGTTTACACCTCTCTTTTTATAGCTTTTTTGAAAAGCAGTTTTAGAATTGATTGGTTAGAGACAAATAATCGTCTAACGTCGGAAAAATTTGCTATGAAAAATGTCTTTACCAAAATAGCAAGACATCCACAAAAAGGGAATATGTATTTACAATAGCTCCAACGAAGTCAGTTTGTATGTATATTGATACCAAGAAAACTAAAGGGATACACGTTTTGTGAGTTTTGAATGCTTTTTATTCTTTCTTATCCGTATTACAACAAGATCGTGTTAAAAAAAGGCCGCCTTAAAAAAGACATATGGTCTTTGGGTGAATTAGGGGTACTCATAGTAGCTCATTTTCCAATAACTCTATCACTTGTTCACTAAAGGCTTCCTTAAAAAACGCCAAAATAATTACTTACAAGATTATTCAGAAACGGATTAATTTCGTAATACGACAGAAAAGACCATACATTCTATATGTATATATAAATTTGTCAAATAGCATCATTAGTTCTTGTCCTGGTTAATTTGTTTAACAAATATCATTAGTAAACGTTCAACTAGGTTGCTAATACCTGTTCTCGCAAGACTTCATCCGAAATTTATACGCAGGGGAAAATTGTATTACCATTGCCATGTAAACTTTAACAACAATCTATTACGTCCTATAGTTTCTATTATATAGAGAAGTTTACAACGGTTAAAGTCTACACACCTTATAGGATCATGCAGAAAAAAATAGTAAATTGAAATAACAGTAAAATTTAAGTTCAATCGCATCCCAAATTACACTTAAAATCATTTATAAAATATCACATTTTGCTTTTTTGAGACCCGAAATTTTAATTTCCAAATGAATGTGGGGTTTTCAGTATTATGTATATTGTTTTATCGCTGTTTTGTTTTGTAGCTTAGCAATTAACATTGCGCATATGTTTTGTTTACTCACAAATTTAATTGACACCAAAAAACACCGTTCCTACACCTAAAAGCTATATTCTATATCTAACAAAAAAAATATTATGTAACTGATCCAAAAATAACACTTCCAAAAATTAGTAAATTCTAAAACTCAAACTAAAAATATCCACCACATGCAAACAATTCACTTTCATGCATATTATAAACGATTGTATCAGAAAAAGAATAAAAAAAACAAAAACATACAATAACTTTATCCTTATAAGGAATTATTTCAAGTTCGATAGCAAGAATAACTTACTTTCAAGAAGACGCTGAATCAAGCTATCCACATTAAGATCAAAATCGGCCATCGTTTAAAGTGCAGACTCTTAAATATTACAGGCCCGCCGCTCTTATTTTTAATTATTAAAAGTATCGCACTAGTGTTTAAAAATATTTTGTAAGTTTTTGAGAAGAATCAAAGACAAACCAAGAAGACCAAGGAAAAACAACTCGAATCTCGATATGTAGGTACACTTTCACAGAAGAACAAAATGAATAGAGGAGGATTTTCCTATAAAAATTTTTCTATTTTGTGATTTTTATATGAACAATTAAAACAAGTGTAAGCAATGTAAAAACAATCGCAAATTTACACACTGACAAAAAAGCGATGGAAAATCAACATAAACTGGTAAAAATTCACTGTAAAGTCTGCATTTCTATTCGGAGACAAGGGCTGGAGTTTAACGTCTCAGTGTATGCGAAAACGATCCATAAGCTTTTTTTCTGCAACTTATTTTCGATTTAATTAAGTTTAGATTTTTTCTACACTTCAAGCTAAGAGGTTATTTTTTTATATTTTTTAGATATCAGGGATCTAATTCTTTTTTACTAAACATGGCGGCCGCAACAAGATTACTGGGAACTAATAATTGAATAGTAGACGATGTACACACTCGTTGAAAATAGCGAAAGTGCCATCATCAAAATCTGTCATTTTTGACATTTTGTATAAGCTTTAGTTTCGCAAGTGAAGATAGATGCAAATACTTTTGGTTAGGTTCAACCGGTCAATTTTATATAACTATTTTTCTGAGCATGATGTATTTATTTATTATTTTCGTAAAAATACTTAATTATTGGCACAAGCATTAAGGTTTCGTCGAAAAGCTGGGAATTTAGCAATATCCACGTAGTATATATACATTTTATGTGCTTTAATGATCGTATATCTTCATTTTTGCTATTGCTGATCTCTGCATACCTGAACACTTGTTTTTTTCATTTGCCTTAAGAATCGTAATTTTTAATCTTAGCCCGATAAGAAACTTGAAGATGCTTATTGGTTCTGATAGAAGTATTAAAGATCAAGTGCCAAGTTAAACTTGTAAAGTGGTGTGATTTTTGTTGGTTTAGCTCAAGTTCTGTTTGAAATGTTCATTCAAAACATATCCAGAGGATTGCCAAAGGCAAGGAAATTTCAAAGTCTGTCGTTTTCCTCAAAGTCGGTCAAAGGTCCTGAGTTTAATTGGAGAGATCCCTTAAATCTTGAATCATTGCTTACCGAAGATGAGATTGCAATTCGCGACACATTCCGAAACTATTGTACAAAATCGCTACTACCTCGTGTAACAATCGCAAATCGTGAAGAGGTTTTTCATAAGGAAATAATGACTGAACTAGGATCCCTTGGAGCTCTTGGTTGCACGTTGAAAGGATATGGTTGTGCTGGAGTATCAAATGTTGCCTATGGACTTCTTACTCGGGAAGTAGAACGCATTGATTCAGCCTATCGTTCTGCAATGAGTGTACAAAGTTCTCTCGTGATGGGAGCAATTTATGATTTCGGCAGTGATCAACAGAAGGAAAAATATCTCCCTCAATTAGCCAAAGGGGAGTTGATAGGCTGCTTTGGTCTCACAGAACCAAATCATGGTAGTGATCCGGCTGGAATGGAAACTCGTGCGAAATATGATAAAGAAGCTAAATGTTACATAATGAATGGAAGTAAGACTTGGATTACAAATGCTCCTATTGCAGACATCGCTATTGTTTGGGCGAAAGGAGACGATGGTAAAGTACGTGGCTACATTATTGATCGGAAGGAATCACCTAAGGGATTTTCTACGCCAAAAATTGAAGGCAAATTTTCACTTCGTGCTTCTGCAACTGGAATGTTGTTGATGGATGATTTGCCAGTGCCAGAAGAGAATATTCTTCCAAAAGTCACTGGATTCAGAGGACCCTTTAGTTGTCTAAACAATGCACGCTATGGTATTGCTTGGGGAGCGTTAGGCGCCGCTGAGTCTTGTTTAGAAATCGCTCGGCAATATACTTTGGACAGAAACCAATTCCAAAGACCATTAGCGGCGAATCAGTTAATACAGAAAAAAATGGCTGATATGTCAACTGAAATTGCTTTGGGTCTTATCGCCTGCGCTCAAGTGGGACGATTGAAGGATAAAGGCATGCACACAAGCGAGATGATTTCTATTATTAAGCGGAATAACTCAGGAAAAGCACTTGATATAGCCCGAGTAGCAAGGGACATGCTTGGCGGCAATGGTATTTCCGATGAATACCAAATCATTAGACATGTTATGAACTTGGAATCAGTAAACACTTATGAAGGAACGCATGATATACACGCGCTTATTTTAGGTCGTGCCATAACAGGAATATCTGCATTTAATTAAGATTAATAAACATAAAGTTATGCATTAATTGTTGTATAAATGATCAATATACTTGTACTTTAAACAAACAATCTTCATACTTTAAAACTGTTTTTATGTAAATCTTATATTGATTCTGTAAATAAACGAAACTTTGTTGGTAAATAAACCAGTAAATTGTCATAAAAAATAAATGTTAAAGATTAACTACATCTTTGGGAAAGAGTGTTCTTACTACATGTACATTCTTTGATACTGAATGACCGAAAAGATCAGGCAGACACTTGCAAATCGTAATTTTGATTTTCTCCATCTAGTCTTGTTAGTCGGTCTGTATGCAAATTTAGAAATAACTTCAAACTCCATATTTCTAAGTATCAGAATTAATTTATTAAGTTAAATTGTCTGCATGAAGCCTTACTAATATAACATATAGTAATCCTTTAAAATATATCCTCCTAAAAAGGCACGCCCTTTTCTTTCCTGTCAAAAGGAATAAACTTCACATACACTGGGCAGCCATATCGTCCGCATCAATGCCTAGCATAGCCAAATCGTCTAACTCTTCTTGACGTCGATTTTTTTCGCTTTCTGTTGGTGAGGGAGGTTGATCTAGATCATCCAGTTTTAAATCAAAATCATGAATATCCAATTCCTTTGGAGATATTTGATCTTTGATCTCAACTGACTTTTCATTTTTTTCAATTATAAATGCGATCTTTTCCCCTTGTTCTTCAATTGCTTCACGTTGTGGTGGTGGTGGGGGTATGGTTGAAACACACGCAACGACCGCTTCCTCAATAGATTCTAATGGAGATCTATCGACGGAATTTTCTCCACTGTTATTTGCCGTAGAAGTCGCCACTGACGACGATGGTTTATTAAATTGAAGTGGTTCATTCATGCTCATCTGTGATGCTTCATCCATTCCTACAAGCGACGTTTCCTCTACAGTCATAATATGTATGCCTTCTTTGATTAAATCGGACTGCTGCATTACCGGTTCTTCTGTAATGATTTGGGTTTCCCCAGAAGACTTTGTGGCTGTCGATTCTTCATCAGGTTTCTTTTCACCTGGAAAAATAATATTTAAAGCTTCTTCAAAATCTTTAGGTAAAGGTCCTTTTCGTGGAATAGGAGCGTCACTTATTGGTTTAGGTACAAATTCACTTTCTGTCTCGTCAATACCAGGCGGAAGTATGTCCTTTTCTTCTTCGGCATATTGTTGTGGTGGAGGTTGTGACGGCGGTGGTGGTGGTGCTCCCATTAAACTTACAAATTGCACCGGATCTGGCATCAAATCGTCATATTCGCACATCATTGAAGGTTCATACCCGGCATGTGCATATGTATCGGGCATCATAGGTACAACTCCCATCATTGCATTCATTTCTGTCGGCAGTTCACCATCTTCGCCATCCTTCTTTTCTAGATTTTCTGAACTCTGCGATACCTTCTTAAAGACAGGCATACGTCCAATAAATGGAAGTTTTTTATTAGATTGTGCAGTTATTGCGGACGAGGATTTTGAAGATGACTTCTTGCGTTCGTCTTTTTCGTCATTACTTTTGGTTTTGCCTTTTTTAACATTACTAGTTTCAGGAACTCGGGGACGGAATTCAGGCTGTCTTATTATTGGTTTTTCAATGCGATGGCTTCCTGAACGTGAGCGGGATCTAGATCGTGATGATGACATTCGGCGACGACCTCTTCCGTGCGATCGACTTCTATACAAAAAAAAAAAAATTAGACTATTGTTAATTGCTTGGAACACATTGAATATTTCAACTTACCTTCTTCTAATGGAACGACTTCTACGTCTTCTTCCATAACCCCTTGGAGAGTATCTTCCACGACTTGGGCTTCTCCTCCCGCGACTACGGCTGCGTCTTATTCCTCTACTCCGACTTCTTCTAATTCGGCGATTTCTGCTATGACTACGACTTTTACTTCTTCTTGCAGGCCGACTTCTACTTCGGCGTCGATTCAAACTAGTTCCGAGATCTTTGTCTCTATCCTTTTCAGTGCGTCCAACATCACGCTTTAAAGGACTACGAGCTTTTTCCCTGACTTCTGTTGAACAGTTCTTTTCATTCCCCTTTAACAGCGTTTCTGGCGGCGCTTGTACCGTCGTCTTTTCTTCCCTTTTCTGTTCTTCTTCTTTGGGAAGAGATTTGTTTTTTAATTTGCCCTTAAGTTGTTCAAGAAGTTTCTTTTCACTGTCACTTATGACCGGCTGTACTATGTTCCACTGAGTAATCAAGTCATCTCGTTTATTGTTAATTTCAGCTGATGGTGATACTTGATGCGTAGATTGTTCGCTAATTTTTGGAGGAGGTGGAGCAGAAGGGCCCTGCAATTCTACTTCCATTTCTTTTTCTCTTTTAAGGTTTCTCATTTGAACCCGAATAGATGGTGCCATACCAGCGTCTATTGACGGGGCTATAGAAACTGAATCTATAACTTTTTTCTTATCAATTTTAGATTCGATCTCCGACGATGAGTCATGGCTCGAGGATGATGAAGATGCCGCAGCTGCTTTTTTCCGCTTCTTTGAACGTTTTTTCTTTTTTTTATCTTTTTTATCTGAGCTGAAATAAGATACCCGTAAGTCTGCTTATAATTGTTACAATTTTAACTTACCTCTTCTTTTTACGTTTTTTTGCATTTTTTTCCTTATCTTCATGTTTGAACTTAATCTTTCCTTCCTTTAGCTCGGTGCCTTCTGTTGTAGATACAGAGGTTATCTGTGGAGGCGGAGGCACAGATTTTTTCTCGTTCAAAACCCTTTGTCTATCAGCCAACCAGTCAACCTCGAAATGTGGATTTTTTTCCAAGAAAGTCTTAAAGGTAGACATATTTCCAGGCTACATTTATATTTTTAACAAAAAAATATGTTACTTACATTATACTTGTTTGAATGAGTTTTTGATTTTAAATGCATAGAAGCACAATGTAGGTCTCCCATCCAGACTGAGCAAAGTTTGCAATACCACGCTGTAGCGGGAACGAAAAATGTTAACCCTCGAATAGGAGTCCGTTTAACTGGTGCTCCATCAAAGGATGGAAACTCCTACGATGAAATTCAATTAAACGTTAAAGTAACATGAAAACAACAGTAAAAGAGAGCATACATCTGAAACCATAGTTGTATGCCAAGGAGTTTCCATTGTTTCCACATGTTCCGAGTGTTCTTTTGAATGCAAGTGGGTGAGATAGTCTTTAGCGGTTTTGGGAAATGCATCACAAGTTTTGCACCAATGCATTTCAGGGTCGTAGAAAACATATTTAATTTTTTTATCTTCAATTCTATGAAAAATAAAAGTACGTGCATAAAATAATTGACGACTTAAGTAAATCGTCATAATAAAACATACTTTTTAATATCATCTTTCATTTTCTTTTCCTTTAGAGCACTTTTAGCTTGAACCTCCCTTTTTTGTTTCATACTCTCGATTGCCTTAGTCTTAAGGCGTTCCGGAGAACTATTATCTTCTGAATCAGAACTTGACGATGTTGATGATGAAGACGAAGAAGATGATGAACTGCTGTCATCGGATGACGAAGAAGATGATGCCCGCTTCTTTTTTGAATGTTTCTTCGGTGATTCCTCTGTGTCCTCCTTAGACAAATTTTCTTCTCCAATGATTCCAGTTAACATGTCAATAACATTCTCAATTGTGCTCAATTTCTTTTGAATTTGACTCTAAATAAATAGGAAAAAATAATCGATTAGATTCTACAAGTCCTTTTTATAAATATTTTATATTGAAATTGTATTTATTGTGATCGCTTGGACAGAGGTGATTTTCATGTGCTTGAACAACAACGTGGATGAGAAGTTTATCCGTTAAAGGCACCTCGACTGCTGGTCTCTCAGACGATGTAAGAATGGCGGTGAGCGCTCATCTTCACTAGCCGATATCTTCTGCATTCCGTCTCTTCCGGGGGGTCGTTAGGATACCTTTACAATTTTTTATTACATTGTTTTTCTGATATATATATAAATATATATGTATATATATATATATATAAATACACAACTAAATACATTTTTTGTTTTTTGAATGTGATACTGATTACTAGCTTAACGACACTAAAACAATTGTATCACACGCCGTTTAGCTAGTAATGTACAAGGAAATGCTCTAAAATAATAAAGTTGATAGTGCTCCTTGGATTGTTGGCGAAACTAACATCTTTAAATCCATCATTGCATCTCTATCAGTTCTCCTTTCTCGGGTGTGTGGTTAAGTGTGAGCATGTGACGAAACATCAGGAAGCAAATGAAATATATGTCGACTGAGGGTATTTTGGTGCTGAGAGGTATTTCTTTGCAAACACGCTTAGCAATATAACACTGTATTTTTGTATTTTTTTAGTTTTATAGTCTTAAAAGACCACAATTAATTGGATACGCTGTGAAAAATATTTAATATATATTTATGATTGCTAGTGTCCTAAAGCTATTAACAATAACGAATATTTTCAAATTTAGGCATTATGTTGAAGAAGTTTTTGATAATTTTAAAAGGAGGATTGTATATTAAATTAAAAATGGAAATTTCGAGTATATTTATACAGTTTTACAAATTTTACTTAATAATAATAATAATACAAAAAGAAATTCAAGAAATACGGATGGTGGGGCCAGTCTATAAGATCAAATACATATATAGAAGGGTAAGTTCATTACTGATCCATAAGACTATTAAAAGTCTGTATAGCGGATGTAGTCTCTGTATCATTTGTTATACGCTAAAAAGGAACAGGGAAAGGTAAAAGTAGTATATAGGTTGCGCAGGGTAGATGAAGTATTTTATAAAAATATGATTGATTTTTAATTTTCGCGGGAAACGTACATTCAACTATTGACTTTTTTTTTAATAGCATACTTATTTTGTTTTTGAGAGGCATAAATGTAAGACTTGTTTTATGTGTTCGGCGATTTTGGCTTTGGTTCTCCTGGGCTCTTCCATTGGGACGATTGAACTTTGGTTTTGATGTCATAATCATATACCAGTTTTTAACACGTTCCCTGCCGCGTGTACCAAAAACAGTACACGCTTAGCTTCATTTCTACGCCAACGTGTTTTTTTTTTTCAAATTAAAATTTTTTTCTAAATTTTAATTCTCGTTATGATTGTTTTATGTTATTTAGTGATGTTTAGAGGAATTTTTGCATCGTGTACGGTACACGCGGCGTGATGATTAGTCATGATAGCAAAGCAAAGCAATAAGAATTTATACAAAATTATTAAAGCGCTTACCGTGTACTGTTTTCGATACACGCGTAGAAATGACACCTAGTGAAAAACAGCTTGGCAGGGAACGTACCTCGTACAATCAGCGTTACCCAATTGTTGAGAAATCTTTATCCCACCATGGTGATTTCTTTTTGCCTGAATTCAATCTTATAGAATTTGCCAGTACGAAATTAAAACAGGGCTGTGCCACAAGCAACAATTAATTTACCAAAAAGAAAGTTTGCTGAGCGCGTTTTTGCAAAAAAATAGAACCATCGCCTTACGCATATGATTAACGTCTTTATATTATTATCCATGGGACTACGTAAAGTCAACAAGCCAATGTAGAACATGAAATAGCTGAAATTTTGCCAATTTTTGTAAAAATATATCGCAAATTGGTTTCATATCTGGCACTAAATGTGCATGTATCTAGATATCTTGATCCATTTTTGTTTTATTTAAAGTATTTTGGACATATTGATCCATTTTTGTTTTATTTAAAAAAATTAAAAATCCTATACATCAAGGATGCCTAAATGTAGGTCAATGGCGAAGTGTTTTAAGCTATTTCCTGGTGTCCTTCGTACTATTCTTCATTACCACCTTAACCACTTAAAAGTGGAAGATGGGTCCCAGAGCCATAAAGGACATTTAAGGGTATTATAAAGCTATTATAAAGCTATGATTTTAATTTATTAATTCGACGAGACAGGGAGGAAACTGCGGATACAAATACAATATTTGTATTTCTTTATATTTAAATTTTACTTATCTCTTTCGTTAAAAAATTTTGCATTTTTCGTGAAAAATTGGAATGATTATTTTGTTTATTTTAGACGATTATTTCGAAATTTCGGTAAGCGCATATTTGCGCAGGTATTGTCGTATTTATCCGACAAAAATGACACTAAAAATTGAGAATGTAATCAAGTTTTAATTAAATTATTCAATTATTCAATGCGAACACATGCAATCCTCTTGAAATACTTTACGACCATAATTGCTGTCAGTGAAATGCAAATACAGCACACCATTCACGTTGTAAATTCTAAGATCTCAGCCCACATATTAAAACCATGAGGACAATTTGTTGTGGGTGTGATCATGCAATATTGGCATAAATATAAAATGGTTCATCCGCTTCAATTTTTTCCAAATATACATACATATCTTGAACTATTTTTCAGATTTGCTTTGTAAAACAAAATAAACAAAAATATGCAAAAAATAAAAAAAATTGTAGGGCGTTGAATTTTCAGACTAGAATTAATATTGTAAGTGGAAGCTTTCTGAAATATATTTTTTTAGTTTGTAGGAACTCCTTAATTCCATTAGAACGTGTTAAGAATGTTTAAATCGTTTTTAATTCGTACTTAAATGTTTAAAAAAAATAATATGCATAATTAAAAAATATATACTGTTCTCAATATTGATATAAAATTTAAATAAAATTCAAAATTAAATTGTATTTAAACATTTTTAAGCATCCCCCTTTATAACTTCTTCAATAAAATCCTTAGTAATTAAATTATCTCAACCACTATTCAACGTACCTGCAGACGTTCATTTTCGTCGAGAAAACCTTTAGTGGTTGGACTGTGCGAACCATCACCTCCAATCAAATCCTTTCGTTGTTCTTTAAGCACTTTAAGTTCCTTTTTAAGGGCAGCTGTTTTCTTCAAGTAATTTGTGCGCTGTTTCTTTAGTTCGCCGCGCTGATTTTCGGCTTCCTGGGCGACGGCTGTCCAAACAAAAATAATTAATAGAATACTTATAAGATCAGTATGCTTAAATTCTAAGTCCGTCTTCCTACGCATCTTCTGAGCGCTAGCTTATTTTAAGAGCCAAATGAAAAATGATTAACAAATACTTTAAGTAAAGCAAAAAAAAAAACCCTCATATCGTACCATCATGTGTTGGAATAGGCTCGTTCTTTTTTTCCATTCCAATAGCCGCTGGTGCTGGTTGAGTACCCAGTTGCTGCACGGTTGGCGCTGGGGGTGCAACAACTGTGGGAGGTGGTTGCATAACAGGTGTAGCTATGGGCTCTGGTTGAGTCACCCAATTTGCCTGAGGATATCCTTCTGCAGGAACTCCCCAAGTTGGTGGGGGCGGATATGCTGCTCCAAATGTTCCCGGAGGAGCAGCAACAAAATCACTCGGCCCATACGCTTGTGGAGGACCATACTGACCGTATGCTGTATAACCGTCAGCGTAAATTCCCGGCGCCGAAACACCATATTGTGCTGTCGGTGGTGGTGGGGAACTAGGTTTCTTTTTTGGCGACCAACGACGTCTAGACGGTGGACTATTGCTGCGACTACGACTTCGGCTATCACGGCGACCACGAAAACGATCGCGTCCATTGCGACGATGTTCCATTCGATCCCTAGATCGATTCCTTATCGGTGAACGTCGCATTCGTCCACGGTCATTAAACCGACGACGGTCGGGGCTATAGTCCCGATTACGACCATAGCGACGACGTGGAGACGGAGTACGTCTGCCACGCGGAGACCGTGGTCCTCTCGAGGGTGATTTTCTCTTTGATGGGGGACTACCAGATGGGGAGCGTCGGCGACATTTTGACGAATCCTTTTCATTTTTATCTAGTTATGGAATTTCAAAATATAAAAATTGATTCACATTATATACGCGTTAAATTCAAAATTTAATACCTTCTTTTTTAATATCGCTAAACTCATCGTCATTTTCTGTCCCTGGCGGACCCGGGGGCAAGTCATTAGTGTCTCCTACTAAACGGCGGTCCGCAGGTTGTTTTAGTATCATTTCATCCTCCATATTGATTCCGTTGTTTAGTCTTACTTATGCTCCTATAACTTATTTTATATATAATGTGCTACAATCGAAACACTTTTATAAAAGCTTGACCAAATTTTAATGCACAGTCCTTGTGGAAAGTAGTAACAGAGTAATCTCAATCACTTCCAAAATCGAGAAATGTGTTCCAAATCAAAGCGGCTATTAGTAGTAAGAAAATTCTGCACAGCAATGTCATTTACTTAATTGCACTGGTAATGTTGGTGTCACTGCAGATTCTCTTATTATGAACGAATACAACTTGTAAGATAATTTTAAAACTTAATACATAAAAAATTATCAAACCTACAAGGAAAGACATTTTATTATCCATTGAAAATATAAAACTTTGTTTATAAATTATAAACAAATAATTATTAATAATCTAACATTGAATTCCTGTATGATTATTTCGTAAGAAGATATAAGAATATTCAACTAATAAAAGCCAAAAAAAATATATTGTATGACTGCTTTTAACTTATCCATAACTTAGAAAGCAAGTAAATAGTAATCATTCCTGATTACAATAGCACTTGATTTTGTTTCTTTCTGTTCCGTATCAATTAGTCTTGATTTAAATTGCCAGAAGTTAAGATGCAGGTGAATAAAAAAACATATATAGAAAAGAAAACTTTATTCAATAGTTATATTTATAAATATGCTTATGATTTTAAATTATGTTATGTTCTGAAAACTGTAATACAGTACTGATTAGTTAGATCCACGATTGCAAATTTGCTTAGTGTAGAAAGAGTGGGATGCTCTGATCTCTTACTATTAAAAAATATTAATCATAACCAAAATATATGATGCAAAATATAGTTTGCTTTATTACAGGGGTCTATGAGCCCACGATTATGTTATTAATGGGAATGTGGATTAATTTCACGAAGAAACCAATAAATCCCATAATACAGAAACCAATAGCAGTGGCGATAGCAATCTTCTGGAATTCCTTACGGTCCGGCTTGGTGCAACGTTTCACCAATCTTATTGAGTCCTTGGCAAAAACACGACCTGGTTCACAGAATTTCACTACTTTATCCATATTTATCTGCAAAGATATAATATACAAAATCAAATATTTATAAGAAATGAATATCAGCAGGTACCTTTCACTTTGCCATCGTGGCAAGTGCAAGCGTACACGAACAAGCCAAATATTGAAGGACTTAAAATCAAAATTTTTACATTTCAAGAATGTATTTAACAAAGTGTATATTATTTGTACATTGCCATTTATAACAAATTAATAGATTAATGTTGTTTTTTCTTTGAAGAAGTCGTATAGGATTTAAGTTATATTTTAAAAAAATTAATCTGAACATGTGCTATTGCTTTTACTTACATTTTATTAAATATTTGTAGCCTTTAAATTTTATAAGACTGTTAAAATATAGTTATTCCGCTAAACGAAGTAACTCGTACTAGTATTTTGACACGAATATGTGTTTAATTTCTCCTAATGAGGGATTTTAGCTATTCAACGAAATAATACAACAATTTAACGAATTTTTAAGATTTCGTGTCAAATCAGTCAGCCACGTATGAAATGAGTGTGTTCAAAACAACTCTTGTTGTGGGTAAGATCGCTCTTCGGCGGTAATGCAGTTTGGAGATAAAACAATAGTGCATAGTCGGAACTGTTAAAAGCTGGCATGTTGAGTAGACAGTGTTCAACAGATATGAAAAATAAAACATATAAATTTTTTCTTTAAAGTCAACAATCACAACAGTTGAAATTAAACAGTTTAACAGAATTGCCAGACCAATTCTAAGTCGGCAGCATTAAACCAAAATAGAAATAAGATTGATAATCTTTTGTATCTCTATCTGTACATGTATAAAAGAAAATCTCAATACACTTACATACATACATACATAGTCGGAACGAATTAACGAAACAAATTTTAAGTAACCCTCCTCTTAAAATATTAGGTCTGTTCCAATTCATTTGTGTACAGGAATTCGTAGTTGAGTAATTTGGGTAAAAATCTCTCTTGCAGGGAGTGACTCTACCAAAACTTGTAAAACGACTCTTCGTAGAAAGTCGTAAACAGCTATCGGATCTATGAAATGTCACGTTTTTTTATTTTCACTTTGACAGCCATCTGCTGCCGTGCTGCTGTCCACAGATTTTTTTTTGGCAGCAATTCGTAGGGAGGGGAAATATTTTGCACTCTCATGAGCTCTCTCTTCTACGAAGAAATCAGCTAATGGAACGCTCTTTCGTAGATTTTCGGGTAAATTCGTAGACATTCGTAGCAGTTCATAGCAATTGGAACGGACCTATTGTCTTATGCAGTAATGTAATGTAAGTAATGCACCTACAGTGGCAAGCAAAAATTTGTATATGTTTAAAGAAAATTAAGAAAAATGAAAAAAAAAACATGTTTTTCTAATAAATGGAAAATGGAAACTGTTCTTAGAGTACAACATTAAAAAAGAAAACACAAACATTGCTGTCAAGATAATTGTAAAAATATATAATATTATTGGTAATATCTCAAGTATCATGTATTCAATGTTGTACGTTTTACCGATATCTCTTACTTTGCTTTATTTATTGGTTCAGCCGAAGTGGAAAATAACATTATATCGCTACTTGAAGAAGGGCTATCTTCAAGAAAAATTGCTGAGAGGATCAAAGTCTGCCAATGTACTGTTCTTTTGCTTAAAAAAGGGAAACATGTGCATTGTGAAAACAATCGACCAGGGCGATCAAACGTGCTTGCTGATAGTGACGCACCTTAAATGGAACGATTAATTAATCGCAGAGACTGCAAAACCCCAAAGACGGCATCACAATTAATCAATAAGAACGAATGGATAACTAAAAGAGCTCTGCAAAAGATGGGACTAGTAGCATCTATTAAACGGAGAAAACCAGCACTGTTTGAAAAAAATGTAAAAGCGCGCTTTAATTTTTGTAAAGAGCACAAGAAATGGCGTGATGATTGGAAATGGGTAATTTAGTCGAATGAGACTAAAATTAATCACTTTTCCTCAGATGGCAAGGAATACTTTTGGCATCGGCAAAATGATACTCTCCAAAAGCATGAGGTTAAAGAAACCATGAATAACGGGTGTGGCAGCTTAATGGTGTGGGGATGTTTAACCTGGTGGAATATTGGCCCACTGATCAGAATAGAAGGTATAATGAAGAAGGAACAAAACCTTTCCATTCTACAAAATAACGTGGCCCAATTTGTTGACGAATGCCCCTACCCAACTGACGAGATCATTTTTCAACAAGATGGTGATCCCAAACACACTGCACGAATTGTCCAGAGCTGGCTGCGAAAAACAAGTTTCTGTGGCCATCGAAACCCGGATCTAAATCCAATTGGAAACTTGTGGGCAATTCCCAAAAGACGCTAGCATCTTACGAAGAGCCTCCAAAAAACTTGAGTAGCGTAGTAGCGAGTAATGGAGCAGTGGGAAAATATTTCACCTGCTCATATCCAAAAGTTGGTAAAGAGTATGCCAAAATGAGTAACGAGCATAATAAAAAACAAAGGATTGTAGACGAAATATTAAAAACCGCAGCAAAAAACAAAAATCGGTAAAACGTGCGAAATTTAATAGATGATGGTTACCAAAAATATTATTTACTTTTACTGTTATCTTGGCAGCAATGTTTGTGTTTTTTTACGTTGTACTCTTAGATCACAGTTTCCAAGATTTAAATACATTTTGCACCATTTATTAGAAAAACGTATGTTTTTTTTTCATTTTTTTAAATTTTGTTTAAACATCATCATCTCATATTTGCTCGCCACTGTATATGTTGCGCCGACTAAATACATTGATGTGATATCGTATTAAAAACTGCTAAGAAGTTACAGTTAAATGGTTTCTTGGCAATCTTACAAACATCGGTCTCAACGCAGCAATGGCTAGCGTAACTGTTTTCAGAACGTTGCATATAGTCGAAGCAGTGACACACGAAAAGTCTCCTACCGTAATATAAAAACTTCCTGTAGCATAAAACCGTAAAGCAATCAACAATTGTGTCATGCGTAAAACACATTGATTTCTAAAATAAATCCCCAAAATGTTAGGTTCAATATAGAAATGAAAAATATACATATGTATATTCGAATGTATCTGCGTAACTAACCTTTCTGTTTTATGCACAATTTTGTCCTTTATTAATGAAAGTAGGTATTCGACAGTATCTTTCTGCAACCTGAATCTTCGTTTGAAATCTTCCTCTTCCCATTCCTTATAATGATCAGGTCGCTTCCTCACTACTCTTTTCTTTCTTGAAGTTGAATTGAAGCGATTATATATTATTTCTTCTTCCTCAATAAGTAAATCGTCGACATCGTCCAAAAAATCCATTTTAAAAAAAACAGTTTGTAATTAGTTACATGTTTGAATTTGACAGCCCATTTACTTTAACTAGGGGATTACATTTTATCTGACACAGAAACGGACAGATAACTTCAACAGACAGTTAGATGGTATATTCCTCAGATAGCTGCTAAACAACTATTGAAAAATCCATTTATGCCTTAACTGTCAGTTAACTAATATCTGATTGTTTATCTGACTATTGAAAAATCGGCCCTTAATAAATCAAAATTTTCAATGTAGGAGACAGGTTGTGCTGGGTAACAGGTAAGAGAAATATCAACATTGTTGTTAGTACGATGATATAAATATATTGAATAGATCAGAAGTTTATTGTTAATTCACACAAAAAAGTTGAATCAATGCCATAAACAAGACTCTCAAACACCTTTAATTTAATTTTTTTGCAACTTTTATCTATCTGATTAACATTAAGCATGATTTCGATAAGCTCAGCTTCCTGATTTAGTAATCAAATTTTCGTAGGCCAGTGTAAGACGAAGAAAATGTTAAAGAACTGATTAAAACACACAAAAAATATGTAATATAGACTTTAAGAAGTTCTCAACTTTTGGACGACTATTCTCATATCCATATATTTTCGTGAAAAACTGGTATAAACACACAGAAAATATCCGACAAATAATAATTAAAACATAATCAACTAGTTTACGAGACTCAATATTACTAAGAAAAAAAAAAGCGAATATTCACAAAAGGTTCTTGGTTTTTTATGTAACGTTGTTTTTATGGTGCGTTAAGGGTGTTTAGTGTTTCAAAACGCCAACTTTAAAGCCAACGTTATCATTCTCTGTATCAGTTGTATCCCTCAACCGCCTAAAACGCTCTCAATTTACTTAAAGGCAGCGTTATTTCCTACACAACCTATAAACCAACATAATCCCCCAAACATTCGCACTTACTCAAATTTAGTAAGACCCTAACGTGATCATAACAAACCTGCTGTACATTCTTGAAAATCAAATATGTGTTGTATGGCAGGGAAAAATGTCGATTGCAGATAATTACGATTAACTAGAGAAAAACCTGGGGTCTAATTACGGATGACGACAAACGTGCGACGAAAAACGATATTGACAAAACGATTTCATTTTGGTTGCTTCATGTACAAAACTGCCAATCGCTATCGTCCTGCTGATCGGTTTTTGACGATAGCTATTTCAGCATTGCGCTGGCATATAGCAACGAAATTTGGAAAAAAATAAGAAAAAAAATGTGATCAGTAATTACAAAATGTTTGGATATAATTCTCAGCTTACGTAAGTATGTATGTACATCAAAAATTATTTAAAAAAAAATATTCCCTGAAATCAAACCACATACATTTTATGGGCTCCACTCGCTCAGTCGTTCGTTCATTTGGAATGTGTACACACACAACAAAACAATGAATAACTATCAGGCAGTCGGTATTTACTCTTTTGTTGTGTGTGTACAACTATGACAAGAGATATGTTGTGTTCAGTTGCGCTCAAACTGTGTGGAAAATAGACCGTAGACGACATAGTAGTGGTTGGGTTTCGTGATGGAAATTGTCGATGATATCGCTTTGGTGGATCGTCATGACCATAGTCACTTGAAAAGTTACGTGATTACTGCAGCAGTCGAATTGGAATGGCATTCCTCACACAACATTTTGGTAATTTCAATTCTTTTTTTTCAATTTTCGACGATCTTTACATTACAGAATGTTCCGTTTCATCGCTAAATACTTATAAGGTCAGATTATGGTACTAACACACTTTCTTAAAGATAGTTGAGTAAGGACCTCGGAAAAAATGATAGAAGCCCCAAGGACTTCAAGTTAGATTAATTCAGTCCCATAAACTTCAACGAAAATTATTGAAGTCTTTAAGAATTCGATTTAATGCGGTCGACTTCAAGTGAAAGCTAAAGGCGGCTTCAGAGAGCGCAATGTAATTCAAAAGACATGAATTCAATTAACTTCAATCTACACACTGTCACAAAAGATTGATCTAATCATAGAATCAGTAGGAATAGTTATTTCATAACTAAAGTCAAAGTCCTTAAATGAAGTCAGTTGGATGAATCCTAAATTGAGAGATTACATGTCCGAAAGATGGCAATCCTTTACAACTCTAAACTCTGTCAATTTTCAGGACACTTCTTCAATAAAAAATGAGCATTTTGTGTTATATTCATGTATAGTTGAAAATTGTTGATGCTTGCACAGAAGATTTTTCATTATTATGTTTAAGGAAGCAATTAGCAATCCCTTAAGTTTGTCTTATTGTTAATCTGATTTAATTATGGTCTAAAGGAGACCATGACCTAACTCGTGTTGGGTGTGCTGTTAGTCCCTTATGGGTAGAAAACCTCCCCTTTGTTTGCAACTCCGTCGAAACCATGTCTCTGTAGTATCAGAATATTGGTGGAACCAGAACGAAAATAAATGATGTTTATATTTCCCTGTCGGAACACCAATATGATGTTGTTGTTTTAACAGAGACATGGTCAGCAAAAGAGACACGCTCAGCAAACATCTGCTGTGTAAAGCGATACTGCGAGTTAACACTTAGAGAACGTAGTGTTTTGTGTTACTCTGTGATGGATATAAGATAAAAAAAAATAATAATAAGCTCTTATTTTCCAGAATGCGTACCTTATAGTGCACGTTTTGCTTGTTATCACATCCATTTCAACCAGAAATGAGCCTTTTCACTTATTTTTCTATGAAAGTTAGCATTAACTTTAAACAATTTCAATTGATAATAATTTGAATAACATACTAATAAGTATGAATGAATATTAATGTCAAAAATTTTAAGAGAGAGACATCGTTTAAAGTTCCTTTCGAAAGAAGGTTTGAGCTTCCCTGTTGAAATCTGTGCATTTAATTCGATATACAGAATACGGGAATACGATATATAGAATACGGGAAACTTGATTCTCAGTAGTTTGGGTTATTTCCTCTAACTTATTTCTATGCAATATTTGCATAAAAATATTACGAAAAAATTGATTTTAGATGATAACATTCTATTATTTAATTGTATGATGGAAGTAATAAGGAGAGAACAAGTATCAATGATACTCTGTGTATATTAAATTTTATTGAAAAATAATCTCAAATCATCGCAAATGTATTTTCGCTTTTCCTGTATAAATAAATCGACAACGCAGATCTTAATTGACTACATTAAGAATTTCATTGAATCTTTGCTGGAATGAGGGCACAAACAATATCTTCGTCATTTTGATCTTTAAGTTCCCATTTCACTTCGACTGTCACCTAAGGATAAAACGTATTTCCTTAATATAAATTAAGATAAGACTTTGCTTATAATTTATACCTTAGGGTAGGCTTTCAAAACAGGTAATGTTGCTTTATATTCGTAGCTAGCACCTTTGCTTAGAGGACATGTTAAGCCACTGTTAACGCATGCGTCTGGGTTTTCTAAATGAAATGGCATCTCTACACCCATGATTTTACCATGTACAACTGTGTTGATTGATGTAACATCTTCCGCTAATAGGTTACAATTAGGATATGATGTGAAAAGGTTAAAAAATATGTTCAAGTTATGTTCAAGTACCCAACGTCATATCAATTGTTATGGATGCAGTTGTGTTCCTTTTTAAAATACACTCGTTCTTTGTAGTATCACAATCCGAAATAACCACTCTGGTAAATTTTCCAGTTTTGGACCCTAAAATATGAAAACATTTTAATATGTAAAACTTTATAACAAATATAACAAATAGTTAATTATAAGGTTTTCCGATATTTCCGCTCATAGCATTTAATTTTTATTTCATTATTGAACATAAACGCCACAATTTTCGAATGGTTAAGTGTTTAGGAAGGGAAATATGTAATTATTGATACAATGTAATTATAAGCTTTCGTAATAATGAGCAATACTGAAATGTCTTTTAAAATTTGGAAGATGCAAATATTTAATAACTGCTGATTTTAAAACTCGCAAATTTGCATCTTAAGTTTAAAATTTCGAGGTGTCGAAGTAGTATATTTTATAACATATATTTAATATTGCTATCATTTTTAATTAATTCGTAAATTAGTTCTTATTTCTAATACATTCGCAAATCTTTAAAACAAAACATTATGATTACCGTCATAAAGATCGAAACCAAATGTGCTCATCATATGTTGCCAGGTTTGACGGATGGGGTTCTTAAATTATGAAAACAATTGATTCCTTTTTGTTTTTAATATTTGCACACTTATGTTAAACGAAATTATACATAAATCTCAAGTCTTAGTGCTGCCCATTTTCTTTTATATTGCTTGTTATCTTCTCGAAAACAATATCTATTATATATTATCTGAGATCTTTTTTCAATATGTCCAGTAGTGAGTTTATTTTACATCACCATATAAAATCATCAAAACAAAGTTGTATAATATTGAAAGAAAAATTATATAGACGTAAAATCTCCTGATTTTGGAAATTATATTGAATATCCGAGAGACATGAGTTTACTATCACAAAATCATTTAGAAAGGTCAACGACATTGACAGTTAATTTTTTTTATTTTTCTGAGGAAAAAAAACAATTATTATGTAAACAATTACGTAGACCGTCTATAGCGACGTTTGGATAATAACGATTCTTTATTTGCGTTATATAAGTACGTCTTTGGGCCATAAGTAGGTATTATACACATCGGAATTAATGTTAACGTATTCTTTCTGTACCCATGTAATAATGCAACGTCATCTTGATATCCATAATTAACTTTAATTCATAAAGAAACAATAAAGTTTAAAGAGGAAGGCCTCTGTTTTTTTTTCTCTTCAACAACGTCGTAGTTAGTACTTATTTAAAGAAAATGATTTTAAACTAATTAATTCCAATTAGCTTTGAAGACTGTACCCGACTGTCTTTTAAATTGAAATTTGTCCTCGGCTGATGAATGTTGCTTTGTTTTATATTATACAGACTTTTAGCAAACTTTAAAGATATTTACTGTGTACAATAAATTGATTGTCTTAGCATATATATTGCAAGTCATTTTTAAATTGTACATAATACGAGCATGAAGAAAAACAAACATTGGCACAGATAAGCTGATTGATAAAACATTGGTTCCCAATTACGCATGTCAATCTATAGAAATATTCTTAACTAACTTCAATGACCTTTTATGTTTATGTAAATACTCGACAGTTCTCGCACGCGAATGTACATATAGTATGTATATAAATCAACTTTAAGACTGCAAAGTCTCTAATCAAATTAACGTTTCGTGAACAATATTGATGCACAAAAAATTGAAATCTCATATAATGGCATTCGATACGAACCAATACATCGATGTTTCTAAAATTGCAATTTTATTTAAATTTGAACAAACACGATTCGAGGTATAAAGTTATTTTAAATAAATAAATAAATAACGGAAGTATTAATTTAATGAAATTATTACATCTCAGTTAAAAATGTAATTTGCGAATAGGGAAAATATTTAGATGTACTTGAAACCATGTATTTTATAATTTACCACAATCCTTGAATTGTAATCCATTAACACCGCTTGACACAATAACCGAAAACAAAACAATAACAATAAACTGTTTCACCATATTTAGTTTTATCTAACTTCAGTTTTCTTATTAATTTCTTCAATAGAAGCAATCAACTGATCTATAGGGACTGAAGTCGGGAAGAAAACTGCCTAGTTTCACAATGCCTTTTTAATTCTTGTTTATATCTCAAATCTGAGTGAGTGAGTCTAAAAACTCTCCACCTAATGTGACCATTGTATTTGCGAGTGAGAAAGCCACGCCGACACGTTATTGGGGGAGTATTTCGTTTAATCAGTCTTTCACTTGAGCGTTTATTATCTGTTATCTTTGCTCTCTTTCTGCGTTGTCATGAAATCGCCTGTTGCTTTTTTTTTGGTGTATGGAAGTAAATGTATGCATAATTTTTGATTTCCTTTTCTCAATTGCATTTGAAATAAAACAAATTATAACAATGAATTGTCACTACGCTTGCGATAACCGCACTCTATTTTAAGGTATTTGTGAGCGTTACAGGGAAATACGACTTGATAAGAATAGACATCAGTGCGTCATTGACTTGCTTCTGAGATTTGTGGTATTCAGGTCTGAAAATTTGATTAAGATTGTTAATTGGGTAATATTTGATATCATGGTTTTATGCTCATATGGTTTCGTTCACACATTCATACAAATGTGTAGTTGAGTTTAAAACGTTAATAATGTCTAACAATGTTTAAAACATAGTCGTTTTGGTGTCGTCTTTATAATTAAAATTTATTGATAAAAATGACAATCTATAGGACCATACTTTTACAAATATATATATATGTACCTAATTATTTGTGAGTTAATAATAATACAGTTCACGAGAAATATGACTTATAGTATAATACAAATATGACTTATTGTATAACACAAGATACCCTCTTCCTTTTTTAACAGACCAAAAAACTTCGCCATCGACCAGATCATCCTATTTGGGTAGGTAAAGGTTAAAGAAATCAACAATCCATCTCTGAACCTCTTGAATATTGACTTCTTGAAATTTAAACAAGCAAAGTGATACTTTATTGTTCTTGCAGGACATCATTGTCAAAAAAAAAAAAAACAAAAATGTGAAAAAGGATATAGTCTTAATTGTGAAGAATTATAAACAAAAAGACCTTTGGTTCCTTGGTTTTCTTAATATATCTTGTGCAAAATTTTCTTTTTTTTGCGTAAAGAGGATTTAATGTATTAAATGGCTATTAAAAGGACTGTTTATCTATATATTCAAATTTAGTTTATCAATAAAGTAATAAATGTCTTTTACTGAATAAGAAAAGAGAACATTCTCATTTATAAAGCGAAAGGTTTTGATGTTATAAAAACTAAATTTTTGAATATTTTAATTGTACGATCATTAAATTTTTAAAAATTTTACAGTGTCTCTCATATTACATTAAATCAGCATAAGAATTGTTGTATCATTTTTTAATGAAATTGGAATTAAATTATGGGCTTTCTTGTTAGGACATACTTAGGAACCAAAAACATTAAAATACCTTACAAGTTATGTGTATATATATGTATGCAGACACACACACACACACACATATATATATATATATATATATATATATATATATATATATATATCAGCAGCATTCTTTATATTCTCATTTGTATATACTGTATAATACTTTTTTTTTAGCTATAGCATAATAGGGTGCAATTAAGATTTTCAACGGTTTAATGTTAAGTGTATGGATGCACGTTCAAAAATCGCAACGCAATTTGGAGTTATTACAAGGTTTTATATCATTGTCAAAAAAAAAAAAAACAAAAATGTGAAAAAGGATATAGTCTTAATTGTGAAGAATTATAAACAAAAAGACCTTTGGTTCCTTGGTTTTCTTAATATATCTTGTGCAAAATTTTCTTTTTTTTGCGTAAAGAGGATTTAATGTATTAAATGGCTATTAAAAGGACTGTTTATCTATATATTCAAATTTAGTTTATCAATAAAGTAATAAATGTCTTTTACTGAATAAGAAAAGAGAACATTCTCATTTATAAAGCGAAAGGTTTTGATGTTATAAAAACTAAATTTTTGAATATTTTAATTGTACGATCATTAAATTTTTAAAAATTTTACAGTGTCTCTCATATTACATTAAATCAGCATAAGAATTGTTGTATCATTTTTTAATGAAATTGGAATTAAATTATGGGCTTTCTTGTTAGGACATACTTAGGAACCAAAAACATTAAAATACCTTACAAGTTATGTGTATATATATGTATGCAGACACACACACACACACACACATATATATATATATATATATATATATATATATATATATATCAGCAGCATTCTTTATATTCTCATTTGTATATACTGTATAATACTTTTTTTTTAGCTATAGCATAATAGGGTGCAATTAAGATTTTCAACGGTTTAATGTTAAGTGTATGGATGCACGTTCAAAAATCGCAACGCAATTTGGAGTTATTACAAGGTTTTATATTATATCTTCTGGCCAGAATGCAGACAAATTCACACCACCGTTTGCAATATTGCCTAATTTAAAGAGTCGACCCTGTTTGGTTTGTTCATTCTTATTAATAAAGGCGATTTAAGTGTATTCAGAATTTTTCTGGGTGTAGTGCGTATGGATCCCTTATTGGGACAAGCAACAATTAACGTTCACATTTACAATGCTAAACAGAAGTTATATACTTAAATCAACTTTGTATGCGAAAATGGAGGCTGTCTTCAAGATTCTGTGTTAACTGGAGAGTCATGGTCTTATATTAGGCCCGAATTGTAATGTACTCCCCAAGAGAAAGAAACACAATGCATGCATTACGTGTCCCAAATCTATATTTTTTTTAAATAAACATATAATGAAGTCGTTGTTGAAGTTCTGAAAAAAACACCTGAAAGGAGCAGGTGAGCTTTCAGAACTTCAAGTTTCGATCTCCATTTAAGCTGGACGCCACTCTATCAAAAGTTAAATGACCTATATGTAGTTTGGTTACTTAAGTTGTTGCTACAATTGAATTCCGACCTTTTCTACTTTTTCATGATTTTTGAGAATTTCTACCTTGCCTCAACTTAAAAAAAAACTTTTAATTTAACGAATCTAGTCCTGGCTATTCAATGCTAAACAGAATGGGCTCAAAAATGTTTACAAAAAATTGACTTTTTGTTAAAAGTATATTGTTAAGAGACTGTTAACATTTCATACGTACAACGCATACGATTTAATCTTAGATTTACATATAGCTAGACTATAAGAAAAATAATTTTTTTTCTTAAATAAAGATTACTTTTGAACTTAGTTTTTCATTTATAAATACAAGGTAAAATCCGCAAAATTTTACGGTGTTTTATTTCTTATTATTTGCCGCCATGGCGTAGCGGGTGTTGTGATCGTTCACAACGAACAATGAAACACGACGCCAAACGATGAATCACAGCGCTCACGACGCACAACAGCACGATTCATTCACGTTTGTGCATTTCGTTTCCCCGTGTTTTCATTATAATATCGTACAGTAAGCAAAATTGTAGTATAAGGTTGTCAAGCATCACCCTTCCGTAATGCTTCATAAAAAGTGTTACAGTGATCGGATTTAGTTGAAATATGCGCCGTTTTTTTCGATAATCTGTTTTCATCTAGACGGCAACTTCATAACACCCCCCTCCTTATTTGCGAAGAACTCAGACAGCTACTTTTCACAAGCCTCTTTTGAGTTCACCTTCACACCAACAAGGGCGTTCGCCATGGACAGAAACAGGTGGTAATCACTTAGCGCTATGTCTGGGCTATATGGTGGATGCGATAAAACCTCCCATCCGAGCTCCCGTAGCTTCTGACGGGTCATCAACGAACTGTGTGGTCTGGCTTCCTGGTGGAACACTTCACCCTTCCTGTTGGCCAATTCCGCTTCAAGCGGTCCAGCTGTTCGCAGTAGATGGTAGAATTAAGTGTCTGGCCATATGGGAGCAGCTCATAGTGGTTGATTCCCTTCCAATTCCACCAAACGCACAGTAAAACCTTCCTGGTCGTCAATTCCGGCTTGGCCACTGTTTGGGACGATTTAACGGCCTTCAAGCACGACCGTTTTCACTTGATATTGTCGTATGTGATCCATTTTTCCACCCGCTTCCAAAATGGGTCGAGATCGTTCCGTTTCAGCAGCATATCGCAGGCGTTGATTCGGTTCAGAAGGTTTTTTTGTTGAAAACCTTATATTTAAACGAAAAAATATTTAAATAAAGGGTACTTTAGTAAAGTAATTAACATGCAGTGACTTTTTCCCACCAGCGGTAAGGTGTTATCATTTTCTGATTGTTATTTAAGGCACTAATACGCCGCAGACCCCGGAATCATTTCCAGGACCGAATACATAGCTTTTTGTGATAACAACTATAAGTAAATGTTTTATCAATCAAAAATATTCTTGAAGTGTTTGAAGTTGGTAAAAAGATTGTAGGTCGAAGACGCTTGACCTGGCGCATGTCGCTGCACAATATGTAGACCTTGTCATTGAATCTTCTCCTCCAGATGCCATCATCGCAAGTAGGACCAAAATCGCACTCAAAACTTTTATCTCGAAGGATTTCCTCATCCGCTTTTAGTAACGTAGAGGTTTCCGTGCGTCGTTCTGAAAGTTGCTGGTCATCTTCACCTCACCTTGTGCCAAAGAAATCGGGTGATTGGCGTCCTTGCGGTGGTTACTAACTTTCCTCCAAGGAATCTTATGGATTGATCGGCTCATCTCGCTGGCAACAAAATATTCTATTGTTAAAGCGTTTAATAAAATCCCGATATCTATTACAGCTATTATTACGCCATTTGAACTCTTTGAGTTCATGTTCATGACTTTTTTGACTTCGAAACGCCGCCCAGGCGTTCCAGCGATTCATCGATGAAGTCACAAACGGCCTCGATTACTGTTTTCATATATGGATGATATCTTGGTGGCAGAGGTTTCCGCGCAATAATGTAGGACTGGCTGATCAAGCGGTAATATGAAGCAAGCTTAGTCCTTCGAGAGAGGGCTTTATATCTCAATTGCCTCTTGAGCCCAAAAAAACAGTGGTTTCCAAGAGTGATTCTGCATTTAATTTTTGTACTGATGTTTTTGTCCCTATTTACCGCGGAGCAGAGGTAGAAAAACCCATCTACTACTCCGAAGTTTCCGCTGTCTAGTGGGACGCTCTGTCCGAGACAGCATGTACTTAAACTCATTTAAGTCTTTTCGACTAAAAAGTATTGAGTGTTAATCTGTACTTCATGGGTCTTTCGTAGTATCTGCTGATATGCGAAGATATGGTTTATTGTGGACTTCTCTGAATTAAAACCACACTGAGGGACCTATTAGAGTGTTTATAAACGGTTTCAGACGATCACACAATAGGACAGAGAGGATCTTGCAGGCGATGTTGAGAAGGCTGATGATCAGCAGAAATGATCATTCCAGATTCTCAGTATAGACTGCGACCAAGATATACAGAATACAAGGTAGGGGATTTCTGTCATTAGTTTTTTTCTCTCGTTCTGTCAACTGACGTCACCTGCCGAACCGAAATTGACATTTGTCTTGGTGCGAAGTATTTAAAGTGTATTTTGATTCTGTTATGAACAGTTTTCAGTGAAAGTTTAATTAAAAATGGCAATTTGTGCAATATTTGGATGCAACAACAATACGAAAAAGCACCAAAGTTACAGCAACGAAAATAATGGTGAAAAAAAAAAACAAGATTCGATTTCCATGAGATGCTAAAATGGAAAAAGTCTGGCAAACTAAGTGAGGACGAAAAGACAAATTTAATTTAAAAAATGCGTATATATGCTCAATACATTTTAATAATTCACAATTCAATTCAGGAAAGCAGCATTTGGTTTAGAGATGGAGACGCAAAAAAAGAAACCTTGTCTTACAGCTACGATTTGGTAACAGAGTTAATCTACTTCTATTTCAGAAAGGCATTATGATCAGCATAAAATCATTAAATATGCTTTTGAATGCAAAGCAGAATATGTCCTGACCTACCGGCTGAATCAGGATATGTTTTAGATGTTCTTTGGTGTAATACGTGCCAAAGGAGGTCTCTACCATCATCCGAGACCACTAGAGTTTAAGTACCGTTTACGCTCGTATTTAGTCGGTAGGAATGAAGGTTTGACATCTCATGCTGCGAATGTAGAAGCATTCGTTGAACCAGAAACTGAAATGGAAACTGGTTTTCATGCCGACAATGAGAAGATATATAAAGAAAGTTCTTTAATAACATCAGTCCTTCTTTCTCCTCTAGTTGACGAAGAAGAAAAGGACTCAGATGCCATCATCGAAGAGGACATATGGGACATCAAATATGACGATCGGAATGACTTGGACAGACGTGATAAATGAAGGAGGGCTACATAAGCCGAATTAAGCATTTATGGATGAACATTAATATTTAGATAAGGTATTTAACGATTATAATAATAAAACTGTATTAAAATAAAAAAAAATAGTGAGAGTTCTTTTCATAATAAATTGCAATTGAAAAGAAAATTAATTCGAATAGGTTCATAGAAATTTAAAATAACAAATAAATGTATGTATATTTTGTAAATATTTAAATAATTAAACAAAAGAAAAATAAAAATAATTTCATTGTTTATAAAATAACACATTACTTTCATTTAATTCATGCCGCAAATGATACACATTCAAACACTACTTCGAGTTTCTAATCTAATTCTGCACCCAATTGGAAGTTATGGGTCGGCAGATGACGTCACTGGAAATTGACAGATAAAGAAGTACATTACCTTCTATTCTGTATATCGTGGACTGCGACTCTACCACAAGTTGTTCATTTCGGTCTCGGCAGCTTTGATTAACTTTGTATGGCATAGGCTTGTGCGCACAAGTTGCCTACACTATCGTTGCTAGTGCACAGGTTCAGTTAACATACAGCACTCTCGTGGGGCCCTCTGGCCTGGCGAACCCCTCTGCACGAGGGTTGAATACTGTACCTGGCCTACCAGTCTGTAGTTTGTGCGTGAGGTTATCTTTCTTATCCCCTAAAAGTATATTGTTCAGAAACACCGACATTATCTTAGTTAACTCCCCCTAAAATAAATTTCTGTATAATAGATGAATCGTTTTCTTAATAAAAATGATTCGACATGGAAAACATTTAAAAAAAAAATCTGTTAATCCGGGTGTAACATGTGTTAATATTGAGGCTTTCCCAAGGCCATACAAAAAATCCAGGATATCCATTTTATAAAAATGGGTCTCAGCCAACATGTCACTTCATCTAACACGATCTCTCGTCAGATGCTTCAGTTGCGCTTGGGTTTGCATTTGCTTGTGCCATCTAAACCTCAACGTTGTCTCAATGCCTGGTGTACTGGTGACTATACACTTTACTTGACTAAAACATCCTTAACGTTGTATCCGACGTCGCTTAGCAATGAATATTGTCCTCCAGATACAACTCCTTTCTCTAAAAGACTAATAGCTGTCTCATCTATGGATCGAATTTCAATGCTTATGCATGTTAATTTTGTGCATATTTTTCATAATAAATTAATATATTTAATATGCTGCAAAATTTGACTCAAAAGTAAAAATGGCATGATTCCGATACTTGCGGCCCCTCGATTGAGTGATGCAGTTTTGTAGGTCTCAGTGAGACGAAGAAAAAATTGTATGGGGGGGGGGGAAGGGGATATAATCGGCTATGTTTAGGCGGTATTTGATATTAAAAGCTTGTGGGTGTCTACGTAAAAATTTGTCGAAAAGCTAATTGCACCATTATCAAAGACTGGACCCGCCTTTATCTGGTATTTCCCATTTTTGGGCTACGGTTTCAGTTCAGCTAATAAACTTATTTTATTATAAAATAAATTAAAAATAAAGTTTTGTTTGTTATTTTGTTTTTTTGTTTTACTTGCCCTCACCGAAATTGGTGATCCCGACAAGTACGCTGACTAAAATATTTTGAAAATATATTTGCGCGTATTCATCTTCAAAATGTCCGAAGACAACGAGCAACAGCAAAAAATCCGCTACGGGGGGAACTAAATCTAGTGTTCTTAATACTCAATCAGGAAAAATTCTGTGCAGGCGCAAGCAGTAACATGAGCAGAAGTAAAATCAAGCCGTGCACGTGCACGATCGCCACCATTTTTGCGAGAAAACGTGAAGTTATGGTTCGCACAACTCGAAGTCCAATTTTTACTTCAAAACTTGCGATCTGATGCCCGAAAATTTAATATCGGCATTGTAAATCTCGACCAAACAACGGCTATGGAAGTACATGACGTCATCATTAATCCACCAACAGGTAATGCGTATGTTCGATTAAAGAAAGAACTAATTGCTCCTTCTCGAAACAAGCAGATAAAGCAAATGCTTGATCAAGAACAATTTGTCGACAGGAAACCGTCTCAGTTAGCTGGAGGCACCATGACTAATGATGCTTTAAAGGCAATTTGGATTGACAGACTGCCCGTTCAAACGCAATCCATACTTGCTGCACACCCCCGTGGTACGACCGAAAGTCCCACTAACCTTATTGCAGACAGAATCAACCATCCAATAAATAGCTAGCACGTCTTCTTATCTAGAATCCGTTATATTCAGAAAAAGCGGAACAGTTGAGCGGGAAATAATAACGGGCTACATTAATGACAGTAAATGATAGCCAAATTTCCAGCCGTCTGTTCATTACGGACAAAATATCAAAAATTTAATATTTAGTAGACAAGGGGTCGGACGTTTTTGTATTTCCTCACACTGATCCACGACAAAAGTTTACGTCAAACGATTGCACCCTTTTCGTTACCAACGGAACTTCCATTCCAACTTACGGTTTTTGTACTTTACGTCTTAATCTTAGATTGGGTCGGGAATTCACCAGGCGTTTTTGTAGTAGCTGAAGTTAGCAAGCCTGTTATAGGAGCCTATTTTCTAGCATATTTTCAGCTCGTGGTAGACGTTTCGCACAGCAGATTGCTTGACGGAATCACCGGTCTTTCGACATCACGCATATGAGGCTTCACCTCATGTCAAATCTATTTGGGGAACCTCAAAATATATAGACTTACTCAAACAGTATCCCAGTATAACTCGACTCGATGGCGGCTTCACAGAAATTCAACATTCCACCGTTCTTCATATAAATACCACAGAAGGTCCAATAATCTCTAAAAGTGAATTCGAGACAATGATAAAAATGGGAAAAGCGCGTCGTTCTGAAAGTTGTTGGTCATCTTCACCTCACCTTGTGCCAAAGAAATCGGGTGATTGGCGTCCTTGCGGTGACTACCGCGCATTAAATTATCGTACGACACCAGACAGCTATCCTCCAAGGAATCTTATGGATTGATCGGCTCATCTCGCTGGCAACAAAATATTCTATTGTTAAAGCGTTTAATCAAATCCCGATATCTATCACAGCTATTATTACGCCATTTGAACTCTTTGAGTTCATGTTCATGACTTTTTTGACTTCGAAACGCCGCCCAGGCGTTCCAGCGGTTCATCGATGAAGTCACAAACGGCCTCGATTACTGTTTTCATATATGCATGATATCTTGGTGGCATCGAACGACGAAGATCAGCACTTTCAATATCTCCAAGAACTTTTTGAACGGCTCGGTAAGTGCAAGTTCGGTAAGTAAAGCATAACGTTTCTAAGTTATTCAATTTCGAGCGTTGATATTAAACTTCCAGAAGACCGAATCCAAGCTATCATTAATTGCAAGCTTCCAACGACGGTGAAGCAAGTCAGAAGATTTCTAGGCGCCATCAATTCTTACCGCCGTTTCATCAAAGTCACGGCTAAGTTACAAGCTCCATTTAACGAATGTCTGAAAGAAAGCAATAAAATCATCGTTTGGACAAAATCACTTCAGCAAGCTATAAGCGCTTGCAAAGAAGGACTTACAACCGCCGCCTTGCTTGCACATCCTCACCCTGCACTTGAATGGGGACTTTTTACTGATGCATCAGATTATGCTATGGGTGCAGTCCTGCAGCAGAAAACATCAATTGGTTGGCATCCGCTGTCATACTTCGCTAAGAACTTTAACACCACGCAGCGTAAATATAGTACTTATGACAGGAAATTGTTAGCAATACATTCTGCTATAAAATACTTCAGATTCATGTTAGAAACCAGGTGTTTCACCCTATATACGGACCACAAGCCGTTGGTGTTCGCTTTTAAGCAAAAGCTCGGAAAAAGCATCACCTCGACAGTTTCGATGCCTTGACCTCATTGGTCAATTTTCAACGAACATCAAACACATCTCCGGAACAGAAATGGTAGCAGATACTTTATCGAGAATTGAAGGCATCAGTAAATCTATGAATTTTGAAGAGCCTGCAGAATCAGAAAATGGTTACATAGAACTGGAAAACATTATTAAATCTACTTCTCCATTACAGATTATGGAAGTTCCGCTTCCAAACTCCAAACTGCAAATATATTGCGACGTGTCTAAGGGTATTGCTAGACCTTTCGTAACGAAATCCTTCCGACGCCAAATATTTAAATCGCTTCACGGGCTGAGTAATCCTGGTCGTAATGCATCAGTCAAACTGGTTTCTTCGAAGTTCATATGGCCTTCAATTCGCAAAGATTGCAGAGAGTGGACAAAAGCATGCATACCGTGCCTACGGTCGAAGATTACATGGTACACGTCATCACCCATCCGAAACTTTGAACAAGCATCTTCGCGATTTGAGCATATCCACGTCGATTTCGTTGTACCACTTCCATACTCACGACGTTTCCGATTTTCTCTTACTGTGGTAGATAGATATTCAAGCTGGATCGGAGCATACCGTTTACTAGACTCGACTGCTGACATACTAGCAAGAACTCTCTTCGCAAATTGGATTGCACGTTTTGGCGTGTCACTCAAAGTAACATCCGATCGTGGTAGACAATATCTGTCTAATCTGTTCGAGGCGTTAACCGAATTGTGTGACATTGACCATTTGAAAACTACTGCTTATCATCCCATGGAGTGTTATGAGTCACTGGCGTGGGCCGACCAACTTCCCCTTCTACTACTCGGTATTAGAGCATCTTTCAGAGAACATTCAAACCACAGCTGCTAAAATGGTGTATGGGGAGCCCATCAGACTACCCCGTGAGTTTTTATCTCCATCAAGGGAAATAATCATAATCCGATAACTGTTTTGAACCAACTCCGACAAGATTTTGAGAATTTATCGTCCACCCTACCTTCGCATCATGGATCAAAACGAATTCTTTGTTTTCAAAGAACTTTCTACTGTATCTCATATTTTCATCCGCATAGATGCACTTCGAAGTGGATTACAACGGCCATACGAGGGTCAATTTCCAGTTGTGAAAAGATCAGACAAATTCAAACGGGCTAACTCTTGTCTCATCGTAACGAAGTTACTGGAGGGGGAGTGATGTGGGTGCTGTATAATAATTTGTCGAAAAGCTAATTGTCATTCATCGGCGGGGGATAGTTTCGTTTTTCTTTTCATTTTATTTGAACACCCAAGAATTTCACTTATAAATTTGTAGTTTTACTCTCAGAAAACAACTTTTTTCTATTAAGTCCCGTTTCTCGGGAGTACAATGCACACCCGACCCATTTTACTTTGCTAACAACGCAGTACTTTATAATATAAATATTATCTTGGTAACTACATGAATATATGTAGATATAGTTTAAAGCCAAAAAAAATGGTGTACGTTCTTCATTAATTTGCACAATTTAAATTTGGTTGCATTTCCGGTAACGAGACCTTTTTTAGCCCTAGGATGCATTTTTTTATTATCTTGTTTGTTGGGTTTTATGATGGATGTAATAAAGATGTTGTGCAATAAATATGAAGCGTATGCCTAATCATAGGAAGAAGTAATTAGCATAATAGTGACAAGGTCGAACATAGTGCAAACATTTCAAAATTTTACATATATGTGTATATAATTGAATGTGAGGTTCATTCATTTTAGTCAAGTTGAGTATTAATCAGTGCAAAATTTGTGTAACGATTTTGTTGATATTTGAAATCACAACAAGTTTAATCGAGTTATACTTAAAATATAAAAATTAAAATTACTTGTACTACTTGTGTATCTTCGTTACACAGGTGAATTAAAATTTAAAGTTGCTCTCCTGCAATTAACTCACATGTTCTTGGTGAAACTAAACAAATAACAAATAAATGTTCGCAAATGGAAAGAGAAGTGATACTAATCTTTGATGATATGAGTATCAAACCCGAGTTAACTTACAATAAACAGAAAGATATAATAGAAGGCTTTGTAGATTATGGAAGAGGTATAAGAGTTAATAAGTGCGTTAAAGAAGTCTGTGTCTTCATGGTTCGCAGCATTTGTGGTAGTTTTCAGCAAGTTCTATACTATGTCGCCTCCCCGTCATCAATTCCAATGAATAAATTTCAATGTGAAATAAAAAAGTGTATAGAATTATGTACTCAATTAAATCTAAATGTGAATATATGATATATATAATGTGACCAAGGGCCCACTAACTAACAGTTGTTCTCAGCTTTCAATCTTAATATACAAAATTTCAGTTTTCAATACAATAATTACAATATTTATGGAGTTTTCGATGTACCACACTTAATTAAAAGTGTAAGAAATAATCTTCTTCAACAAGATTTGATAACATCAGATATATGCACTTACTATATAATGTAGAAAAGACTAAATTAACAAAAATGTATCCAAAATTAACTTTTGTGCATATATACACATATTGTTTTGAAAAAACGAATGTAGCTTTGGCCGCACAAGTTCTAAGTCGGTCTGTAGCATGTGGGATTGATGCAATGGGTGAGCTCAATAGCTTTCCCACTGATCTATAAATATATGTTAAGCCGACATCAGCTTTTATAAGAAAAATAGACAGATTATTACCTAAAAAATATAAGACGAATTAAAAACACGGGTAAGGTTTAATGCTTGGTCCTTACTATTGAAAGCATTCTGTGTATCAGGAATGAAGTATTTAATGTTCACCAAACGATTAAATATTTAAATTTAAATAAATTTAACCAAGATCCACTTGAAAATCTGTTCGATAAGAGCGCGATATGGCAATAAAAACAATCCAACTTTAGCAGAATTTTGATGCTTGTTAGCTAGAGTTATGTCTTTAAAATTTTTGTTTAACTCAAAATTCTCTAACTGTCAAAAGGACAAATCTGACTACTTCACCCTTGATTGGAGCACGATTACACATAACGAGATACAGACGCATTTGCAATTTAAATGAAGAAAATAAAATTTTTGTTATAATGCACGATGAAGAGTCAGTGAGATGTTTTGCTGGATACTATTTCTTCAAGACTCTTAGCAAAATGAAAAGTATTTGTCAGAAATGTGTTGAAAACCAAAGAAACTTTTAATTTAACAGAGGTGCGTAAAGAATATGACTTATCAAATGACAGCACCAAACCATTGTTTTTGTGGCAATCAGAAAAATATTTTGAAACAAGCCGTTTGCATGTAGAAGTGTTTACTGAATTTTTCGTTGAGGAACCAATTATGCCAAAAATAAGAGAAACAATTTTACAAAAATGCATCGAGGTTACAAATCCCCGTTTCCCGGAATGGTCTATTAGCAGAAATGAATGCTACATACCATACATCGAATAGACAATACCAATACTTGTTCTATTGTTAAAAAAATGCAAATGGACCATGGATAGGAGAACCTATAATTTAAAAGCTGCAAATCAACAAAAAAAAAAATAAATAAAATAAAATCTGCATGAACAAATAAAAAGTTGTTTAAACATATGTATATGTTTTCATTTATTTTCACCTTCATTATTAATTTAGAAACATGCGCTTGCAACAAATAAACCTCATTCTTTATTTTTTTTTCTATTTAATAACCTAAGGTGACTGCCAGATCAATTTCAATAAAATCGAACCATTCACTCTGAAATTGAAAATCTATCATTTCATCAAGTGTACCGATGTAGCAAATCTTGTCGAACATCGGAAAAGAGGTCTTGTTTTGATAACGCATGGGTTACACATGGTTGTGTTTGTACCATACACATCCAGCTAGACTTCGTATGTAATATATATTCTGTTATTCTGTTGTTTAGTTACGGAGATCTTTCAAAAGATATTGCCTCTCACTGAAAGCGTTTTTCTTCCTAATATTTAAGAGACAAAATTTGCCAGCATTAACAATCGGTGTAAAAATCGAGCTTTTTCATTTTCATATATCAGTCTTTTCTATGGCAGTGATACATCTGGGTATATTTGTCTGTGGCGGCAAAGTTATGCGAATTCATAAACTATTTAAAAAAACATAAGCCGCGTGTATATCATTTCTGCGCCGAAATGTATGCAATAGAAACATACAAATAATAACCAAAAATATAAATTTCTTAGAACCGACCCATTTTTTTTTGTATGAACGTTAACCAGTTTTTAATCTCAACTACCGCCTTTATTAAGCCGATTAGATCCCCCTCCCATACAATTTTTTCTTCGTCTCACTGATACCTACAAACTGTATCACTCAATCGAGGGCCGCAAGTATCGGAATCATGTCGTAGAAATATATTCTTTTTATGTCAGTGCAAACGAAGCTTAAAACTATTATATTGTAACCCTACGTAACCTACATAGCCCTACACAAAGCTAGAAGGCAGGACCACCTTATTAACATCAAATTGATTTAATTGAAGATGTTATTGCAATGATAAATGTTGTAGAAGGACTAATGGGTGTAGTCAATAAAAGTGCGTTCTAGAAAAAATGAAGAATTTACAATAATGCAAAATGTAAGTAAGACCTTCACATTGAACTGCAATGACGAAAATTTCCAAAAAAGTATACCGTCGAATATATATGTTCTTTTGAAAATGCTTCACCAATTCCAGTTGAGGTCGAGTGATCTTTTTCGGTGTATGAATGTGGCATTCTTAGGACCAAATCGGCAACGTATTAATTAAGAATTGAGGAATTAAGCATTTTATCTTATTTTGAATTACTTATTTTAATTAAACAAATGAAGATAATTATGTTTACGTTAACTTTGTTTTATTTTATTAAACCATAAAAACTTAATTTATTTTTAAAGACTGAAGAAAATGTGTTTTATAATTTTTTAATTAATTTAAAGTGCATATATTAGATGCATATTTTGCATTTTTAAGCACATATTTAAAGATTTTTAGTGCATGATAATCCTAACCGTAGTTATAACTGGAAAAACTTCGCTCTGCGGAGTCGGTAAATGTTAAATACTTATATATATAAATCCCGGCAAAAAAACGACGAAAAACTTCGACATCTACTACAGCGATTGCTACAGAGAGAAAAAGCGCTTATTCGGATGTGGATTTGTTGTTCGAGGTAGACTTAGGCAAAAAGTCCTTAGCTGCGACTTCGTCAACGAACGCCTCATGACAATCCGCATTAGGGCCAATTTTTTATTTTTTATTTATTATTACTATTGCTGGAGTCATCTGAAAACATAGCTTTTACGACAACACATCCGGAAACGGACTCAGGCTGTTGAAATTCTCGTGTGAGCGGAACCTTTCTGTGGCTGTGGTGAACATTCATAAAGGAACCTGGCGATCCCCTGATCAATCTACCGTCAATCAGATTCATCAGAAGACACTCCTCCAATATTCTCGATGTCAGAAACGATGATAGACACGAATTCCGCAGAACTATTTAAAATAGCTGGAAATGACCTGTTTGGGCGCATGCACCAGCTCATCTGTAAGATATGTTCGAAGAAAAGCATACTCTATGGGTGGAATCACAGCGTCGCTTGCCCGGTCCACAAGAAAGGAGACCCCTTTGACTGCGCCAATTATCGAGGGACCTTTTCAATATCGTAAACAAGATTCCCTCTGCTGTATTATGTGAGTATCTGAAACCATAGTTCCCTATCAGTGTGGTTTGAGGCCAGTTCACAATAGACCAGATCTTAGCATAACGGCAGATATTAAGAAATAATAATGAAGTACACTCACGGCAGATCCTGGAAAAGACCCAACAAGTACACTCACCACCTATTCGCGGATTTTAAGGCGGCATATGACAGTGGGCATAGAGGCGAGCTATACAGTGCCATGTCTAGTTTTGGCATTCTACCAAACTCGTCTTACGATAGAGAACTCTGACTGCACCGTCAAGGTCGGTAACGAACTCACCGAGACATTCAATGTCAAAAAAGGCTTTAGACAGGACAACGCACTGTCATGTGACTTCCTTAACATTATTCTTGAGAAGAACACCAGAGGCACGATCTTCCAAAGGTCAGTTTAATTGTTAGCTTACGCTGATGACATTGACGTGATTGGACGAATGCAGCGAGCCGTCAATGAGGCGTTGTCTGGAACTGAAACCGAAGCGGCTAAAATGGATCTGGTGGTTATTGAGAGCAAAACGAAGTACATGCTGTCATCAGGGAAGGACACACAACATCGACGCCTCGGACAGAGCGTCACACTAGGAAGCAGAAACTTTGAGGTAATTAAGCGATTCGACTACCTCCACTCCGCGGTAAATAGGGACAACAACACCATTACTGAAATCAAACGCAGAACCACTTTTGCCAATCGCTGTTTCTTTGGGCTCAAGAGGCAATTGAGTAATAAAGCCCTCCAGTATGGCGCGGAAAGCTGAACGTTACTAAAAGCGTTCTCTCTTTTCGAGAGAAAAGTTTTGCGTGCGATTTTTGGTCCTATTTGAGTTGATTGCATCTGGAGAAGAAGATTTAGGAACGTAATCTACGGGCTGTACAGCGACATGCGACTGGTCAAGCAACTCCAGATACAATGCTTACAATGGCCCGAAAAGTCTTCGAATCTGAGCCGTTGAGACAAAAGGCAGGGCTAGGCTAAGATGGCGTTCACAAGTGGAGAAGGACTTCAACCAACTAGCGTGCGACCTTCGCGCAGTGCAAACGTGTCTCAGTCTAAGTATAACAAAAACACAACTAATTGATCTATAGCACATTTAAGGACCGAAGAAACTAAGTGAGGCTCCAGCCTAGTGGAGAAGGTGCCTGTTCGTACATACAGCATCCCGGGTTCGAATCCCGCGAAAACACATTTTTTGCTTTTATAAAAAACATTTAGTATGAGTGCAGTGAAGAGCAACCCGCGCTAAAAAAATAGGGTGACTTCAAGACACCGTTGCCGTATAGATCTGATGATCTAAGTGACGAAAGTAGTGTATGGTCATAGAGCCCAGCCAAGCAAATCAATGGGACAAAGAAGAGGTGGAGGAGGATGCAGATGCAACCAACACCAATCAAGAGACGAACAACAACAACAACAACTGCATCATCTGAGAAGGAAGCGGCCAGAGGCAAGGCAACGCCCATTCCAGTAACATCCACTCGGAAAACCTCTAAGCCAACACTAACAATTGCAATGAAAGCGGACAAAGATATTGCAACCCTTCAACACCAATCTGAAGGTAACGAAGGGCGCTACATGGGGAGTAACAACTCCTTCCTTCGATCCGTAGGTTCTCTAGCTGTTAAATGGGATACATTAAGAAAGCCCGACCACGTACTGCAATATGCGCAGTGTCGGATGCTGGGACATACAAGGGACAACTGCAATATGCAGTACAGATGTTCCAGATGTACTGAATCCCACCAGAGAAGGAAATGCAGGTTAGGCGAAGAAGAAGTAACAGACAGAGTCTTTATTAGCTGTGTATTCTGTGGAGAAAAAGGACATCTTGCTACTTTTCGGGGTTGCCCTCGCTTCCGAGAGCTCCGGTAAAGAGTAAAGGCTGCAAGGAAGGCCTTGTCACGATTTTGAACGTGGAACGACGCACAAGGAACTGCTTAAGCGCGGTCGAGTACGACAGTGATCACTGTGGTCTCGCCGCAGTTATTCAGCTCCCGAACGAGCTGGAGGAATTGGGCAAGGCACGTTGGCTACGTTTCTCCAGAGTCCTAACTAAAGAACTACTTCGAGTGCAATCTTTCCGCCAACGAACAGAAATCTAAAAACGAAGAGGTTGACAGGTACCTCATACAAATGGACGTCACCATTAAACGAACGATGAAAATGACTATACCTATACTGACACCAAAGGATGTTGGCGACATCTACCGGAACGCGGAGATAGACGCACTTCACTTGCAAAAAAGTAGACTACTGTCAAGACTAAAACTCTTGTACAGACGGTTTACAGATCCGCAGAGTGATGAAATACGGTCGTTGAAGTCGCAGATCAAACTAGTACATCAATTGCTCCAACAGCAATACAGACTAGCTGTACTGGGGCAACAAGTTTCGGGCTGTAAGTTCCAGAAACTCGAGCATGTTCCCACAAGTAAATAGAATCTACCGGAGAAAAGGTTCAAACGACATCCAAACTGTCCGATTCAACAGAACGACAGACAACGCCAAGTTACTAAGAACAGTAGACATCGATCCAGATGGGGCAATACTTGATGACCACTTCTTTGTAGTTGAAGATCCTCAGGAGAAATGGAAAGTAATTGGAGCTGTCTTCCAGGAAGTGTACACGGTGAATGAACCTCTTTGTCCAAATCACAACTTGAAAGATAGAGCCCTGCTTAACCACTTTCAACTATGTATTGAGATAAGTCAATGGCGATCTGAGAATCCTGGTTTCACCAAGTTCAGTGAGGATCTTTTGGCAAATAATGCCGTCGCCGATGACGGAAACAATTTCATCCTTATTTCGAAGGATATACTCCAGAGTATTTTTAATTTACTGAAGAAGAAGAAGTCAGTAGGAATCGATGGGATACCGAATATTGTTCTGCCCAATCTACCCTCTGAGGCAGTAGATGTATGTACAACCCTGTTTAACTATGCGTTGAGTAACGCATATTACCCGGCGCATTGGAAAACAGATGTGGTACAGCCCATTCCGAAAAGGGACAAAGATACTTCCATCCCAACAAATCTCCGGTCTATAGGTCTTCTTCCGTGCATAAGCAAGGTTTTTGAAAAGATTCCCATTAGAGAATTGAAAGAATGGGTCGAGCAACGTCAAATTTTACCGGACAACCAACTTGGCTTTAGGGCGGGGCATGACACATGCCGCGTCCAAATTGGTATCCGACATTCAGTGGAACAAGAACAAGAACCAATGCACAGGTGCTTGCCTGATAGATATGGAAAAGGCGTTCGACACCGTTTGGTTAGAAAGCCTCTTCCTCAAGTTAGTCAGAATAGGCATAGATAAAACACTGCTGTATATGATCTATGATATGGTTGCAGGTAGGAAGATTCTTGTGAAAAATGGCAACGTTACATCCACCAAAGTATTTCACATAAAAAATGGGTTGCAACAGGGAGCAGTTGGTTCACTGATCCTATTCGCTATATTCACTAGCGATTTTATTGGTTCCATGCCGAATTTAATCGCGTACACCGATGATCTTATAGCGTACAGATCTGTCCCGAAAACGCGGGGCTAGCTGTTAGCTGTGCAAAATGTATTTAGATATCTTGGCATTTGGTTGGACCAGTATTTGTACTGCGGTAAACATGCAGATATAGCTCTGACAAAAGCTAAGAAAGCGGAAAGTTGGTTGTTTTACGGCAGCCAAGTTAATACCAGAGTAAAGGTGATCTGCTACATGGCCCTCATACGGCCAATCATGGTTTACGGTTGCCCGGTCTGGTTCGATTTGAGTCCTTCCCAGATGAAAAAGATGAGGGTGCTCGAAAGGCAATGTCCTCGGGCCTTTCTTCGGCTTTATCGAACACCTGAATCCGATTACAAGAAATTCTATCCCAACGAGGTTTTGTATAGCGAGGGAAATCTAATCTTGGAAAAAATAAATAAAATCCGCCTCCACCTCGTCACATGTGAAACATCTTGAGCATTAAAAAAAATATGTATATATATATTACAAGCAATTAAAATAAAAATCTAAGCCCATTAGTGTTGTGTACTGCAGTGAAGTGATTTGGTTTAGCACGCAAGGTGCCGTCCCTCCCCCTCACCCGCTGCCAGGAATTTTCGGTCGCAACTCCCGTTTGTTTTCCAGAGGAGCTGGGGCGATGACTGAGTTTGCTTAGCATCTGACGTAGCGGATTATGAAGTGTGAATTTTTGTTAGTGAATCAACAAAACACCTGCATTGATTTTTGTTGTGAAGCTGTGGCAAGGATTTACACTTCTAAATTTTGCTTTTACCAACTGCGTATTCGGAGTTGGTTTACTTAATGTCTGTGATTGATATGGGAGGGCTATTCCGGGTTGATGTGAGCATCTTTCGTGGGCTTAGAGCAAATCTCTCTGCTGTGTACGTTCACCTCTCCCGCTATAAACCAGCCCTCTTGGCGCTAAGTGAAACACAGGTAGGTGAGGATACCGACTTGTCGGATTTGAACCTAAGCTATATTAGCTTAGTGGCTTTGTTTTTCCCACATCTCGGTCTCGCTATTTACGTGCGTAGTAATGTTGCTTACCAACTTCAACCACAATACGGCCACTGTTCCAATACGGAATTTAATTTCCTGTGGTTAAAACTCCACTATTGCTTTATTTATAGAAGTCCGAACCTGGATAGCAACTCAACTTTCAATGAGTTTGATGCCCTATCCGACTCCATCACAAGAATTGTATCCCTGTATCCTCGCACTGAAATTATTATTGCGGGCGATTTCAAAGTACACATTGGCTTCGACAGAGGTAAACAATTTGACCCAGCTTGTGAATGAGCCAACACGGATGCCTGACATTGCAGATAATACCGCCAACACCTTGGACCTGAGAAATACTCAGTTGACATACTGTCGTTGTCTCTAGGCTCGTCAGACCACTGTGTCGTATCAGCCGATTTTCCGTACTCGTCCCAACCAGTTAGAGAGAAAATCCCTAAAAGAACAGTTTGGTTCTACGAAAAAGCCAACTGGAGCGGCCTAAACAACTTTTTTGGGGATTTTAATTGGTCACTATGCTTCCTCGATAGTGACGTGGATACCGCAGCTGATATATGATTGTCAGGTATGAAAACCTTCATTCCTCACAGAGTGAAGAATATCAAACCGAAGACAAACGCGTGGTACGACTCGAGCTGCAAAGAGGCTATCAGGTTAAGAGAAATAAGCTTCCGGAAGGGTTGGTTTTTTCTTCTGAGGAAAAACAGAAGAAATTCAAAAGGGCCCGAAATGATTGCAATGCGTTAATAAGACGCGGTAAATTCTCCTATGATTAAAAGTTGAGGCAAAAAGTGCTGCAATGTCCCAAGGGCAGCGAAAACTTTTGGTCATTCATAAAAAACATAAAGAATTCCGCCTCGTCTTCAATTTCAACGCTCATTTGCAATGATATTTCAGCTGTCAGCTCTTTGAAGAAAGCAAATCTGGTAGCTGCACATTTGGCAACCAGTTGAACGCTCACAGATTGCGCTTTATCCACGCCTGTACTCGAGAGCGTAATTTTTTTCATGAGACAAGTCCATTTTCGTACTCGTACAGTTCCAATCGTTTTGTGATATATTCATCGCCATTATACATAATAGAACAACTCTCAGCAAAACAGAAAAAATGGAATATTTGAAAACCCATTTAGAAGGAGAGCCACTGCAACTAGCACAGCACCTAACCATTTCATGTGCAAATTATCAAACGGCATGGGAAACATTAAAGGATAGATACGACAATGAAAGAAAAATTTTCGGAGTACACATCGAAAAAATGCTCAAGGCTAGTCATCAAGGCAACCAGTCAACATCAAACTCAATTAAGGCGATCTTAGATGCAACAAAGGAAGGCCTATCTGCTATAGCAAACATGGGCTCTGATGCGACATTTTGGGGCCCTCTTATTGTTCATCTTATCACGAAGGCGTTAGACCAAGAAAGCAGAAATCTGTTTTAGCAAAGTTTAGAACAACCAAACAAGATGCCCTCACTGCAAACATTGTATGATTTTCTGCAAAGAAGGTACCAAGCATTGGAGGTGACGGGATCATCTAGACAAAGATATTGCAAGTAGGAATCATAGGTCTATGTTCGCAATTATCATTTAGCAACTCGAGCTAAATGCATATTTTGTAAGAATGACCCAATCTTTACTCATGCAGTAAGTTCTTGAATTGGACGCCTAAGGAAAGATGCGAACAAGTTAGACTTGCTAAGTTGTGTATAAACTGCTTAAGGCATGACAAGAAGGATGCGTGCACTAGTTTGCGAACTTATAAGCAGTGCAATAAGAAACACTATACCCTCCTACACCAAGAAGACTTTGCCTTAAGAAGACAAGCTGTTGCCCGATCACCAAATGACGGAAGAATGCATTCTGATGGAGTCCAATCTAATTATGGACATCAAAATCAAGGTGTTTTGCTTGCCACAGCATTGATTACGATAGCGACGAACATTGATGGTCATCAAAGAAGACTTCGAGCTCTCATTGATCCTGGATCGCAAGCAACACTTATTACTGAAGAAGCTGCACAATCATTACGTTTGCCAAAACAAAAGGTACATACGGTCTAGGAGCAACTGATGCTGGAACAGCTCGGTACAAAGTAGAATTAATATTAGCACCAAGATTTGCATCAGACTTCAAATTGGTGACCTCTGCACTTGTCATACCGACACTCACCAGACTGACTCCAGACAAAAATGATTTCAACGAAATTCCTAACAACTTAAGGAACCTGTTGCTAGCTGATCCAACATATAACATTTGCGGTAGCATTGATCTGATTCTTACAACTGATGTTTACGGAGACATCATCCTAAATGGCGTTAAAAAAGGGCCAAAAGATTTTCCCATGGCACAAAGATCACAATTCGGTTGGCTCATCACAGGACGTACTTCAACCAAATGCGGAAGTGTAAAAATTATAGGACTGGTTGGCCAAACATCGTTAGAAAGACAGCTCAAGAATTTTTGGGATCAAGAGGAGATACCCGAAAAAATTAAATTAACGCAAGACGACCTTAGTTGCGAAAAGTTCTCCGAAGAAACACACTGTCGAGGTAGTGATGGCAGATATGTTGTTCACATCCCATTTAACAAGCAATTGGAACAGAACTATAGCCTAGGAAAATTAAGAGACAGAACAAATGCAAGATTACTCCAACTGGAGAAAAAATTCAAATCGGATCCCTCAATGCCCCGCGAATTTAGTAATTTCATAAGGGAATTATAAGTCTAGGTCACGCTGTCATTAAGCCTCACAGACTGACAACAAAGCTCAGAGTAGTGTTCGATGCATCAGCGAAAACATCAACTGGGATCAGCCTTAATGATCTCATGTTGGTTGGTCCTAGACTACAGTATGATCTAACCACAATCATTATGCGTTGGCAACGACACAGATATGTATTCACAGCAGACATCGAGAAGATGTATCGCCAAATCAAAATCAACGAACTTCATCAAGACTATTAACGGACAGTGTGGCGGAACTCTTCAAGCGAAAAAATTAAAGAGTAAAAGCTCAACACCGTCACATATGGAACGGCATCTGCACCATACCTTACTGTGAAAATACTCCATCAACTGGCATCTGATGAAGAACAATACTACAGGATCGCTGAACGCATATTAAGGGAAGACTTCTATGTTGATGAGCTGATGTCGGGAGGGGACACCCTACGTGAGTGCAAATATGTTCAGTAGCAGCTTATAGCCTTATTAAAATGTGGAGGATTTCATCTTCGAAAATGGGCTGTAAATCACACGGAACTAATTGATGTTATCTCAATTTCGAATAGCCTGTCACCAATCAACTTTAACAAAAAAAACACGATCAAGACTTTGGGCATACATTGGAACCCATCTAACGATACCTTCCACTTCAAGGTTAATATAAAGGAACATAAAGTATTAACAAAACGAATGACATTATCTGAAATAGCACGGTTGTTTGCTCCATTAGGATGGCTCTCACCGCTAACAATCCGGGCAAAGCTACTAATGCAGCGGATCTGGAAGGCAGACCTCGACTGGGATGAACCGCTTACTGCTGAATTACAACAATGTTGGTCTGACTTCAAAATGGAACTTCCGGCTGAAGAGACCATAACTATTTCCAGTTGGATTAACACACAAAAGGGCCAAGAAATTGAGTTGCATGGCTTTTGTGATGCTTCTGACGCAGCGGTGGTGTACTCCAGAGTCTACTATGACAATAGGTTTTCAATCAACCTGTTAACATCAAAGACAAGAGTTGCGCCGTTAAAGAAAAAACTCACAATCCCAAAGTTAGAGCTGTGTGGTGCTGATCTTTTATCGAAGCTCTTGACGGAAGTAAGGCAGAATATTGGAGTGGAAGTACATAAGGTGTTCGCTTGGACCGATTCTACTATCGTCTTATCCTGGATAAAAAATGATTCTTCCATTAAGGCCTTATTTATATCCAACAGGATATCGAAAATACGTAGAGTAGTAGATCCAGAATCATGGAGGCATATAAGATCCTCAGAAAATCCAGCTGATTGTGCTTCTAAAGGACTGAAACCTAAACAGTTACTAAGTCATCCCTTATGGTGGAGTGGACCGAACTGGTTAAAGAATGAAGATGATTGCTGACCTCCACAGCCTAATTTGTATCATTCTTTGGAAGACTCCGTTGATCAAACAGTTGTGCTAACATCGTCGACATCAAAGGTGCAGGATGAAGGAATCTTTGACAGATTTTCCACATACGATAGACTTCTCAGGGTAATAATATACTGTAGACGGTATATACATAATTCTAGAAGTACTGTAGCAGAAAGATGTTCAGGACCACTTACAGTGAACGAAATTGAAGAAACTACAAAACGTATTATACGTTCAGTTCAACTTAAAGAGTTCTCCGCTGAAATTAATTGCTTGATCAATGGAACGGACATTCCGAAAAATAGCAAGCTATTGTCGTTAGACCCCCAGGTAAATGAAGAAGTGATTTTGACTGTTGGCGGTCGTTTAGAGAACAAAATGATTTCTGAATTTGTATTTGTCGTGCCGTCATCCGACTATTTGATAGTCAATCTTGAAGGCGATCATTTCTACACTTTAGACGAAATATCATTCTCGATGTGTAAGCAACGAACGTCAGGATCATCATGTTACCGAGTCTACTGTTAGCTCCTGTGAAATGGGTCTCTTAAGACATGCAGGCCACATTATATCCTCTTGTCCTATTCAAACCGTCAATCCTCAACTGTATTGGGTACAAATGCATCATACAAACACTTGGATCTACAGCACACCATCCGCGGTCAATGTAGACATATCATGTGGAAAAGAATCTTCATCAGCGCAATTGACGGCAAGTGGTATAATGCAGTTGCAACTAAACTGCAGGATTCTTCAATACAACATGATGATTTTTGGACGTCAGTCAGTAACAACGAGGATAATTTCATCGTATTCACCGCTGCCAAATATTTCTGAATTTCCATCGGATCAGAATTACTCCAACGTAGAGCCACCTGTTGTGGGAACAAAGATATCACAGCACATCTCCAGGTTGCAACATGAGACCGCTCTCCAAAAAAGTCAAGAAATACTGTCAAATCAAATCCGAACCCACAAGTTTCAGCAATATTCAATAAGCGGTGCATTAGCATTTGTCATCGTAATTGCACTAGGCATTGCTGCCTTGAAAAGGTTTAGGAAAAGGAAGTCAGCCAACATCAACATCGTGACCACTCCTAACCCAGCATTAATTGACCGAGGAAATTAACCTGCTGTATCATCAATATTTTCCGACGACCACTTTGTCGTCTAGGCGGCCCCAGCATGTTGTGATCGTTCACAACAATAATGAAACACGACGCCAAGTGATGAAGCACAGCGCTCAAGAACGCACAACAGCGCGATTCATTCACCTTTGTACCATTTCGTTTCCCCGCGTTTTCGCATTATTATCGTAGAGTAAGGAATTTTGTAGTATTTAAGTGAAATTATTTGTAAATAAAGGGCAGAATTGAATTGAATTCCGATTTTGACAGCATAATCGACTGGGGTCGATGCTCCTGCATTGTTGAAACAAAACGATTTTCTAGTCTCGGTACGTGTATCAACTCAACTCTAAGATGTAACGATCGCATATTCGAGATCGCCAAAAATGCAGCGAAATGTCTAGGTTTCTTAAAGTGATGCAAGAAATATTTGACCCCTTCTAACCTGGCAACAATATATAAGGCGTACATCCGCCCAAAGCTTGAGTACAACGCTCCTATCTGGTCAGGTGCTCTTAAGACCTCTTTGCGCCTATTAGATAGAATCCAACAGAGAGCGATAAAACTTATTTGTGATAATAATGCTGCGAAGTTAATCGACTCGCTTGAACATCGACGAAATGTTGCTTCTCTATCACCATTTTATCACTATTTCAACAAAAAATGCTGTAACGAGTTAGCCAGCTGCATTCCTCCCCTTCAAGAATTCACCCGCACAATTCACCGTTCGCTAAGAATGCTAACCCGTTCATCCTTAAGCCCATCTTTGGACGTACAGTAAAGTTAAGAGACTCGTTCATAAGCCGCACCACACGAATATGGAATGCTCTTTCCCTTGTGTCCAACTGACATTGTTTTTAAGCTAGTGCGTAAGGTAGAAGAATAGAATACTAGAATGTTATGTTAAGCACATAAATTTTATATACGTCATGGTGCACGCGTTCGTATTTTGATATGGACATAGTTAAATTTTATATCTTGGTAGGTTTTAATTAAGTAGAAATTTAAGATAGGATGGGTTAGGCTTAGGTTATAAAAGCAAAGTAATGGACCCAAGTTTTATTATATTTCTTGGGAAAAAACAAAATGAATTATTATATCTTAAAAAAATTAATGCACAAACTATGTCCAAAGGCAATTTTTTAATTATATAAAGAATAGCACCTGCTAATGGTCAGTAAGTTAGATTTAAGAATTATTGTTAAGATAAATGTAAGCTAGTTTTAAGTATTTTTCTAGAATGAAAATAAGATTACAATTTATATTCAATAAAATATGCCAAAAAAAACTTCAATCAACTTGGAGTGCGCTACAGGAGGCAGCAAACGAAATATCGTGCTCGCTGGAGAGGCATGTTGGTTGAAGCTCAGGTCCATCATGGACTGTAGCGTCACACAAAGAAAAAGTGACCGGAATTAAGTTAAAATATGGGCAGAAGTAATAGAGGAAAAGAGGAAAGGAGGAACTGGTGCACAAGGGTGAACGGGTGGCCATTCAAACGAAGCGAGTATTGCGGGTAAATTCTTGGAGGGAAGGAATGTAGCTGGCTAACTAATCAGATAATTTTTTAAAAACTTTTTAAAAAATTTAAAAAAAAATTTTAAATATGATAAAGACGCAACATTATTACCAATAAGTTTTATCGTATAATAGTTTTGTCAGCGTAGAACACCTATTCAGAAGAACAGGGGTTATACCATCCGGGCCAGCGGATTAGTGCTTTGACATTTTAATTAATATTTTTTTTTATTTTCTCGTAGTAGATCTTTTGTTATATTAGCACCATTTTTGAAAGCAATTTCAACGTAAAGTTGGTTGTTCTATTTATCTGATACTACATAGACAGAGTAAACTAAAAAATAGTTCAACCTACTTCAAGAAAAGTTAAAATCGTGCTGTTGTACCTGATTCTTTTTACCCTTTCTTGGTTCACGTTCAAAACATCATCAAAATCGAGGGACAGAACTCTTTTCCGTAAACAGCATCATTACTACTCTAAGTCCATATTTTTATTTCATCTAAATAGAATTATAATAGTTCAAAAAATCATCCTTATTGCAATAAAGGAAAGATTTGTTGAACAAAGGATGTTACTAAAGCTCAATCAATAGAAGGGGATTATAAAATTACATACAATTTTATTTTTTAAAATTAAACATACTTTAAAGTAATATATAAAACAAATATTATCATTCTACATTCTTAAATTTAAAGAAAAAGGACAGTAACAAACCAGTCGAGATTATAAAATTCAGAGAACTTTTTTCCTTTGTTTTTCATTAAACTAATGTCAGATATTCAGATGGGCATTTTATTATACAAAAAATAAACCGAAGATTTTGATTTTAATTTCTATTTAAGTTCCACAACTTAAGTAAAAAATATAGAGCTTATTATAAACGTTCAACTATAACTGAAAAAAAAAATGTTGACAACTACATTAAATATTAATATCTTACACACATCACTGTGCACACATTCAAATATAGTACATAATTTGGTTGATTTAACTCAAGAACTGAATTTATTTATGCTTTACTTCCTATTCACAGCACATTCTGCTTTTATATATTATTCCATTGTTATATCTTCATTGATATTGTTGCTATAAATTGGTAATGCATTCGGATGAATTAACTCATTATAATCGTCATGAAGTTTCTTGCGTTTTAATATAGCCGAGTGAAGTTCACGGGAGCAACTGTGACCCCTGGATTGGGCGCGTTGAACCTGGAGAATTGGTTCATATTCGTAAAGTTGGCTTATGTAAAATTTGTCGAGATCAGCTCTTTTGTAAAAAAACTTAAGTCTGACTTCAAAATGGAACTTCCGGCTGAAGAGACCATAACTATTTCCAGTTGGATTAACACACAAAAGGGCCAAGAAATTGAGTTGCATGGCTTTTGTGATGCTTCTGACGCAGCGGTGGTGTACTCCAGAGTCTACTATGACAATAGGTTTTCAATCAACCTGTTAACATCAAAGACAAGAGTTGCGCCGTTAAAGAAAAAACTCACAATCCCAAAGTTAGAGCTGTGTGGTGCTGATCTTTTATCGAAGCTCTTGACGGAAGTAAGGCAGAATATTGGAGTGGAAGTACATAAGGTGTTCGCTTGGACCGATTCTACTATCGTCTTATCCTGGATAAAAAATGATTCTTCCATTAAGGCCTTATTTATATCCAACAGGATATCGAAAATACGTAGAGTAGTAGATCCAGAATCATGGAGGCATATAAGATCCTCAGAAAATCCAGCTGATTGTGCTTCTAAAGGACTGAAACCTAAACAGTTACTAAGTCATCCCTTATGGTGGAGTGGACCGAACTGGTTAAAGAATGAAGATGATTGCTGACCTCCACAGCCTAATTTGTATCATTCTTTGGAAGACTCCGTTGATCAAACAGTTGTGCTAACATCGTCGACATCAAAGGTGCAGGATGAAGGAATCTTTGACAGATTTTCCACATACGATAGACTTCTCAGGGTAATAATATACTGTAGACGGTATATACATAATTCTAGAAGTACTGTAGCAGAAAGATGTTCAGGACCACTTACAGTGAACGAAATTGAAGAAACTACAAAACGTATTATACGTTCAGTTCAACTTAAAGAGTTCTCCGCTGAAATTAATTGCTTGATCAATGGAACGGACATTCCGAAAAATAGCAAGCTATTGTCGTTAGACCCCCAGGTAAATGAAGAAGTGATTTTGACTGTTGGCGGTCGTTTAGAGAACAAAATGATTTCTGAATTTGTATTTGTCGTGCCGTCATCCGACTATTTGATAGTCAATCTTGAAGGCGATCATTTCTACACTTTAGACGAAATATCAATCTCGATGTGTAAGCAACGAACGTCAGGATCATCATGTTACCGAGTCTACTGTTAGCTCCTGTGAAATGGGTCTCTTAAGACATGCAGGCCACATTATATCCTCTTGTCCTATTCAAACCGTCAATCCTCAACTTTATTGGGTACAAATGCATCATACAAACACTTGGATCTACAGCACACCATCCGCGGTCAATGTAGACATATCATGTGGAAAAGAATCTTCATCAGCGCAATTGACGGCAAGTGGAATAATGCAGTTGCAACTAAACTGCAGGATTCTTCAATACAACATGATGATTTTTGGACGTCAGTCAGTAACAACGAGGATAATTTCATCGTATTCACCGCTGCCAAATATTTCTGAATTTCCATCGGATCAGAATTACTCCAACGTAGAGCCACCTGTTGTGGGAACAAAGATATCACAGCACATCTCCAGGTTGCAACATGAGACCGCTCTCCAAAAAAGTCAAGAAATACTGTCAAATCAAATCCGAACCCACAAGTTTCAGCAATATTCAATAAGCGGTGCATTAGCATTTGTCATCGTAATTGCACTAGGCATTGCTGCCTTGAAAAGGTTTAGGAAAAGGAAGTCAGCCAACATCAACATCGTGACCACTCCTAACCCAGCATTAATTGACCGAGGAAATTAACCTGCTGCATCATCAATATTTTCCGACGACCACTTTGTCGTCTAGGCGGCCCCAGCATGTTGTGATCGTTCACAACAATAATGAAACACGACGCCAAGTGATGAAGCACAGCGCTCAAGAACGCACAACAGCGCGATTCATTCACCTTTGTACCATTTCGTTTCCCCGCGTTTTCGCATTATTATCGTAGAGTAAGGAATTTTGTAGTATTTAAGTGAAATTATTTGTAAATAAAGGGCAGAATTGAATTGAATTCCGATTTTGACAGCATAATCGACTGGGGTCGATGCTCCTGCATTGTTGAAACAAAACGACTTTCTAGTCTCGGTACGTGTATCAACTCAACTCTAAGATGTAACGATCGCATATTCGAGATCGCCAAAAATGCAGCGAAATGTCTAGGTTTCTTAAAGTGATGCAAGAAATATTTGACCCCTTCTAACCTGGCAACAATATATAAGGCGTACATCCGCCCAAAGCTTGAGTACAACGCTCCTATCTGGTCAGGTGCTCTTAAGACCTCTTTGCGCCTATTAGATAGAATCCAACAGAGAGCGATAAAACTTATTTGTGATAATAATGCTGCGAAGTTAATCGACTCGCTTGAACATCGACGAAATGTTGCTTCTCTATCACCATTTTATCGCTATTTCAACAAAAAATGCTGTAACGAGTTAGCCAGCTGCATTCCTCCCCTTCAAGAATTCACCCGCACAATTCACCGTTCGCTAGGAATGCTAACCCGTTCATCCTTAAGCCCATCTTTGGACGTACAGTAAAGTTAAGAGACTCGTTCATAAGCCGCACCACACGAATATGGAATGCTCTTTCCCTTGTGTCCAACTGACATTGTTTTTAAGCTAGTGCGTAAGGTAGAAGAATAGAATACTAGAATGTTATGTGCACGCGTTCGTATTTTGATATGGACATAGTTAAATTTTATATCTTGGTAGGTTTTAATCAAGTAGAAATTTAAGATAGGATGGGTTAGGCTTAGGTTATAAAAGCAAAGTAATGGACCCAAGTTTTATTATATTTCTTGGGAAAAAACAAAATGAATTATTATATCTTAAAAAAATTAATGCACAAACTATGTCCAAAGGCAATTTTTTAATTATATAAAGAATAGCACCTGCTAATGGTCAGTAAGTTAGATTTAAGAATTATTGTTAAGATAAATGTAAGCTAGTTTTAAGTATTTTTCTAGAATGAAAATAAGATTACAATTTATATTCAATAAAATATGCCAAAAAAAACTTCAATCAACTTGGAGTGCGCTACAGGAGGCAGCAAACGAAATATCGTGCTCGCTGGAGAGGCATGTTGGTTGAAGCTCAGGTCCATCATGGACTGTAGCGTCACACAAAGAAAAAGTGACCGGAATTAAGTTAAAATATGGGCAGAAGTAATAGAGGAAAAGAGGAAAGGAGGAACTGGTGCACAAGGGTGAACGGGTGGCCATTCAAACGAAGCGAGTATTGCGGGTAAATTCTTGGAGGGAAGGAATGTAGCTGGCTAACTAATCAGATAATTTTTTAAAAACTTTTTAAAAAATTTAAAAAAAAATTTTAAATATGATAAAGACGCAACATTATTACCAATAAGTTTTATCGTTCACTGTTGAATTCTATTAGGTAGGTATGCATAATAGTTTTGTCAGCGTAGAACACCTATTCAGAAGAACAGGGGTTATACCATCCGGGCCAGCGGATTAGTGCTTTGACATTTTAATTAATATTTTTTTTTATTTTCTTGTAGTAGATCTTTTGTTATATTAGCACCATTTTTGAAAGCAATTTCAACGTTAAGTTGGTTGTTCTATTTATCTGATACTACATAGACAGAGTAAACTAAAAAATAGTTCAACCTACTTCAAGAAAAGTTAAAATCGTGCTGTTGTACCTGATTCTTTTTACCCTTTCTTGGTTCACGTACAAAACATCATCAAAATCGAGGGACAGAACTCTTTTCCGTAAACAGCATCTTTACTACTCTAAGTCCATATTTTTATTTCATCTAAATAGAATTATAATAGTTCAAAAAATCATCCTTATTGCAATAAAGGAAAGATTTGTTGAACAAAGGATGTTACTAAAGCTCAATCAATAGAAGGGGATTATAAAATTACATACAATTTTATTTTTTAAAATTAAACATACTTTAAAGTAATATATAAAACAAATATTATCATTCTACATTCTTAAATTTAAAGAAAAAGGACAGTAACAAACCAGTCGAGATTATAAAATTCAGAGAACTTTTTTCCTTTGTTTTTCATTAAACTAATGTCAGATATTCAGATGGGCATTTTATTATACAAAAAATAAACCGAAGATTTTGATTTTAATTTCTATTTAAGTTCCACAACTTAAGTAAAAAATATAGAGCTTATTATAAACGTTCAACTATAACTGAAAAAAAAAATGTTGACAACTACATTAAATATTAATATCTTACACACATCACTGTGCACACATTCAAATATAGTACATAATTTGGTTGATTTAACTCAAGAACTGAATTTATTTATGCTTTACTTCCTATTCACAGCACATTCTGCTTTTATATATTATTCCATTGTTATATCTTCATTGATATTGTTGCTATAAATTGGTAATGCATTCGGATGAATTAACTCATTATAATCGTCATGAAGTTTCTTGCGTTTTAATATAGCCGAGTGAAGTTCACGGGAGCAACTGTGACCCCTGGATTGGGCGCGTTGAACCTGGAGAATTGGTTCATATTCGTAAAGTTGGCTTATGTAAAATTTGTCGAGATCAGCTCTTTTGTAAAAAAACTTAAGTCTGACTTCAAAATGGAACTTCCGGCTGAAGAGACCATAACTATTTCCAGTTGGATTAACACACAAAAGGGCCAAGAAATTGAGTTGCATGGCTTTTGTGATGCTTCTGACGCAGCGGTGGTGTACTCCAGAGTCTACTATGACAATAGGTTTTCAATCAACCTGTTAACATCAAAGTCAAGAGTTGCGCCGTTAAAGAAAAAACTCACAATCCCAAAGTTAGAGCTGTGTGGTGCTGATCTTTTATCGAAGCTCTTGACGGAAGTAAGGCAGAATATTGGAGTGGAAGTACATAAGGTGTTCGCTTGGACCGATTCTACTATCGTCTTATCCTGGATAAAAAATGATTCTTCCATTAAGGCCTTATTTATATCCAACAGGATATCGAAAATACGTAGAGTAGTAGATCTAGAATCATGGAGGCATATAAGATCCTCAGAAAATCCAGCTGATTGTGCTTCTAAAGGACTGAAACCTAAACAGTTACTAAGTCATCCCTTATGGTGGAGTGGACCGAACTGGTTAAAGAATGAAGATGATTGCTGACCTCCACAGCCTAATTTGTATCATTCTTTGGAAGACTCCGTTGATCAAACAGTTGTGCTAACATCGTCGACATCAAAGGTGCAGGATGAAGGAATCTTTGACAGATTTTCCACATACGATAGACTTCTCAGGGTAATAATATACTGTAGACGGTATATACATAATTCTAGAAGTACTGTAGCAGAAAGATGTTCAGGACCACTTACAGTGAACGAAATTGAAGAAACTACAAAACGTATTATACGTTCAGTTCAACTTAAAGAGTTCTCCGCTGAAATTAATTGCTTGATCAATGGAACGGACATTCCGAAAAATAGCAAGCTATTGTCGTTAGACCCCCAGGTAAATGAAGAAGTGATTTTGACTGTTGGCGGTCGTTTAGAGAACAAAATGATTTCTGAATTTGTATTTGTCGTGCCGTCATCCGACTATTTGATAGTCAATCTTGAAGGCGATCATTTCTACACTTTAGACGAAATATCAATCTCGATGTGTAAGCAACGAACGTCAGGATCATCATGTTACCGAGTCTACTGTTAGCTCCTGTGAAATGGGTCTCTTAAGACATGCAGGCCACATTATATCCTCTTGTCCTATTCAAACCGTCAATCCTCAACTGTATTGGGTACAAATGCATCATACAAACACTTGGATCTACAGCACACCATCCGCGGTCAATGTAGACATATCATGTGGAAAAGAATCTTCATCAGCGCAATTGACGGCAAGTGGAATAATGCAGTTGCAACTAAACTGCAGGATTCTTCAATACAACATGATGATTTTTGGACGTCAGTCAGTAACAACGAGGATAATTTCATCGTATTCACCGCTGCCAAATATTTCTGAATTTCCATCGGATCAGAATTACTCCAACGTAGAGCCACCTGTTGTGGGAACAAAGATATCACAGCACATCTCCAGGTTGCAACATGAGACCGCTCTCCAAAAAAGTCAAGAAATACTGTCAAATCAAATCCGAACCCACAAGTTTCAGCAATATTCAATAAGCGGTGCATTAGCATTTGTCATCGTAATTGCACTAGGCATTGCTGCCTTGAAAAGGTTTAGGAAAAGGAAGTCAGCCAACATCAACATCGTGACCACTCCTAACCCAGCATTAATTGACCGAGGAAATTAACCTGCTGCATCATCAATATTTTCCGACGACCACTTTGTCGTCTAGGCGGCCCCAGCATGTTGTGATCGTTCACAACAATAATGAAACACGACGCCAAGTGATGAAGCACAGCGCTCAAGAACGCACAACAGCGCGATTCATTCACCTTTGTACCATTTCGTTTCCCCGCGTTTTCGCATTATTATCGTAGAGTAAGGAATTTTGTAGTATTTAAGTGAAATTATTTGTAAATAAAGGGCAGAATTGAATTGAATTCCGATTTTGACAGCATAATCGACTGGGGTCGATGCTCCTGCATTGTTGAAACAAAACGACTTTCTAGTCTCGGTACGTGTATCAACTCAACTCTAAGATGTAACGATCGCATATTCGAGATCGCCAAAAATGCAGCGAAATGTCTAGGTTTCTTAAAGTGATGCAAGAAATATTTGACCCCTTCTAACCTGGCAACAATATATAAGGCGTACATCCGCCCAAAGCTTGAGTACAACGCTCCTATCTGGTCAGGTGCTCTTAAGACCTCTTTGCGCCTATTAGATAGAATCCAACAGAGAGCGATAAAACTTATTTGTGATAATAATGCTGCGAAGTTAATCGACTCGCTTGAACATCGACGAAATGTTGCTTCTCTATCACCATTTTATCGCTATTTCAACAAAAAATGCTGTAACGAGTTAGCCAGCTGCATTCCTCCCCTTCAAGAATTCACCCGCACAATTCACCGTTCGCTAGGAATGCTAACCCGTTCATCCTTAAGCCCATCTTTGGACGTACAGTAAAGTTAAGAGACTCGTTCATAAGCCGCACCACACGAATATGGAATGCTCTTTCCCTTGTGTCCAACTGACATTGTTTTTAAGCTAGTGCGTAAGGTAGAAGAATAGAATACTAGAATGTTATGTTAAGCACATAAATTTTATATACGTCATGGTGCACGCGTTCGTATTTTGATATGGACATAGTTAAATTTTATATCTTGGTAGGTTTTAATTAAGTAGAAATTTAAGATAGGATGGGTTAGGCTTAGGTTATAAAAGCAAAGTAATGGACCCAAGTTTTATTATATTTCTTGGGAAAAAACAAAATGAATTATTATATCTTAAAAAAATTAATGCACAAACTATGTCCAAAGGCAATTTTTTAATTATATAAAGAATAGCACCTGCTAATGGTCAGTAAGTTAGATTTAAGAATTATTGTTAAGATAAATGTAAGCTAGTTTTAAGTATTTTTCTAGAATGAAAATAAGATTACAATTTATATTCAATAAAATATGCCAAAAAAAACTTCAATCAACTTGGAGTGCGCTACAGGAGGCAGCAAACGAAATATCGTGCTCGCTGGAGAGGCATGTTGGTTGAAGCTCAGGTCCATCATGGACTGTAGCGTCACACAAAGAAAAAGTGACCGGAATTAAGTTAAAATATGGGCAGAAGTAATAGAGGAAAAGAGGAAAGGAGGAACTGGTGCACAAGGGTGAACGGGTGGCCATTCAAACGAAGCGAGTATTGCGGGTAAATTCTTGGAGGGAAGGAATGTAGCTGGCTAACTAATCAGATAATTTTTTAAAAACTTTTTAAAAAATTTAAAAAAAAATTTTAAATATGATAAAGACGCAACATTATTACCAATAAGTTTTATCGTTCACTGTTGAATTCTATTAGGTAGGTATGCATAATAGTTTTGTCAGCGTAGAACACCTATTCAGAAGAACAGGGGTTATACCATCCGGGCCAGCGGATTAGTGCTTTGACATTTTAATTAATATTTTTTTTTATTTTCTTGTAGTAGATCTTTTGTTATATTAGCACCATTTTTGAAAGCAATTTCAACGTTAAGTTGGTTGTTCTATTTATCTGATACTACATAGACAGAGTAAACTAAAAAATAGTTCAACCTACTTCAAGAAAAGTTAAAATCGTGCTGTTGTACCTGATTCTTTTTACCCTTTCTTGGTTCACGTACAAAACATCATCAAAATCGAGGGACAGAACTCTTTTCCGTAAACAGCATCTTTACTACTCTAAGTCCATATTTTTATTTCATCTAAATAGAATTATAATAGTTCAAAAAATCATCCTTATTGCAATAAAGGAAAGATTTGTTGAACAAAGGATGTTACTAAAGCTCAATCAATAGAAGGGGATTATAAAATTACATACAATTTTATTTTTTAAAATTAAACATACTTTAAAGTAATATATAAAACAAATATTATCATTCTACATTCTTAAATTTAAAGAAAAAGGACAGTAACAAACCAGTCGAGATTATAAAATTCAGAGAACTTTTTTCCTTTGTTTTTCATTAAACTAATGTCAGATATTCAGATGGGCATTTTATTATACAAAAAATAAACCGAAGATTTTGATTTTAATTTCTATTTAAGTTCCACAACTTAAGTAAAAAATATAGAGCTTATTATAAACGTTCAACTATAACTGAAAAAAAAAAATGTTGACAACTACATTAAATATTAATATCTTACACACATCACTGTGCACACATTCAAATATAGTACATAATTTGGTTGATTTAACTCAAGAACTGAATTTATTTATGCTTTACTTCCTATTCACAGCACATTCTGCTTTTATATATTATTCCATTGTTATATCTTCATTGATATTGTTGCTATAAATTGGTAATGCATTCGGATGAATTAACTCATTATAATCGTCATGAAGTTTCTTGCGTTTTAATATAGCCGAGTGAAGTTCACGGGAGCAACTGTGACCCCTGGATTGGGCGCGTTGAACCTGGAGAATTGGTTCATATTCGTAAAGTTGGCTTATGTAAAATTTGTCGAGATCAGCTCTTTTGTAAAAAAACTTAAGTCTGACTTCAAAATGGAACTTCCGGCTGAAGAGACCATAACTATTTCCAGTTGGATTAACACACAAAAGGGCCAAGAAATTGAGTTGCATGGCTTTTGTGATGCTTCTGACGCAGCGGTGGTGTACTCCAGAGTCTACTATGACAATAGGTTTTCAATCAACCTGTTAACATCAAAGACAAGAGTTGCGCCGTTAAAGAAAAAACTCACAATCCCAAAGTTAGAGCTGTGTGGTGCTGATCTTTTATCGAAGCTCTTGACGGAAGTAAGGCAGAATATTGGAGTGGAAGTACATAAGGTGTTCGCTTGGACCGATTCTACTATCGTCTTATCCTGGATAAAAAATGATTCTTCCATTAAGGCCTTATTTATATCCAACAGGATATCGAAAATACGTAGAGTAGTAGATCTAGAATCATGGAGGCATATAAGATCCTCAGAAAATCCAGCTGATTGTGCTTCTAAAGGACTGAAACCTAAACAGTTACTAAGTCATCCCTTATGGTGGAGTGGACCGAACTGGTTAAAGAATGAAGATGATTGCTGACCTCCACAGCCTAATTTGTATCATTCTTTGGAAGACTCCGTTGATCAAACAGTTGTGCTAACATCGTCGACATCAAAGGTGCAGGATGAAGGAATCTTTGACAGATTTTCCACATACGATAGACTTCTCAGGGTAATAATATACTGTAGACGGTATATACATAATTCTAGAAGTACTGTAGCAGAAAGATGTTCAGGACCACTTACAGTGAACGAAATTGAAGAAACTACAAAACGTATTATACGTTCAGTTCAACTTAAAGAGTTCTCCGCTGAAATTAATTGCTTGATCAATGGAACGGACATTCCGAAAAATAGCAAGCTATTGTCGTTAGACCCCCAGGTAAATGAAGAAGTGATTTTGACTGTTGGCGGTCGTTTAGAGAACAAAATGATTTCTGAATTTGTATTTGTCGTGCCGTCATCCGACTATTTGATAGTCAATCTTGAAGGCGATCATTTCTACACTTTAGACGAAATATCAATCTCGATGTGTAAGCAACGAACGTCAGGATCATCATGTTACCGAGTCTACTGTTAGCTCCTGTGAAATGGGTCTCTTAAGACATGCAGGCCACATTATATCCTCTTGTCCTATTCAAACCGTCAATCCTCAACTGTATTGGGTACAAATGCATCATACAAACACTTGGATCTACAGCACACCATCCGCGGTCAATGTAGACATATCATGTGGAAAAGAATCTTCATCAGCGCAATTGACGGCAAGTGGAATAATGCAGTTGCAACTAAACTGCAGGATTCTTCAATACAACATGATGATTTTTGGACGTCAGTCAGTAACAACGAGGATAATTTCATCGTATTCACCGCTGCCAAATATTTCTGAATTTCCATCGGATCAGAATTACTCCAACGTAGAGCCACCTGTTGTGGGAACAAAGATATCACAGCACATCTCCAGGTTGCAACATGAGACCGCTCTCCAAAAAAGTCAAGAAATACTGTCAAATCAAATCCGAACCCACAAGTTTCAGCAATATTCAATAAGCGGTGCATTAGCATTTGTCATCGTAATTGCACTAGGCATTGCTGCCTTGAAAAGGTTTAGGAAAAGGAAGTCAGCCAACATCAACATCGTGACCACTCCTAACCCAGCATTAATTGACCGAGGAAATTAACCTGCTGCATCATCAATATTTTCCGACGACCACTTTGTCGTCTAGGCGGCCCCAGCATGTTGTGATCGTTCACAACAATAATGAAACACGACGCCAAGTGATGAAGCACAGCGCTCAAGAACGCACAACAGCGCGATTCATTCACCTTTGTACCATTTCGTTTCCCCGCGTTTTCGCATTATTATCGTAGAGTAAGGAATTTTGTAGTATTTAAGTGAAATTATTTGTAAATAAAGGGCAGAATTGAATTGAATTCCGATTTTGACAGCATAATCGACTGGGGTCGATGCTCCTGCATTGTTGAAACAAAACGACTTTCTAGTCTCGGTACGTGTATCAACTCAACTCTAAGATGTAACGATCGCATATTCGAGATCGCCAAAAATGCAGCGAAATGTCTAGGTTTCTTAAAGTGATGCAAGAAATATTTGACCCCTTCTAACCTGGCAACAATATATAAGGCGTACATCCGCCCAAAGCTTGAGTACAACGCTCCTATCTGGTCAGGTGCTCTTAAGACCTCTTTGCGCCTATTAGATAGAATCCAACAGAGAGCGATAAAACTTATTTGTGATAATAATGCTGCGAAGTTAATCGACTCGCTTGAACATCGACGAAATGTTGCTTCTCTATCACCATTTTATCGCTATTTCAACAAAAAATGCTGTAACGAGTTAGCCAGCTGCATTCCTCCCCTTCAAGAATTCACCCGCACAATTCACCGTTCGCTAGGAATGCTAACCCGTTCATCCTTAAGCCCATCTTTGGACGTACAGTAAAGTTAAGAGACTCGTTCATAAGCCGCACCACACGAATATGGAATGCTCTTTCCCTTGTGTCCAACTGACATTGTTTTTAAGCTAGTGCGTAAGGTAGAAGAATAGAATACTAGAATGTTATGTTAAGCACATAAATTTTATATACGTCATGGTGCACGCGTTCGTATTTTGATATGGACATAGTTAAATTTTATATCTTGGTAGGTTTTAATTAAGTAGAAATTTAAGATAGGATGGGTTAGGCTTAGGTTATAAAAGCAAAGTAATGGACCCAAGTTTTATTATATTTCTTGGGAAAAAACAAAATGAATTATTATATCTTAAAAAAATTAATGCACAAACTATGTCCAAAGGCAATTTTTTAATTATATAAAGAATAGTACCTGCTAATGGTCAGTAAGTTAGATTTAAGAATTATTGTTAAGATAAATGTAAGCTAGTTTTAAGTATTTTTCTAGAATGAAAATAAGATTACAATTTATATTCAATAAAATATGCCAAAAAAAACTTCAATCAACTTGGAGTGCGCTACAGGAGGCAGCAAACGAAATATCGTGCTCGCTGGAGAGGCATGTTGGTTGAAGCTCAGGTCCATCATGGACTGTAGCGTCACACAAAGAAAAAGTGACCGGAATTAAGTTAAAATATGGGCAGAAGTAATAGAGGAAAAGAGGAAAGGAGGAACTGGTGCACAAGGGTGAACGGGTGGCCATTCAAACGAAGCGAGTATTGCGGGTAAATTCTTGGAGGGAAGGAATGTAGCTGGCTAACTAATCAGATAATTTTTTAAAAACTTTTTAAAAAATTTAAAAAAAAATTTTAAATATGATAAAGACGCAACATTATTACCAATAAGTTTTATCGTTCACTGTTGAATTCTATTAGGTAGGTATGCATAATAGTTTTGTCAGCGTAGAACACCTATTCAGAAGAACAGGGGTTATACCATCCGGGCCAGCGGATTAGTGCTTTGACATTTTAATTAATATTTTTTTTTATTTTCTTGTAGTAGATCTTTTGTTATATTAGCACCATTTTTGAAAGCAATTTCAACGTTAAGTTGGTTGTTCTATTTATCTGATACTACATAGACAGAGTAAACTAAAAAATAGTTCAACCTACTTCAAGAAAAGTTAAAATCGTGCTGTTGTACCTGATTCTTTTTACCCTTTCTTGGTTCACGTACAAAACATCATCAAAATCGAGGGACAGAACTCTTTTCCGTAAACAGCATCTTTACTACTCTAAGTCCATATTTTTATTTCATCTAAATAGAATTATAATAGTTCAAAAAATCATCCTTATTGCAATAAAGGAAAGATTTGTTGAACAAAGGATGTTACTAAAGCTCAATCAATAGAAGGGGATTATAAAATTACATACAATTTTATTTTTTAAAATTAAACATACTTTAAAGTAATATATAAAACAAATATTATCATTCTACATTCTTAAATTTAAAGAAAAAGGACAGTAACAAACCAGTCGAGATTATAAAATTCAGAGAACTTTTTTCCTTTGTTTTTCATTAAACTAATGTCAGATATTCAGATGGGCATTTTATTATACAAAAAATAAACCGAAGATTTTGATTTTAATTTCTATTTAAGTTCCACAACTTAAGTAAAAAATATAGAGCTTATTATAAACGTTCAACTATAACTGAAAAAAAAAATGTTGACAACTACATTAAATATTAATATCTTACACACATCACTGTGCACACATTCAAATATAGTACATAATTTGGTTGATTTAACTCAAGAACTGAATTTATTTATGCTTTACTTCCTATTCACAGCACATTCTGCTTTTATATATTATTCCATTGTTATATCTTCATTGATATTGTTGCTATAAATTGGTAATGCATTCGGATGAATTAACTCATTATAATCGTCATGAAGTTTCTTGCGTTTTAATATAGCCGAGTGAAGTTCACGGGAGCAACTGTGACCCCTGGATTGGGCGCGTTGAACCTGGAGAATTGGTTCATATTCGTAAAGTTGGCTTATGTAAAATTTGTCGAGATCAGCTCTTTTGTAAAAAAACTTAAGTCTGACTTCAAAATGGAACTTCCGGCTGAAGAGACCATAACTATTTCCAGTTGGATTAACACACAAAAGGGCCAAGAAATTGAGTTGCATGGCTTTTGTGATGCTTCTGACGCAGCGGTGGTGTACTCCAGAGTCTACTATGACAATAGGTTTTCAATCAACCTGTTAACATCAAAGTCAAGAGTTGCGCCGTTAAAGAAAAAACTCACAATCCCAAAGTTAGAGCTGTGTGGTGCTGATCTTTTATCGAAGCTCTTGACGGAAGTAAGGCAGAATATTGGAGTGGAAGTACATAAGGTGTTCGCTTGGACCGATTCTACTATCGTCTTATCCTGGATAAAAAATGATTCTTCCATTAAGGCCTTATTTATATCCAACAGGATATCGAAAATACGTAGAGTAGTAGATCTAGAATCATGGAGGCATATAAGATCCTCAGAAAATCCAGCTGATTGTGCTTCTAAAGGACTGAAACCTAAACAGTTACTAAGTCATCCCTTATGGTGGAGTGGACCGAACTGGTTAAAGAATGAAGATGATTGCTGACCTCCACAGCCTAATTTGTATCATTCTTTGGAAGACTCCGTTGATCAAACAGTTGTGCTAACATCGTCGACATCAAAGGTGCAGGATGAAGGAATCTTTGACAGATTTTCCACATACGATAGACTTCTCAGGGTAATAATATACTGTAGACGGTATATACATAATTCTAGAAGTACTGTAGCAGAAAGATGTTCAGGACCACTTACAGTGAACGAAATTGAAGAAACTACAAAACGTATTATACGTTCAGTTCAACTTAAAGAGTTCTCCGCTGAAATTAATTGCTTGATCAATGGAACGGACATTCCGAAAAATAGCAAGCTATTGTCGTTAGACCCCCAGGTAAATGAAGAAGTGATTTTGACTGTTGGCGGTCGTTTAGAGAACAAAATGATTTCTGAATTTGTATTTGTCGTGCCGTCATCCGACTATTTGATAGTCAATCTTGAAGGCGATCATTTCTACACTTTAGACGAAATATCAATCTCGATGTGTAAGCAACGAACGTCAGGATCATCATGTTACCGAGTCTACTGTTAGCTCCTGTGAAATGGGTCTCTTAAGACATGCAGGCCACATTATATCCTCTTGTCCTATTCAAACCGTCAATCCTCAACTGTATTGGGTACAAATGCATCATACAAACACTTGGATCTACAGCACACCATCCGCGGTCAATGTAGACATATCATGTGGAAAAGAATCTTCATCAGCGCAATTGACGGCAAGTGGAATAATGCAGTTGCAACTAAACTGCAGGATTCTTCAATACAACATGATGATTTTTGGACGTCAGTCAGTAACAACGAGGATAATTTCATCGTATTCACCGCTGCCAAATATTTCTGAATTTCCATCGGATCAGAATTACTCCAACGTAGAGCCACCTGTTGTGGGAACAAAGATATCACAGCACATCTCCAGGTTGCAACATGAGACCGCTCTCCAAAAAAGTCAAGAAATACTGTCAAATCAAATCCGAACCCACAAGTTTCAGCAATATTCAATAAGCGGTGCATTAGCATTTGTCATCGTAATTGCACTAGGCATTGCTGCCTTGAAAAGGTTTAGGAAAAGGAAGTCAGCCAACATCAACATCGTGACCACTCCTAACCCAGCATTAATTGACCGAGGAAATTAACCTGCTGCATCATCAATATTTTCCGACGACCACTTTGTCGTCTAGGCGGCCCCAGCATGTTGTGATCGTTCACAACAATAATGAAACACGACGCCAAGTGATGAAGCACAGCGCTCAAGAACGCACAACAGCGCGATTCATTCACCTTTGTACCATTTCGTTTCCCCGCGTTTTCGCATTATTATCGTAGAGTAAGGAATTTTGTAGTATTTAAGTGAAATTATTTGTAAATAAAGGGCAGAATTGAATTGAATTCCGATTTTGACAGCATAATCGACTGGGGTCGATGCTCCTGCATTGTTGAAACAAAACGACTTTCTAGTCTCGGTACGTGTATCAACTCAACTCTAAGATGTAACGATCGCATATTCGAGATCGCCAAAAATGCAGCGAAATGTCTAGGTTTCTTAAAGTGATGCAAGAAATATTTGACCCCTTCTAACCTGGCAACAATAAATAAGGCGTACATCCGCCCAAAGCTTGAGTACAACGCTCCTATCTGGTCAGGTGCTCTTAAGACCTCTTTGCGCCTATTAGATAGAATCCAACAGAGAGCGATAAAACTTATTTGTGATAATAATGCTGCGAAGTTAATCGACTCGCTTGAACATCGACGAAATGTTGCTTCTCTATCACCATTTTATCGCTATTTCAACAAAAAATGCTGTAACGAGTTAGCCAGCTGCATTCCTCCCCTTCAAGAATTCACCCGCACAATTCACCGTTCGCTAGGAATGCTAACCCGTTCATCCTTAAGCCCATCTTTGGACGTACAGTAAAGTTAAGAGACTCGTTCATAAGCCGCACCACACGAATATGGAATGCTCTTTCCCTTGTGTCCAACTGACATTGTTTTTAAGCTAGTGCGTAAGGTAGAAGAATAGAATACTAGAATGTTATGTTAAGCACATAAATTTTATATACGTCATGGTGCACGCGTTCGTATTTTGATATGGACATAGTTAAATTTTATATCTTGGTAGGTTTTAATTAAGTAGAAATTTAAGATAGGATGGGTTAGGCTTAGGTTATAAAAGCAAAGTAATGGACCCAAGTTTTATTATATTTCTTGGGAAAAAACAAAATGAATTATTATATCTTAAAAAAATTAATGCACAAACTATGTCCAAAGGCAATTTTTTAATTATATAAAGAATAGCACCTGCTAATGGTCAGTAAGTTAGATTTAAGAATTATTGTTAAGATAAATGTAAGCTAGTTTTAAGTATTTTTCTAGAATGAAAATAAGATTACAATTTATATTCAATAAAATATGCCAAAAAAAACTTCAATCAACTTGGAGTGCGCTACAGGAGGCAGCAAACGAAATATCGTGCTCGCTGGAGAGGCATGTTGGTTGAAGCTCAGGTCCATCATGGACTGTAGCGTCACACAAAGAAAAAGTGACCGGAATTAAGTTAAAATATGGGCAGAAGTAATAGAGGAAAAGAGGAAAGGAGGAACTGGTGCACAAGGGTGAACGGGTGGCCATTCAAACGAAGCGAGTATTGCGGGTAAATTCTTGGAGGGAAGGAATGTAGCTGGCTAACTAATCAGATAATTTTTTAAAAACTTTTTAAAAAATTTAAAAAAAAATTTTAAATATGATAAAGACGCAACATTATTACCAATAAGTTTTATCGTTCACTGTTGAATTCTATTAGGTAGGTATGCATAATAGTTTTGTCAGCGTAGAACACCTATTCAGAAGAACAGGGGTTATACCATCCGGGCCAGCGGATTAGTGCTTTGACATTTTAATTAATATTTTTTTTTATTTTCTTGTAGTAGATCTTTTGTTATATTAGCACCATTTTTGAAAGCAATTTCAACGTTAAGTTGGTTGTTCTATTTATCTGATACTACATAGACAGAGTAAACTAAAAAATAGTTCAACCTACTTCAAGAAAAGTTAAAATCGTGCTGTTGTACCTGATTCTTTTTACCCTTTCTTGGTTCACGTACAAAACATCATCAAAATCGAGGGACAGAACTCTTTTCCGTAAACAGCATCTTTACTACTCTAAGTCCATATTTTTATTTCATCTAAATAGAATTATAATAGTTCAAAAAATCATCCTTATTGCAATAAAGGAAAGATTTGTTGAACAAAGGATGTTACTAAAGCTCAATCAATAGAAGGGGATTATAAAATTACATACAATTTTATTTTTTAAAATTAAACATACTTTAAAGTAATATATAAAACAAATATTATCATTCTACATTCTTAAATTTAAAGAAAAAGGACAGTAACAAACCAGTCGAGATTATAAAATTCAGAGAACTTTTTTCCTTTGTTTTTCATTAAACTAATGTCAGATATTCAGATGGGCATTTTATTATACAAAAAATAAACCGAAGATTTTGATTTTAATTTCTATTTAAGTTCCACAACTTAAGTAAAAAATATAGAGCTTATTATAAACGTTCAACTATAACTGAAAAAAAAAAATGTTGACAACTACATTAAATATTAATATCTTACACACATCACTGTGCACACATTCAAATATAGTACATAATTTGGTTGATTTAACTCAAGAACTGAATTTATTTATGCTTTACTTCCTATTCACAGCACATTCTGCTTTTATATATTATTCCATTGTTATATCTTCATTGATATTGTTGCTATAAATTGGTAATGCATTCGGATGAATTAACTCATTATAATCGTCATGAAGTTTCTTGCGTTTTAATATAGCCGAGTGAAGTTCACGGGAGCAACTGTGACCCCTGGATTGGGCGCGTTGAACCTGGAGAATTGGTTCATATTCGTAAAGTTGGCTTATGTAAAATTTGTCGAGATCAGCTCTTTTGTAAAAAAACTTAAGTCTGACTTCAAAATGGAACTTCCGGCTGAAGAGACCATAACTATTTCCAGTTGGATTAACACACAAAAGGGCCAAGAAATTGAGTTGCATGGCTTTTGTGATGCTTCTGACGCAGCGGTGGTGTACTCCAGAGTCTACTATGACAATAGGTTTTCAATCAACCTGTTAACATCAAAGACAAGAGTTGCGCCGTTAAAGAAAAAACTCACAATCCCAAAGTTAGAGCTGTGTGGTGCTGATCTTTTATCGAAGCTCTTGACGGAAGTAAGGCAGAATATTGGAGTGGAAGTACATAAGGTGTTCGCTTGGACCGATTCTACTATCGTCTTATCCTGGATAAAAAATGATTCTTCCATTAAGGCCTTATTTATATCCAACAGGATATCGAAAATACGTAGAGTAGTAGATCTAGAATCATGGAGGCATATAAGATCCTCAGAAAATCCAGCTGATTGTGCTTCTAAAGGACTGAAACCTAAACAGTTACTAAGTCATCCCTTATGGTGGAGTGGACCGAACTGGTTAAAGAATGAAGATGATTGCTGACCTCCACAGCCTAATTTGTATCATTCTTTGGAAGACTCCGTTGATCAAACAGTTGTGCTAACATCGTCGACATCAAAGGTGCAGGATGAAGGAATCTTTGACAGATTTTCCACATACGATAGACTTCTCAGGGTAATAATATACTGTAGACGGTATATACATAATTCTAGAAGTACTGTAGCAGAAAGATGTTCAGGACCACTTACAGTGAACGAAATTGAAGAAACTACAAAACGTATTATACGTTCAGTTCAACTTAAAGAGTTCTCCGCTGAAATTAATTGCTTGATCAATGGAACGGACATTCCGAAAAATAGCAAGCTATTGTCGTTAGACCCCCAGGTAAATGAAGAAGTGATTTTGACTGTTGGCGGTCGTTTAGAGAACAAAATGATTTCTGAATTTGTATTTGTCGTGCCGTCATCCGACTATTTGATAGTCAATCTTGAAGGCGATCATTTCTACACTTTAGACGAAATATCAATCTCGATGTGTAAGCAACGAACGTCAGGATCATCATGTTACCGAGTCTACTGTTAGCTCCTGTGAAATGGGTCTCTTAAGACATGCAGGCCACATTATATCCTCTTGTCCTATTCAAACCGTCAATCCTCAACTGTATTGGGTACAAATGCATCATACAAACACTTGGATCTACAGCACACCATCCGCGGTCAATGTAGACATATCATGTGGAAAAGAATCTTCATCAGCGCAATTGACGGCAAGTGGAATAATGCAGTTGCAACTAAACTGCAGGATTCTTCAATACAACATGATGATTTTTGGACGTCAGTCAGTAACAACGAGGATAATTTCATCGTATTCACCGCTGCCAAATATTTCTGAATTTCCATCGGATCAGAATTACTCCAACGTAGAGCCACCTGTTGTGGGAACAAAGATATCACAGCACATCTCCAGGTTGCAACATGAGACCGCTCTCCAAAAAAGTCAAGAAATACTGTCAAATCAAATCCGAACCCACAAGTTTCAGCAATATTCAATAAGCGGTGCATTAGCATTTGTCATCGTAATTGCACTAGGCATTGCTGCCTTGAAAAGGTTTAGGAAAAGGAAGTCAGCCAACATCAACATCGTGACCACTCCTAACCCAGCATTAATTGACCGAGGAAATTAACCTGCTGCATCATCAATATTTTCCGACGACCACTTTGTCGTCTAGGCGGCCCCAGCATGTTGTGATCGTTCACAACAATAATGAAACACGACGCCAAGTGATGAAGCACAGCGCTCAAGAACGCACAACAGCGCGATTCATTCACCTTTGTACCATTTCGTTTCCCCGCGTTTTCGCATTATTATCGTAGAGTAAGGAATTTTGTAGTATTTAAGTGAAATTATTTGTAAATAAAGGGCAGAATTGAATTGAATTCCGATTTTGACAGCATAATCGACTGGGGTCGATGCTCCTGCATTGTTGAAACAAAACGACTTTCTAGTCTCGGTACGTGTATCAACTCAACTCTAAGATGTAACGATCGCATATTCGAGATCGCCAAAAATGCAGCGAAATGTCTAGGTTTCTTAAAGTGATGCAAGAAATATTTGACCCCTTCTAACCTGGCAACAATATATAAGGCGTACATCCGCCCAAAGCTTGAGTACAACGCTCCTATCTGGTCAGGTGCTCTTAAGACCTCTTTGCGCCTATTAGATAGAATCCAACAGAGAGCGATAAAACTTATTTGTGATAATAATGCTGCGAAGTTAATCGACTCGCTTGAACATCGACGAAATGTTGCTTCTCTATCACCATTTTATCGCTATTTCAACAAAAAATGCTGTAACGAGTTAGCCAGCTGCATTCCTCCCCTTCAAGAATTCACCCGCACAATTCACCGTTCGCTAGGAATGCTAACCCGTTCATCCTTAAGCCCATCTTTGGACGTACAGTAAAGTTAAGAGACTCGTTCATAAGCCGCACCACACGAATATGGAATGCTCTTTCCCTTGTGTCCAACTGACATTGTTTTTAAGCTAGTGCGTAAGGTAGAAGAATAGAATACTAGAATGTTATGTTAAGCACATAAATTTTATATACGTCATGGTGCACGCGTTCGTATTTTGATATGGACATAGTTAAATTTTATATCTTGGTAGGTTTTAATTAAGTAGAAATTTAAGATAGGATGGGTTAGGCTTAGGTTATAAAAGCAAAGTAATGGACCCAAGTTTTATTATATTTCTTGGGAAAAAACAAAATGAATTATTATATCTTAAAAAAATTAATGCACAAACTATGTCCAAAGGCAATTTTTTAATTATATAAAAAATAGTACCTGCTAATGGTCAGTAAGTTAGATTTAAGAATTATTGTTAAGATAAATGTAAGCTAGTTTTAAGTATTTTTCTAGAATGAAAATAAGATTACAATTTATATTCAATAAAATATGCCAAAAAAAACTTCAATCAACTTGGAGTGCGCTACAGGAGGCAGCAAACGAAATATCGTGCTCGCTGGAGAGGCATGTTGGTTGAAGCTCAGGTCCATCATGGACTGTAGCGTCACACAAAGAAAAAGTGACCGGAATTAAGTTAAAATATGGGCAGAAGTAATAGAGGAAAAGAGGAAAGGAGGAACTGGTGCACAAGGGTGAACGGGTGGCCATTCAAACGAAGCGAGTATTGCGGGTAAATTCTTGGAGGGAAGGAATGTAGCTGGCTAACTAATCAGATAATTTTTTAAAAACTTTTTAAAAAATTTAAAAAAAAATTTTAAATATGATAAAGACGCAACATTATTACCAATAAGTTTTATCGTTCACTGTTGAATTCTATTAGGTAGGTATGCATAATAGTTTTGTCAGCGTAGAACACCTATTCAGAAGAACAGGGGTTATACCATCCGGGCCAGCGGATTAGTGCTTTGACATTTTAATTAATATTTTTTTTTATTTTCTCGTAGTAGATCTTTTGTTATATTAGCACCATTTTTGAAAGCAATTTCAACGTAAAGTTGGTTGTTCTATTTATCTGATACTACATAGACAGAGTAAACTAAAAAATAGTTCAACCTACTTCAAGAAAAGTTAAAATCGTGCTGTTGTACCTGATTCTTTTTACCCTTTCTTGGTTCACGTACAAAACATCATCAAAATCGAGGGACAGAACTCTTTTCCGTAAACAGCATCTTTACTACTCTAAGTCCATATTTTTATTTCATCTAAATAGAATTATAATAGTTCAAAAAATCATCCTTATTGCAATAAAGGAAAGATTTGTTGAACAAAGGATGTTACTAAAGCTCAATCAATAGAAATGGATTATAAAATTACATACAATTTTATTTTTTAAAATTAAACATACTTTAAAGTAATATATAAAACAAATATTATCATTCTACATTCTTAAATTTAAAGAAAAAGGACAGTAACAAACCAGTCGAGATTATAAAATTCAGAGAACTTTTTTCCTTTGTTTTTCATTAAACTAATGTCAGATATTCAGATGGGCATTTTATTATACAAAAAATAAACCGAAGATTTTGATTTTAATTTCTATTTAAGTTCCACAACTTAAGTAAAAAATATAGAGCTTATTATAAACGTTCAACTATAACTGAAAAAAAAAATGTTGACAACTACATTAAATATTAATATCTTACACACATCACTGTGCACACATTCAAATATAGTACATAATTTGGTTGATTTAACTCAAAAACTGAATTTATTTATGCTTTACTTCCTATTCACAGCACATTCTGCTTTTATATATTATTCCATTGTTATATCTTCAATGATAATGTTGCTATAAATTGGTAATGCATTCGGATGAATTAACTCATTATAATCGTCATGAAGTTTCTTGCGTTTTAATATAGCCGAGTGAAGTTCACGGGAGCAACTGTGACCCCTGGATTGGGCGCGTTGAACCTGGAGAATTGGTTCATATTCGTAAAGTTGGCTTATGTAAAATTTGTCGAGATCAGCTCTTTTGTAAAAAAACTTAAGTCTGGAGAACGCAACGCTAAAAATATAAGCAACGTTAAACAATTATATTCCAATTTTGTTATTATTTTTAAATGTTAAAGATGTTTTATATTCTTCTATTTTGAAATATATATATATGTGTGTACAAAAAAAATAAAGAGAAATATAGAAATATAGAAAGATCTTTCAATCAAAATGTCACTAATAAAAGTCGAGTTCCTATAACTTGGTAAGACGCATTTTAATCAAATTATTTTATCAAAAAGAAATAAAAGAAATACCTTCAAGGAATTAGATTAAATTCCCATCTTAGCGTAGTTAAGAGAAAATTAAAGCTCTCAGTCCGGTTCAGGGAAATACAATTTGAGAACTTTTTTAACATTTGGATTCTTTCCTATATAATTGTAAAGAAAAGAAGCACTTTTCGATACTCCGTTTTTTATTTTTTTACGCCCTTAATGACGCTTGCAAGCACAGGGTTATTAAATAAAATTAAACAAATTATATTGCAGAATTTTAAGTCTTAACATCTGGAAGTAATTGGGCTTCCCTCAAAGATTTTTTTTTTTTTAAATGAAATCCTTCTGTGTTTTGCTGATGTTTTGTGTTCACAGAAAAATAAAATTTACTCACCTGAAGCTGTAATTGTTTTTATACATCAAGTACGCAGCTATGATTGTTAAACATTTCTGTTCACCGCCGTTGCAATCGATTACGAGTATTGTACCACCACCGGAAAGTGCTCTGTCAATGAACTTTACAGATTTGTAACAGTTTGGTAATACTGTTGTGAGATAGACTTTTTCTCCGAAATTCAAATCAAGCGTTTCAAATTCCTCGCCAAAGCGTAAGTGCTGTGAAAATTCTTGATCATATAAACGGTGATTATCAGGTGATATATTAACTTCAGGGTCTAATGAAGGGTAGTACAGTCCTTGGATATGTTTGTCAATTGTAATCACATGCGTAAAACCACGTGAACGTAATTTTTCGTCAGACCAAACTGAAAAATTTTTGGTTAAATATATTCCCGGTATAATTTGTAACGCTGTTTGGTTTGAATCTAAATTAAAAGACGATGTGTTTATTGTTGCGACGGCAGTTTGAGAAACAATTGTTGCTGCTACCGCGGCAGTTGTTAGCGGGCATTTCGGCAAAGACGTGTTATTAAAGTTCGTCAGCAAACAACCTGTCTCCGATGGCAGTGTCTGTAAAATAAATTTAAAGAGTAAAATGAATCTTATCTCAATTTTATTTTGAAAAAAGTCAGAGCTTGGTACATATCGTGCACTTTATTAATATATTATTTATTTTAATTTGATATAAGTGCACAGGGATATATATTTTTTATACTGACTACTTTATAAAACGAATAGTTATTGCACGAGCAAAAAAAAACCCGCTTACAAAAGAAAAAAAAAATGTAAACAAAGTAAGGTGATACTAAACGCGAAACCAGACTGAAAATTATTATAAATACAATCACACACGAGGTGGAATAAATCTCCTTTCTACAACAGATTTGAACACTTGTCATTATTTGTCTTATATTGCAAAATGTTTGTTCTTGACCTAGAAAAAAAAACTTAGAAATTAGATAAAAGAGTTTGCAAAAATGTGTAGCATTATACGTTTAAGATATGAAAATGTTCTATCGTATTTATTTTTTTTAGTACTTTTTTGGCGCAATTGACTTTTATAACCTTTGTATACTTTCTATTTTCTTTTCTTTTATTGAGAAACTGACATTCTCTCACCATATTATTTTCTTTTGACTGCGGATTGTCCGGAAGCATGTCCTTGCATTTAGTTTACAAAATAATATTGAGTTAACGTACGACACAAGCAGTAATTTATCTCTATTTCCTTAAAAAAAATTGCTAAATTTATTACCGACTTGACAAAAGCATAAAAAAATAAAATGAGACTGGAACATAATTGACAACAACGGACTTCAACGCAATTTTGAGTTGTGGGGATATATGTATTGTTTTCCGACCAGTGATGCCAGATAACACATTGTTCTTATTTTCTTGTGCTTAATTTTATGTGACGTAATAATAAAGTACTAATTCTTTTAATATATCCATTCATTCATTCATTTATTTATTCATATTCTCTAGTTGATTACAGTTGTTATTATACATTAATAGTACTTCATTCAATGATAATTTAGTTTGTAGAGAATAGGGGTAGCTTTTTGTAAGATTTTAACAATAATAGTGATAAATGCTACTTTCATAAAATACAAAAACATTTTTAAGGGGTGAACTAAAGATTTACATTGAAAAAAAAAGGGAACAGAAGAAAAGCATCTATGAGTAATCATCGAGAAAAAGTTAAAAACTAATTTTGTATAATTGGGTCTAGTAGATCTTCTATTTGATTGTGATCAAATTCAAAAAGCCATGACTTTAATTCAATAGGCAGTTTATTAAATAATCTAAATGGAACTATGCAACATGCATTTCTGAAAAACGTAGTACGAAAAGTTGGAACATTGACATTTAGGCTTTGATTGCTTCGTAGACTATAGCGATCAGAATGTCTGCTATTCAAATAGCCACATCTCACGAAGAAAATTTTCAACACTTTATAATAATACAAATGTCTCAGAGGAAGAATTTTCAAGCTGTTAAATAATGGCATGGAATGATAAAATTTGTTTTTATTACATATTTTTCTTACTAAACATTTTTGGATTACCAGGATATTAGCCATTTTGCATTGAGGAGCACGACCCCAGCAGCAAATACCATACTGCAATTTGGAATGCAAAATACCATAGTAAATCATTTTTAGCACCTTGGTAGAACATGTATTCTTGAGATAATAAAAAAGTTAAAGTATTTCTTCATCGCCAGGATATGCTCATTCCAATTCAATTTATTATCAATAATTATTCCTAGGTACTTAAAATAAGTAACAACTTCAATCCTAAAACAATCAGGGTCACACATAGTATTTGAGTAGAGGACGTTAAATTATCCTTATTACTGCAGATATTGAAGGTTTCACATTTCGAAGAATGAAAGACAATATCAATACCAGGTAAAGCAGTGTGTGTTAGACTAAGAAACATCAGTTTTGTTTTATTGCTGACAAGCATTTTGTGCTCACGAAACCACATTCGTAAGATGTCAACATCATGGTTAATGTCCGCGATCAGATCAAGTTTACTCTTTGTGATATAGGTTATTCCCAAATCATCAGCAAAAGCAGTAATGTTTCCTTTCATGTTTTGGTAAAAAATAGAGTTAATATAAATTAAGAAAAGAATAGGGCCAAGAACAGAGCCTTGGGGTACACCTATCTTTAAATCAATTTTGTTGCTGTAAGCTTCTGAAATTTTTACTATTTGAGTTCTGTTTCGTAAATAGGACTCGAGCCAATTAAAAACAAAACCTCTAAAACTAATTTTGTACAGTTTTCTAAGCAAAGTATTATGGTCCACCATATCAAAGGCTTTGGTTATATCGACGAAGAGGCTAGCGCAATGTCTATGATCATCCAAACCTTTGAAAATAGAGGAGCAAAAGTCGAATAGAGCATCTTCAGTAGATAGCCCCTGCCTAAAACCATACTGTTTTGAACTTAGGAAATTATTTTTTTCTAAAAATAAGAGAATTCGCCTTTCCATAATTTTTTCAAATGCCTTGGAAATACTTGGGAGCAGAGATATTGGTCTATAATTCCGTATATCTTTAGGATTATTTTTCTTATGAAGCGGAATTACAATCGCACATTTCAATTTATCAGGAAAAACTCCTGATAGCACGCTTTTATTAAATATGTACGCTAGCACATCGGCAATATTCAAACTGATATTTTTTAATATCTGGTTGAATAATCCATCCACATCACGAGATTGCGAATTATTCAAGGAACATATGGTTTTCCAGGTTTCAAAGGAATTATAAGTTCGAAGCAAAAACTGTTTCTGGATGTACCGACATCTTGAATTATGTAAGAATTTTGGCAGCATTTACATGAGCTAGTAATTGAAGGGACAGACTCCAAAGCAATTGTAGCAAAATAATTGTTGAATTCATTAGCTAAACTGTACGGATCAGATATCTCAGAAGAACCACTATCTAAACACATCCGTTTTTGGTCCTTTGAACGACGACTAAACATAGTGTTTATTAGCTGCCACTCCTTTTTTAAATTTCCCTTACATTTATCAAATTCATTCCGATAAAACTCATCGCAACGATTTTTTATATCTTTTTTGAGTTTGTAGAACATATTCTTATAACGATTTTTAAGACTGACGTTTTGCGGACGCTTGGAAAGTTTAATGCCAAGTTTATTTTATAACCTAATTTTCATTAGAATATGTCTATTCATCCACGGCTTAAGTTTTGCGGAAAAACGCTTACTTTTCACAAGGATGCTGGATTCTTTTAAATGATTGCTTAATTTGAGCAAAAAGAGATCATATGCTCTATTAACATCATCTTCAGTATATACTTGCTCCCAACTTTCTAACACCAGTTTTGGGTTAAGAAGATTAAAATTTATCTTACTTTTAGGTGGGATAGAAGTTGCATTAACTTTTTTATGTGACTTAGTTATTAAATTATTTAACAAAACTCCCGTCATGCAATGGTCAGTGATTCGTATATCAAGATTTATTCCAACGCAATCGTTGGGTGATATCCCCCCAAATCGGACAATTAAATGGATTCAGTCAAAGGACGCGTTATATCATTAATGATTGAGTTCATACCATACTGTGACAAGACTGTTTGGTAGGAATCATTTAGATCAGTTTGAGCTAGCAGATCGAGATTAAAATCACCTAGAAGTATAAGATCCCTTGCCTTCTCATTACTCAACAAACTAGAAAATTCTTCAATAAACATCTCTGGGGAATATGAATGCAATTTATACAAACATATTATTGTAAAATTAACATTGCCAATAGTACAACATGTGCGTCGGGGTAACTGCCCGGCCACATAAAAAAAATACTAGTTACGAACCAACCGAATGATTCGGATATGGACGGATGCACTGTTGACGACCCACGCAAACGAAAAAAAGATAATGCTTTACGGATATGCACGTGGAATGTGAGGTCACTAAATAGACCACGTGCAGCCGATGAACTTGCGGCCCTGGACTGCTATAAAGCAGACATTATCGCGATTCAGGAAATGCGGTGGGATGGGCCGGGCAAGAGAAGAGTGAGAAACTGCGACATATACCACGAAGACTGCTACAGGGAGAGAGAGAAACGCTTATTTGGATGTGGTTTTGTTGTTCGAGGCAGACTTAGGCAAAAAGTCTTAAGCTTGCAATACATAAGCGAACGCCTCATAACAATCCGCATCAAGGCTAAATTCGGGAATATAAGCCTCATATGCGCCCACGCCCCGACAGAGGAAAAAGATAACAGCAGTAAAGAGGACTTCTATTACCTCCTAGAAAGGACATATGATCGATGCCCCAGCTACGACACCAAGAGGAGATTTCAACGCTCAGCTGGGAAGAGAAGAAGTCTTTGCTAAAGTCATCGGAAGACACAGCCTGCACGCCAACACCTCCGGAAACGGACTCAGGCTGTTGGACTTCGCCTCGGGGCGAAACCTCTCTGTGGCTAGCACGCGGTTCCCACACCTCAACATTCATAAAGGTACCTGGCGATCACTTGATCAATCAACCGTCAACCAGATTGATCATGTTGCGATCGACGCCAGACACTCCTCCAGTATTCTCGATGTCCGAACCTTCCGAGGTGCAAACATCGACTCGGACCATCACCTTGTTGTATCCAAGGTAAGAACCCGGATATCGAGAGAGCAACGGAGTCGAGACAGGCCAAGACGGTTTGATGTCGGAAAGCTACAATCGCAGCCGATCGCTAGAGCCTTTGCTGATCGATTCTCCCTGAAACTATCTCAAAGTTCGACGCTGCCTGCACAAACAAAAGAAGACAAGTGGAAACGTTGTAAAGAAGCCATCAAAGAGGCCGCCATTGATGTGCTGGGTTTTACGCCATCACCTAAGAGGAACCCATGGTTTGACGACGAGTTTAGGCAGGTGCATGCAGCCAAACAAGAAGCGTACAAGGCAACGCTGCATCGAACGACGAGAGCTGCTTGTGAGCTCTACAAACAGAGAAGAAGGGAAGAGAACCGGCTTCTCAGAAGAAAAAAGAAAGAGCACGAGAAGCGCGCGGTCGAGGAAATGGAGAGGTGCTATGGCAGGAATGACGTCCGAAATTTTTACCGCAAGATAAAACAGTTATCCGGCGGTTATAAGCCTCGGACAGAAGCCTGCCGAGACCAAAATGGACAACTGGTGGTAGAGTCGCAGTCGGTGCTGAGAATCTGAAAGGATCATTCCTGCAGACTACTTAACGGCGATGACAACGCAAATCCCGCTGTTAGGCAGAATGTCCCACTCAATTTAGACGACGATGGACAAGAATTCCGTCCCCCCGACTTCGACGAGGTCAAGATAGCAATATCCAAGCTGAAGTCGAACAAAGCTGCTGGCGCGGATGGACTATCCGCAGAGTTGTTCAAAGTGGCTGGGGATGAGCTGGTTGGGTGCATGCACCAGTTCATCTGTGTGATATGGTGGGAGGAAAGCATGCCCGACGAGTGGAATCTCAGCATCGTTTGTCCGGTCCACAAGAAAGGAGACCCCTTCGACTGCGCCAACTACCGAGGGATCACATAACATCGCATATAAGATTTTCTCTGCCGTACTGTGTGAGCGCCTGAAACCTTTCGTCAACAACCTGATAGGTCCTTATCAGTGTGGTTTCAGGCCAGGGAAGTCCACAATCGACCAGATCTTCACACTGCGGCAGATCCTGGAGAAGTCCCAAGAAGTACAAATCGACACCCACCATATATTTGTCGATTTCAAGACCGCGTATGACAGCGTGCATAGAGACGAGCTATACAGTGCCATGTCTAGTTTTGGCATTCCTACCAAACTCGTCAGATTGTGTAGGATGACGATGGAGAACTCTCGCTGCTCCGTCAAGGTCGGTAAGGAACTCACCGAGACCTTCGATGTCAAAAAAGGATTTAGACAAGGCGACGCGCTGTCATGCGACTTCTTTAACATCGTCTTTGAGGGGATCGTGCGGAACTCACACGTCAACATCAGAGGCACGATCTTCCACAAGTCCGTTCAATTGCTAGCTTATGCGGATGACATTGACGTGATCGGCCGAACTCAGCGAGCCGTCAATGAGGCGTTTGCTAGCATTGAAGCGGAAGCGGCTAATGTGGGACTGTTGGTAAACGAGGGCAAAACGAAGAATATGCTCTCATCGAAGAAGGACGCAGAACATCGACGTCTCGGACAGAGCGTCACTATGGGCAGCATACACTTCGAGGTAGTGAAGGACTTCGTCTATCTCGGCTCCGCGGTGAATAGGGACAACAACATCAGTACCGAAATCAAGCGCAGAATCACTCTTGCCAATCGCTGTTTCTTTGGGCTTAGGAGGCAATTGAGTAACAAAGCCCCCTCCCGAACGACCAAAGTGACTTTGTACAACACCTTGATCATCCCAGTCCTGCTTTACGGCGCAGAAACCTGGACGCTACTAAAAGCGGATGAGGAAGCCATTGGTCTCTTCGAGAGAAAAGTTCTGCGTGCGATTTTTGGTCCTGTTTGCGTTGATGGCATCTGGAGGAGAAGATTCAACCACGAACTGTATGGGCTGTACGGCGGCATGAGCCTAGTCAAGCGTCTACGGATACAACGCTTAAGGTGGCTAGGCCATGTAGAGCGCATGGACAGCACTGCTCCGGCCCGAAGAGTTTTCAAATCCGAACCACAGGGACAACGCAACAGAGGACTAGACTGAGATGGCGCACACAAGTGGAAAAGGACCTCAACCAACTTGGAGTGCGCAATTGGAGGCAGCTGGCAAGAGATCGTGCTATCTGGAGAGGCATGTTGGTTGAGGCCCAGGTCCACCCCGGACTGTAGTGCCATCCGAAGAAGAAGAATAGTACAACATAATTTCAACATATCAGTACAATCAGAAATACATGGTACAAAAGTAACATTGATTTTATCACAAACAAAAACACCAACGCCACCTGAAGAGTAATTATCATTTGGAACAGCAAAATAAGTATAACCTGGAATAACAAAGTCATTAATTTCGCAGGAAAAAATCCAAATTTCCGTGCCAAAATTCAGTTGTAGTTTTTTGCAAAATGTCTCAATATGAGCAACTAACAAGTCAAAATTTTTTCTTAGGCTTCTAATGTTTTGATGCACAATCAATATGGAGTTAACATCGAAAACATAATTAAAAAAGTTTAAATTATTAAGTGTCTCAAAATTAGGATTAATGTCAATTTGATTTAAGTTATTACGTAGAATCATTACAGTTAATTGCTTGATTGATTTTTATTCAGATTAAATATATCTTCAAATGAATAATCCTGCCTTTATCCACTTTTCTTAATAAGATACGACCGTTTTTTATCCAAAGATATTTAAAATTCTGTCCCGATTTTAATTTTTTTGCTGCTACATATAGTGTTCTATTCTATTTAGTAAGACTCATTAATATATATATATTATCTTTTTGGCTTACATTAAGGAGAGTGTTTTTAAGATTATTTCTCTTTGCCCTTTTACTACTCATAATTTTCTCTTTCCAAATGTTAGAAGAAAGGTGAACGCAGATGATGCTCTTAGGATTGCTATTACTCCCACTGATACTAGCTTCCCCAGACGGTCTTCGGTGTTTTTTTCACGTAGCATTTTACCACATCGTTCTCCGGAATGTTGACATCAAGAGCATAGCTGAATATTTTGAGAGCGACCTCACGCACATTGCGCTCATGGACGTGCGAAACACCTACAATATCAATTGCATTCAGCAGTTTCCGTTGTTCGAACCAATTCACTCTGCTCTCCAACTTACTCATTTGTTGTCGTAAAGACTCGTTCTCCGATCGAAGATGTTGAATAGATGAGAGAAATTCAGTATAAATGTTTTTTAAATTGAGAATTCCATCAGTTAACAGTTTTTTTGCGCTGATAATCTCATCATACAGATGTTGAAGGGTTAACGAACTCATTTTGTCAACATTGTCTGTGCACAATGCACTCAACAAAGAGCCAGACAACTGCTGCGGTACTTTTGCTTTACCCATGGTCCTCTTGCTCGATGCTGTAGACGTTTGTTGTTGTTTCATCGACGTTGCACTGATTGGACGGACAAGTTGCTCCAAAGGTAAGGAGTGCAAAGATCGCCGTCGAACAGTTGAGCATTTTTCACAACGATAACCCGAGGCATTTGATTTTAAAAAATCAACGTCAGTTGCGGAAAGATTTACACAGGAACAATGAAATATGCAATTATAGTCACTGCATGAGATAGCTTCAGCATCACCGCGGTCAATCTTTTGATTACACACTATGCAACTCATATTAAATAATTAGATCGGCTTAATACCCCACTGATAATGACACTGGTTCAGATCGAACTGGTGATATTTTATATATTTGAAAGTTTGAATATTATAATTAATAATATTATAATTAATAATTAACATATAAGTTAATTAAAACGTTGCTTGCTTACATTAAAAATCTCAAAGCAGAAAGTCCTGCACTTTATACAATCGACAAGTCGTAATAGATGCCTCGTCGCGGCGGAAGGGCTTAAGAGTCAATGAACCTCGGCTCAAAAGATCCTAGCTGAGAAGTCGATCCAAAGCCCAAATCTTGTCTTTAGACGTTTTAAATAAAGACGGTATGGAGGACAACCCTAAGAATTTGACTACTCCAGGTGGTAATCGTTATTGCGACAATCCACCCGTTGTCTTCTCAACATCGGCCGGAGCAAGGATCTGGAGGCCCCAACCACCACTCCCTAAACACCCTCCGCCCGCGCTGAAAATAACAACTCCTGCCACTCACTCTGCGACGCCCTTTGTAGAATGAGTTGGAAAACTGGAGAAAGCCGCGGAGAGGCTCAACCCGATACGCCTATTCTCCTGGCTCAGGGTCGGGAAGATAGCCGGAGTGCCGCTCTTGATAATGCGCATCGGAAATCCGAAAAGGAGGAACGAGCCCCAAAGGGTCTGGCACCTGGGGGGTCCCTGACAAAGAACTAAAAGAACAGGAGGAGAAGGAAGTCTCCCACCGAGTGCCGCAAAGAGAACACGAAAGTGGTCGAAGGCCGTACACCTTCAATGGCGAAGGCAAAGAGGATTAGGTCAGCAGAAGTATCACCAACCGAAGCCGGCCATTTCTCCGAAACCAACGCCGGCTCCTTTTCTTCTGGCTCAAAAAGCAATAAAAGAAAACGTTTTCGGACGTTATAATTGGTAGCTTCTCCCGTGCGCAAGATCCGCACGACACCGGTGCCGCACCCAATAGTCGCTACGGCACGAATAGGTAGAAATTGACCTGTGCAGGAGAGCCCGCCAATAGACTTTTTTTTTGGAGGTTGAGATATTCTGCACTGGAGCGTTCAGACTAAAATACTGGTTCGTTGTACTACCAGGCAGTAACATTTATTTAATGTAACTTCTTGGTTTTCCGACAAAAACCAAGAGACGCTTCTTTAATATAGATAGGTAGTCCCAAGGTGGGTTCGGGCCCTACGAATGCCTCTTCTGAACCTAGCCTAGGTAGTTGATCGACAATCTCGTTTCCCAAGATCCCGTGATGACCCTGGACCCAAACAAGTCTTAGCGAATTCAGCATGCCGACCAAATTAAGAGAAGACTTAAGGGAAGGCTGGCTAGGGCAGAGAACGCTTGGTTCCAATTAGAGGGCTGTGCTCTGGAAAACGGAACCTTTTTGGTGAAGTGCTCCACACAGCAATCTCTTGAGTGGCTGGCTACTTCGGTGCCGAAAATTCTGCCCTGGGAACCACAACTTTAGAGGTTCTCAGGCATATAAAACTCACTCACGGCATATAAAACCATCTGCTGTATCCCGGGGACACTCAGGAATACGGCGGATGTGCTGGCGTATCTCCAGCTCTCACAGCTGATCTTCGCAGTGTTTGCATTCTACGTCGGTCATTCGGTCGCCATTGCCAGCTTTCCCTATTCGCAGTAGCAGGGAGAGATAACAGCCTTCTTGTAGGGCTGCTGATCTTGTCTTCCACTGCCAGCCTTGTGCTGGCATACATCTTAAGCACCTGGTAAAGAAGATTCTCACTCAGTCTCACAGTCTCACTTTCTTCATGCTAAAACGCTTGGAGAGGCTGGTCGAAATGTTTTTGCGCAAAAACGCTTTGCGATCATACCCCTTATTTCAGATGCAGCATGCCTACCACCGCGGAAAACCTTGCGAGACTGCACTTCAAAATTTCGTCTGTGATTTGAAAATGCGGCTTGACAAGAAAGAATACGCACTGGGCAATTTTATCGACATAGAGGGCGCTTTCGACAATGCGACTTTTGACGGCATGTGTCACGCGGCCAGGGAACACGGCGTAGAGGAATCATTGGTGTTGGTTTCAAATAGCTGCTTGAATAAACAAAATACTATTTACCGTTTGTCCTCCTTCATTTTTTTATAAGAGGTATTTTATAGTTATTTTTCTTGATATTTCTTCAAAATATAATTACATTATTGATATATTTTTTATTGATTGTTTTTTCTTCATCTTAAAGTTTGTTAATTTTGATAATTTTTTCATTTATTTTATTTAGAGTTTATTAGGGTTACATAATACTTTGATATTTTCATCCATTGCTTTATCGATTTTTGTTCTCATTATTTGTTTAAACCGCTGTGTAATAATATTCTGCGTCATCGTTATTCATTACACCGAATAGAACCTAAAATCCTGAACCCATCATATTAATTAAATCACGGTTTGGTCTATGTGATTTACCTTCTGTACCAAATATTATTCTTATTTGCTGATCAAGTCTTACTATTTTTTTTTTTTTTTTTTGCTGATTCCTGAAACTCCCTACAACCTTTCTAAACAAAGGCCATCAACTTCGTATGTACGAGCTTGTATCTTCGAGATCATCAATATTTAATTCTACTAGTAAGGTAAATTTGCTTTCAATCTCTTTAGCTTCTTTAATATAGTTTAAATGTATTCCAGAATGTTTTTTTTAATTCATCGTTTATCATACTTACTGGGGACGAACCATGGGTTCACCACTATGACACTGAAAGCATACAACAGTCCATGCAGTGGCATAAAAAAGGAATAGACCCCCAAAGAAGGTCAAAGTTACTCCGTCTGCCGGGAAGCTCATGGCCACAGTTTTTTGGGACTCAAAGGGAATCTTGCTCATTGAGTACAAAAAAAGGTGAAACCATTAACGCCACAACCTACGCTTCCACTTTGCATAATTTGCTGGGGGAAATTCAAAATAAAACACAGGGTAAACTCGCAGCGGGTGTGTTGCTTCTTCATGACAACGCTCCTGTTCACATGGCGCGTGTTTCCAAGGCTGCTGCGCGAGACTGTGGTTTCGAAGAAATCCAACATCCACCATATAGTCCAGACCTTGCCTATACTGATTATTTCCTATTTTCGGATTTGAAAAAGTGTCTTCGTGGAAAAAGATTTTCGGATGATGAAGAACTCAAGTCGGCAATAAATGGGTATTTTTCAGAGAAAGAGGAAATTTATTTTTTTGAGGGTTTAAAGAAGCTTATCTCAAGATGTAACAAATGTATTGATGTTAGGGGATATTATATTGAAAAATAAAAACAATTTAAATTGAATTCGCAATAATAATTACTTATAGAGCGTCTTAAAGGTTGACACTTACAAATATACACATTAGGTGTGTACTCTCTGTATCAAATGCTGAAGTCTGTTATTTGATAAGAAGTGGGGGTAAATCTCTCTCAGAGAGAGGTAAAGTGCAGGAACGCATCCAAATCAAATGTGTAAATTATGTCATTAAGTAATGTCAAGTTCACTTTTTTTAAAAGAGAACAAAAACAAATACATTTGAGACAACAAACAATTTAAGACACAAACAGAGATAATAAATGTGGCCGTCGTGGCGTATTGGGTACAGTGAGACGCTCACACGCCGGAGGTCTTAGTTCGATTCCCGGCTGAACACCTCGAATTTCTCACAACTCACAAATATTGCTTGTGTTAAATTGATCAGGATGAGGAAATATTTGACCCTCCAGAGAGAGCGCGGAACCGACCTTGTTTTGGTTTGTTTTGTTTTGTACTGTTCTGAGTTGTTTGCTTCGGGTACGGGAACACACATAGTTACAATCATCTAAATTTTGTTTCAAACTAAAACCTTCCTTGTTTTGTTAATTATTAACAATATATTACTTAAATTTGAACTTACGATTCCATTATTAATTATTCTAGACAACGCGATCGGTTCATATTGCTCAAACGTTTCTGCTTACAGAAGGAATTTGAATGATCACAACAAGTTCTCAAGATCTCAGCATAATTTTCCATTGTTGGTTCTAGAGGAAATATATTATTACTTTCTAGCGATCGCAGTTGATCCAGTAATTCAGGTGATTCAATGACACAAGGGTTTAAATAGCTGCTTAAAGAAACAAAATATCTACCATTTGTCCTCCTTCTATTTCTAAAAGAAGCATTTTATGGTTGATTTTTCTTGATATTTCTTCAAAATATAGTTACATTATTTATATTTTTTTTATTGATTGTTCTTTCTATTTCTTGAAGTTTGTTAATTTTGATAATTATGGTATTTCATTTATTTTATTTAGAGTAACATTAGTATTTCTAACGCTTGATAAGACTAGTTTATTGAGGTTACCTAATACTTTAATATTTTCATCCATTGCTTTATCGATTCGTTTTTTGTTCTCATTATTTGTTTTAACCGCTTTGTAATAATATTCTGCGTCATCGTTATCTATTACACCGAATAGAACATTAGCTCCGGAACCTATGATATTAACTTCTGTACCAAATATAATTCTTATTTTCTGATTAAGTCTTACTATTTTCCTTTTTGCTGATTCCTGAAACTCTCTACAACCTTTCTGTATTTGTAAACAAAGACCATAAACTTCGTATGTACGAGCTTGTGTCTTTGAGATCATCAATATTTAATTCTACTAGTAAGGTAAATTTGCTTTTTTTAAACCATATTGAAGAAGCTAAGGTAATTAGCTTCTTCAATATAGCTTAAATGTATTTTAGATTTGTTTTTTAATTCATCGTTTATCCTACGAGATGTTACTGGGGACGAAACATGGGTTCACCACTATGACACTGAAAGCATACAACAGTTCATGAAGTGGCATAACAAAGGAATACCCCCCCGAAGCAGTTCAAAGTCACTCCGTCTACCGGGAAGCTCATGGCCGCAGTTTTTTGGGACTCAAAGGGAATCTTGCTCAGTAAGTACAAAAAAAGGTGAAACCATTAACGCCATAACCTACGCTTCCACTTTGCATAATTTGCTGGGGGAAATTCAAAATAAAACACAGGGTAAACTCGCAGCGGGTGTGTTGCTTCTTCATGACAACGCTCCTGTTCACATGGCGCGAGTTTCCAAGGCTGCTGCGCGAGACTGTGGTTTCGAAGAAATCAAACACCCACCCTATAGTTGCTCCTAGTGATTATTTCCTGTTTATAATAATAATAATAATAATTGTTGGCCCTTCGGCGTGTGAGCGTCGAACTCTACCCACTACGCCACGGCGGCCACTATTTCCTGTTTACGGTTTTGAAAAAATGTCTTTGTGGAAAAAGATTTTCGGATGATGAAAAACTCAAGTCGGCAATAAGTGAGTGGAAGAGGATATTTATTTTTTTGAGGGTTTAAAAAAGCTTACCTCAAGATGTAACAAATGCATTGATGTTAGGGGAGATTGTATTGAAAAATAAAAGCAATTTAAATTGAATTTGCATTTTCCTTCATTCCTTCCGCATTTTCCTTCATTCCTTCATTCAATCGTATCTATTCTTCGATTTCTCCCTGCATGTTTTTGCTGCTTCTTGTTTCTGTAACTGAGTCGCTCTCAACTCAACCATGTAATCAAACATTGACTTTTCATTATACGGATCTACGCTACTGGGCTTATTGAACTCAAAACCGAATACTAGTTCATAGGGCGTACAACCTGTTGTATTATGAATTGTTCCCTTAAAACAAAATCCAGCGTACGACATTCGCTTAACAAGTATACCGGCATGAAGTTCCAAATCAAGATGATACAAATGTCTCGGTAGGGAACATTTGTTGTGAACATATATATATATTATATTATATTATATTTTTTTGTTTGTTTGCTTTGACATCTGTGAAAAATATTAAGTATACATCAAGTCATTGAACAGACAACATAATATTTTTTTCATCGTGTTAAAAATGTCGAATTTTGTACCAGAAAGTGATGATTTGCGGAAAGCATTAATTTTTTGTTTTCATTTGTGCTGCAGAGTCACATCGAAGACTTGTCGGGGCATATGGTGCTCATGCTCTATCAAAAGCAACATACAAAAGATGGTTTCAATGGTTCAAAAATAATGATTTTGATGTGAGAAATGAAGAGCGTGGAAGACCACCAAAAAAGTTTGAAGAAGCCGAATTGCAAACTATATTGGATGGAGATGACACTTTGAGTCAAAAGCAACTGACATCAATGTTAAATGTTGCACAACAAACAATTTCTGACCGTTTAAAATCTAAGGGAAAAATCCAAAAATGTGGAAAATGGGTGCCACATGAATTGAATGAAAGACAGATGGAAAACCGGAAAAACACTTGTGAAATTTTGCTTCAAAGACACGAAAGAAAATCGGTTTTGAATCGGATTGTTACTGGCGATAAAAAATGGATTTATTTTAAGAATCCTAAACGGAAAAAATCATGGGCCCACCTGGGACAACCATCAACATCGACTGCAAAACCCGATCGATTCGGCAAGAAGACAATGCTGTGTGTTTAGTGAGACCAGAAAGGTGTGCTGTACCATGAGCTCCTTAAACCTAGTGAAACCGTTAATACTGAGAGAAACGACCAGAATGGGCCAGAAGACATGGCAAGGTAATTTTGCTCCATGATAATGCACCTGCACACAAAGCAAAACCGGTTCAGGATACAATCAAAACACATGGCTGGGAACAGCTACCCCACCCGCCGTATTCACCAGACTTGGCTCCTTCCGACTACCATTTGTTTTCATCGATGGGACACGCATTAGCACAGCAGCACTATGATCCCTACGAGGAGGTCGAAAATTGGGTGTCTAATTGGTTTTCTTTAAAAGACAAACAATCTTATTGGCGTGGTATTCACAAATTGCCAGAAAGGTGGTCAAAATGTGTAGAAAACAATAGCCAATACTTTGGAGGCTTTGTTGGTCGTTGTTAGCGTTCAGGAAAGGCTGAGGACACTTTTTAGAAGGTCGAATACAGATTTTAAGGTTTCTTGCATGGATTCATTAATCTTTTCTCAATTATATTTTCACGATGTTGTCAAACACGATCATGAACTTCACGACCTATTTAAACTACACTTCTCGACAGAAAAGTTCAATGTGCAGCCGCCTGGGAGAATTTGTTAGCCAGGAGGATTGTCGACCTTTGGAGGTTATGAGGAAGATACTTGATTTGGAACTTCGATGATGTGAAGCTGTCGGATAGTTTCCCCATGACAGTGAATCATTAGTGAAGAGTCTTGATTTGTTAGAGTGGAAAAATCAATCTATACTGGATCTGGTTGACAAGAGGTATGTGAGAATGGCCACTGATAATGACTTAAATCGAATGTGGCCAAGGGTATGGTACGTTCCAACGTTTATGGTATTCAACAAAAACATGCTGCCTTCGAAGCCAAGGAATGTTTCTGACGTAACAACTAAGGTTAATGGGATATCTCATAACTCACATTTATTGACGGGTTCTGATAATCTTGTGTCACTGCATGCAGGACTTTGCAAGATCCGTAAGCGCCAAGTAGCAGTAAATGCTGATGTTCGCGAAATGTTCCATCACATAAAGATTAACGAAACAGACCAACAGTGCCAACGATTCCTCGAAAGAGAAGGAGACAGTTTTAAGACATCACTAATATATGATACAGGTCATGACACGTTCGAGAAAGCTGAAGCTGTGAGCAAAGATATCATCCGATATTACTGAAAGCGAAAGTTACGACACGACGATACTTGGAATGTATTTACAAACTTGCTCTTTAAGTTTAGTAATAAGGGATTCCTGTCCGACCTACAGGCTGAATTTACGAAAAGACAAATCTAAAGGATAATTATGCGCATTTTTGATCCTATTGGACTTAACTCGTGTTTCATCATTCGTGGTCGGGTTATCTAAATTTGCCAAGAAGGTTACGCCTGGGACAAAACACTATCCGGCATACTGAAATCTCAGTGGATAAGTTTCTTGAAATATCTAAGTGCAATAGAAAACATCAAGATTCCCCGAAGATGCAATACATGGAACACAGATTAAGCTCAAAAATCCTTGATCATATTTGTGGACGCTTCGGGGAGAGCATTTGCTGCTGCAGCGGTTCAAGTGACTATGGCAATGGTCAAAATGAAGGCGGCCCCAGTAAAGAAATTATTAATACCTGGCCTGGAATTCCAGGCTGCTGTTCTCGGGATTCGAGTTGCTGAAATTATGAAGAAATCCCAATCCATTCAACCCGATGAACTCATTTTTCTACCGACTCAAGGACGGTTCTTTCTTGGATACGTTCTACATCACATAAATTTAATTCCTTCGTGGCGGTTCGCGTAAGTGAAATATTACTGAAATCTACTGATCCACATCGAATTTGGATGAAGAAGGCACGTTACGCCTAAGTTCGAGAACACAGAAAGTAGTGTTTTATACGCACCTTGGAATCCAGCTATTTTACCTTAATCCCATCCATTGGTGGACTTGTTGATACAGCATCACCATGAGACAAACCTTCATATAGGAACTGCAACTACAATTCCGATATCAGGGAAACGGCTTGTAACATTTCTATCCGGTTAGCCATAGAGCGTGTAATATCAAGCTGTGTCATGTGTAAGAAGCTTTAGGCGAAGCCAGTTATGCCTACTATAAGTCGATGACCGGAAGGAAGATTGGCTTTTGATTTAAGACCTTTTATGCACGTGAGGGGGGGGGGGGATTGTTTCTGGCCGATGAATGTAAAATATGGCAGAAATACGGTGAAGCGTTAAGAAATAATATTCACATGTTTGAGTTATTGTGCCGTGTATATTAAGATGCTTAATGATCTTAGTTTGGATCAGTATACTTCGGAACTTCCTGATCAATGAAGTAGTCACCAGATTCATTTAAAGCGACAATGGGCTAAATTTTGTTGGTACAAGATACTGTATGGAGTGCGAATACTGCGCTAAGTACGAGGGCTTAGCGTGTGGCTTTTCCCGCGTGTTTTCCATGGATGGGCGGAACATAGGAACGGCAAATTAAGTCTATTAAAGACAGCATTCATTTCATTTCGAAGGGAGTAATACCGCGAGAAGGTGTTCATTTAAACGAGCTGCTAAAAGCCCAAGGAAAATAAAACAGGCGGACGCTTCCAGTCGATCCAGAGGGCCCCAGACTACTAACTCCTAATTCCTTTCTCTTTGCCGATGCAGATCGAGATATCCCTGCATCTGGAGTTTTCTTGGACAGGGACCAATGGAGTAAGCTCTATTGGCGATGAGCTCAGCATCTTATGAAGGATTTTACACTTCGCTGTTGCACCGAGTATCTTCCAGAGATCACACGACGAAGGAAATGGTGTTAAGCATCGCATTTAGTGGTTAGCAGCATTGTTCTAGTAATAGAACCAGGGGAAGGTCGCTGTGCTTGGTGACTGGGGAAGGTGACAACAGTATATCCAGGACCTGATGGTATTGTACGCACTGCAGATGTTCAATTGTCAAATGGAGTTTTATAGATGAAGACATCAGTTGGTAGACGGTAGAGATTCAGGCGGGCGGGGGGATGTCATCCAGCCATAAATTATAATTTTTTTTTGTGAAGTCGGAGAAATTTTAAGATGGGGAAATGCTGTGTGTGTCCTCTTTTCCATACCTTATTTAAGCAAATAAATTTTCAAGAAGAATTAGTTTCATGTTGGATGCAATTTCATCATACAGCGTTGTTGTTTGTTTTTGTTTGTTTTTAATGCATTTTTATTTTCTATTCTTTGTTCTCTTATATGCTAGACAAAAATACTTAAAACTAGTTTAATATAGTTTAATATCTAACCTGCTGATCTTAATTCTAACTTACTAACTCTTAACAAGTGCCCTTAGTTAACCTAGTATTAATTTTATTTGGCTCTGGGCTTCTTATTAATTTAATAATACAGCGTTGTCTATGGCTTGGATTTGGTCACATTTTGTAAGTTGAATTGATTCCTAGGTTTTATTATTTTTAATTCTGTATTAATTTTGACAGAAAATAAAATCACAAATACACATGCAAGTGTTTTTTGGGATTATTATTAATTTGAACCAGATACGGATATCCACTGTTTTGAAGGCTGGGGCAACACACCATATTAAATTAAATGAAGAAGAATGAGACCAGAGGTAACATTGAGTATAATCAGCATCCCAACGTAATCGATAAGATCCATCGAGATAGATTCACCCAAGTCCAATCTAGCATTTTAGTATTTTTAGTATCTTTATTTCGCACGTAAAATTGATTATTACAGTTTAAGTATTGCACATTTTACATAAAGAGACTTGCTACTTGAAAACAGTTAAAGATTTTGAAAACAGGCAAATGGACATAACGAGAAAAAGTGCAGGCAAAAACCTCGTAACAAAAGAGATTATTATTATTTCCTGATTATTAATGGGTATAATAAAGTGGTTGCAATCTTTATTTTTTTAAGGTCTTCGTTACATGGCAACTGAAGGTAAGTTTCGAGTTAAGTATATTCCAAGGTATTTTGCAGACAAATTCCAACTTATCTGGGTACCAAAAATGGAAATCGGTTTTTGAGGAAGAAAACAAGATTTTCCTTTCCTTTTGACTAGGTATGGGGGATAGTTAAGATTTAGCATTTTAGAAATAAGACCGTTATGCCAAACTGTATCGAAGCCCTTCTCCATATCGAATAAAATCATACCAGTAGATTTGCCTACTACTTTATTAGATCTGATGTGATTACAGACATTGATGGAGTAAGTATTATGGGATTTCCTGAAACCGAACTGAGTATTAGGAAATATGAAATTTTCTATTGAAAATTCTAGTAATAGTTTCTTTAGTACTTTTTCTAAGATTTTACTAACACTGCTAAGCAGACTAATAGGTCTATAACTGCTTGGGCACTCCGCAGGTTTTCCTGGTTTCAAGATCGGAATAACTTTTGCCATTTTCCATTTTTCAGGAAAATATTGTATCTTAAGGCACGCATTGAACAGAAATGTAAGATATATATAGATATTTTATGCCCGATAGAGGCAGACGTTTCAAGAACATGTTTTTGATACCGTTTAAACCACCAGCTTTGTTTATCTTTAGGGTTTTCAGAATATTTTTTATGGTATTCACTCGAATAAACATATTGTTTGGAGTGAGAAAAGTATCATTGTTAAAAACTCCAGTTTCTTCATTAACCCTAGTATCAGTTTCCGTTTCTTCTAAATTACTCGACACAAGATGATTTGCGGCGAAGGTTTTACATAATAAATTTGCCTACTCATTATCTGTGAAGAAGATGTATTCATCACAGATAAGTGCAGGAATATGCCTATTTTTTTGCTTGATTGCTTAAGCAATGTTTCAAAATGGTTTGCAATTTTTATCTTGGGACTTTAGTTTTTGGTTCCATTTAAACTTTCGAAAATCCAATATAAAATTTTGAATCAGTTTATTTATGTAATCTAATTATAGCTTAAGATTTGGTTGTCGATATCTTTGCCAATTTCTTCTAATACTATTTCGGATTTTAATGTGTTTTATAATGTAATTTGGCAATTTTAGAAAAGAAGTAGACTTTATCTTTCTTAGAAAACTATTTACAATTGCTTCGGTAACAACATTGTTAAAGTCATAGTATCAACATAACGACTACAGGAAACTGTATCTAAGCCAGTAAGTCCTAAATTTATTTTAAAATCGTATTTAGTCCAGTTTGTTTTTTACGTTCACTATTGACGAAACTAACTTTACAAAAAACAAGATAGTGGTCAGAGTAAAGATCATTCACAGCTACAGGTTGAGACAGTAAACTAGGACGGTTAGTGATAAAAATATCGAGTGTGGAAGGACTTTTTCGCAAGTCAGCAGATACATATGAAGGTTTAGGGGGAAAACGAATGGTAAATACAGAATGGGAAAATATTCTGGAAAGAATATTACCCCAAGTATTTGATCAAACACACCTCCAATCACGATGACGACAGTTAAAATCCTGATGAAATTGCACCAGGAAAGTATACACAGTATATTTTTACACTTGTATATTCATGTTTGACTTTGGTACCTACATTTTCCATAAAGTGAGTGCGAATGACAGGTATAGGCGAGTGTTGAACTGATCTACGGACAAGAATAGCTCTATCGTTTCTATCAACTCTATAGCTTAGGTATATCGCGTTTGATAAGTAAGGGTTGTTACTTTTGAGACCAGTTTCAGTTACTAGACCGACATCAATGTTATTGTTATTAAGAAAATTCAGAAATTCGATTCTTTTGCTGTTTTAACTTCTAGCATTCCAATTAATTGTTTTTAAATTTGTATTAATTGACATTATTGTACAGGTACTTAGTAGCTAAATGTGCAATGACTTTAAATTGTTCAAATTTAGAAGTACATTTTGATAAATCAGAATCTAAGTCCATAACTAATTCATTTATTTCCTCAAAAGAAAAAAGATTACTATTATTGTTGCAGCTGCCATTGGAGCTGCGCGTTTTTCCTGTTATCAATTACATTGTGCGTGTTGTGACGAGGTAGAGGAGGAAAGTCCACCAGAGTTATACGACATAGAAGCGTTTTGCTGAGCCATACGATGCGTTGAAGTGGAAGCTTTTCCATGTTGAAAGCTTTCGATGCGTTGATTTTGTGGAAAAATACTGCGCTTAAGAGATTTTTCTCTTATTTCTAAGTACCTAGTTCTGGAAGATCATCTCTCATCGTTGGATTTATGATTACCACCGCAATTAGCGCATTTGATTGTATTTGCATTTACACATTCCTTTGTGTTATAAGGGTGGCAATTCTTATCGCCGTGGCCAAACATTCAACAATTATGATATTTATTGAGTTTACTTTTCATTTTTCGTTGGAAACTCCAGCTAACTTGCATGTAAAATAATCATTTTACGTTTTTCTTAAGTTCATTTAATTTTATGGAACCATTTTCACAAGATACGATATAAATGGTATCATTATAGTGATCGTATTTTGAACAACCTTTTTTACTTCGACACATTTGAGACCACGGTCACAAAGTTCAGCTTTAAGTGTATCTGTTTCAATGTTCTCTAAACCAAACAGTGCAACTTTAAATAATCTTACACTCTTTAAATCGTGGGAAAAGTATTGGCAATTTCTTTGTTTTAATGAGCTTGTATGTATGTGTATGATTTAAATGTTTATTTCCAATTGAATTGATATTGTTTGATAATTTGATAATTTTTTTATTGAATAGTTAGTTATGTTCAAGTATTGCATCAAATTGTGCACAAATTCAGAATTCTTATGCAATAGTTTTATGGTGGGGACATGCACTTTTTTAATGGGGTTAGAATTCGAATTAATTACTTCATTACCACCATCATTGTCTTCCATGTCATTCGTCGAGAGACATTGCAATTGAGCATAATAATTTCTCCGATTAACTAACTTCAACTACTTCCCGACGTTTTTAATTCGAGAACATAGTGAAGTCCTCAACATCGGGAGATCTATTGCGTTTATTAATTTTTATTGACAATTTTTACGACAGGGGTATAGTACTCGAGTTGTTGAAAGCTCGGGCGAGACTGATGTCCAAATCCAATCTAAGTCCAATTTATTCTTAAAGAGGGACGTATTATGGATTATATTTATACGAAGAATTGAAACATGAGAACGCTGACCCATGTGTAAATGTATAAAAGTACATTTAATTTCATGTAAAATTGCAAATCCATAGAAAATCATCTGCTAAACCTTGTCTACCATTCTCCAAATCAATAAAATATTGAATAAACAAGAACTCGTGCCTTTTCTGTTGAACATTGAGAATTTTGTTAACATTTCATCATCCTTCGTTGCTCAGGATAAACTCTGGCCCAACGATAACTTCTTCGAAATCCATTTTTTTGTGACACCAAATCCAGGCATTACACTATCTGCTGTTACCTTCAAGGAGATGATTCAAAATTCAATAAAGATCAGTTCAGAATAAAGGGTTTTCTATGTATGATTTTCATTGTTTGAAATAAAAGATAGACTTCATTTAAAACAGGAGTTCAATTTATTCTGACTTATTCTTACATGCTTTCTGAAAACCATCTTTAAAGGATTCTTCTTCGTTTCCTACATATATGTAAAAACTTCGTTAAGATAGAGATAGGTAAGTTAGAAAGGGGTAAAAGGATTACAATATAATTATGTTATTATGTGTTAAAAATTAAGTGAAGGTAACAAGATTTAGTCAATTTTCCCAAGATGATAATCTTTAAATTTTATTGGCTGTCTGAATTGTCTTCCTGTTCGCCGTGTTGTTGGAATATTGTTATTTGCTGATGCGAATGAAGATACGTTGTTATCCGTAGGCACTGATGAAAATGCTGGAACCGGTACTGCAGTGCTTGAAGGGGCTATGCTATGTTGAACGGAAGCCTGGTTTACTATGATGTCGTATTCTGCAAATGTCACTCTCTGAGAAGATTGAGCAATTAGTGTTTTCGCTGTAACTTTATGAACGACTGGAACAGGTGTAGGTACTGTAACATGCTTCAACTGGTCGATGTGTCGCTTATATATATATCCATTGTCCACTTTTACAGTGTAATGCATTGACCCCAGTTTCCTTGTGATGACCCTAAATTCCCATAGTTGTCTGTTGTTACGAAAGACTTTAGATATTACACGTTCTTCCACTTTCAGGTTTAGGATTTTCCCATCTCGTATGACTGTTTTCGGCAACTTAGTATGCCGGATTGCATCCAAACGAATGCGTATGGACTCTCTTCACAGGACAATGGTGTAGCTCTAAATGTGCGCAAGATTTCATGAATTTTATCGGTGTATAAAGGTTCGGTTTCTATTTCCATTTTATTCAATTTTTGTTTTATTGTTTGTACATACCCCTCCGCTAACCCATTAGTAGCTGGATGTCCTGGCGCTGAAAAAATTTGAAATATACCTCGCTTCTTACAAAAGTTTTAAAAAACTGGATTTTTGAAGATTATATCAGACACTTAGAACTCTGGACGTCCGTGAAAGAAAAATGTTTCTTTCAATAACTTTAGCGTAATTTTTATATCAGGAGTACGATCGATTACCTTAATTTCTGGCCACTTAATCCTTGCGTCGACTAATATTAAATAGAATTTCCCATTTTTCGGGCCGGCGTAGTCCATATGCACTCTTGCAAAATTCTAATTAGGCTCTTCCCAATCTTCCTCCCCTCTTCCCGTAGGGGCCTTTGTCGGAGACGGAGAACGTACGACATGTTCGATATCTCGATCAATATTTGGCCAATAGCAATATCGACTCGCCAATTGTTTCGTTCGATTCCTGGATGTGTAACATGAAGTTCGCGTTATATCTTAGACTGTAAAATGTTGGGAATACATACTCTGGAGTCTCGGAACAATATGTTACCTTATAAAGTATATTCTTCAAGATAATTCGTGCCCGAATTGAGTTCTTCTATGATCTTTGAAAAAAAAAAATGGGTCTTGAGGTGTATGTTGTGCTATCATTTCACTGGTTACTTGAGCTGTCGAAATGCAGTTGAGTGTTTGAGATTTGGATTTGTAAAATTTCTTTGTTGGTTTAAGGTACTTCTACTGGATGTGATTCAATAACTGGATTTCTGGAAAAGTAGTCTGCGTTTATATTTTGATTTGCATTCCGATGTACTATTTCATAGTAAAAACGTGACAAAAATGCGGCATATCTAAGTAACCTGGCAGCTGGTGGTAAATTTCTTATTAAAGGTTTGTTATCTGTGATAAGTTTAAATTTTTTCCCGTATAGGTATGTATACAGCCGATGGAAGGCAAACACAATTCCCTGTCAATTTGACTATAACTTTTTTCCGCTTGTGTGAGATCTGGATACAAAACATATTGGCCTCTCAGTGTCATCCTCTGTGATATGGGAAAGTACTGCAGCCACTCCTTCCGGGCTGGCATCGCATGCAACTGTAATTGGGAAGTTTGGATCGTATGGTATTAAGGTTTGTTCACTCGCAATATGTTTTTTTAACGTAACGAATGCGTCTTCACAACTCGTAGACCAATAAAACTGGGTATCTTTGCAAAGAAGTTTCCGTATAGGTGCTGTAAGTGTTGAATGATTTGGTATAAATTTGCTATAATAAGTTAAAAGACCAAGAAATTATTTTACTTCTTTTTCACTTTTTGATCTCGGAGCATCTATGATTGCTTGAACTTTCCTGGGATCTTTTGAGATACTTTTATAAGATATTTGGTATCCAAGGTAAGATGTCTTGGTTGCAAAAAACTTACATATGTTTTTGTTCAAGTGCAGACCATTTTCTTGTCAACGCCTAAAGCACTTCATTAGATTTTCTTCACATTCCTTTAAAGTTTTCCCATGAACAATAACATCATCGAAATATGAAACAACCCCATTTAATCCGTGCAGAACTTGGTCGAATATTCTATGAAATTCATTTGGAGCTGATTTAATGCCAAAACTTAATCGATTCATTTTGAACGTGCCTTTGTGTGTTGAAATTAATTGAATATGTGCGCTCTCATCGTCTACTTCGATGTGAAGATAAGCTTTGTACAGATCTAGTTTACAGAAAAAATTGGATTCTCTTAGACAATTCACCAATTCATCGATTTTGGGAATAGGGTAATGTGCATCAGTTAGTTGTTTATTGACACCCACTTTGCAATCGAAACATAATCTAACACTGCCATCTGGCTTGAGCACTGCCACGATCGGAAAACCCCAGTCGCTTTTGTCTATAGGTGTAATTATACCATCTCCCTCGAGCTCAAAAGTTCTTCTTCTACTTTATTTCTAATTGCAAACGGAATAATACGGAATCTTTTACAAAGACCGATCTGGCATTGCTTCTTAATTGCAATGAGCACTTAACTCCCGGAATTTTACCAACTGACTGTTATTTTCGGAAACATTCTTTCATCCTGATCGAATGACCTTACCTGGAGAACATCATGATTAGGAGGCTGGTTGATGGTTTTGTCAATTTCTTGAAGGCTGATATTCAGACGACGAATCCATGTCCTTTCTATTATAGATGAAAATCCATTGGGGACCACAAAAAATTGTTCTATTGAATTTATATTTTTGTATTTGACCGGAACACTTGCTACTCCTAATGGTGTGAAAATTCCAGGACTGTTTTCGAATCAGACCAGAAAATCCTTTGATTGATGGAAAATTTATGAGAGCTGCAAATAAAAAATACCAAACGCGTTCCGACCACAGCAGCTTGTAACTCCATACGAGGGATTGAAATAAGGCGTTGAGGAGCAACCTTAGCCTTGGCACTTACTAGTGCAATGTCAACATGTCCATGGGCCTCGATTCGGAAATATGAGACAGCTGCATAAGCATTCCCGCTTGCATCAACAAATGTATGCAGTTGTATATTTGGAGCAACCTCTCTCAATAGCGCAGAGTAACATCTAAGAACATTTACAGCCGTTGCGTTTTTCAAAATTGTTGTTAATTCCCGCCACTTATTGTTCAGGTTACTTGGTAATTCATCGTCCCACCCGATAGATGTCCACCAAATTTGTTGTAGAAGGATCTTTAAGCCAATAAAGAGATGTGACAAAAATCCCATTGGATCGTAAACTGACATAAGAATTTTGAGAACCTCGCGTTTTGTTGGAACCAAGTCGTTATTGAAGACATCCCGTTTTAGCCGTTGGAATTTTAACTGATAGGTGAAAGAGTCTGTAACTGTGTTCCAGTAAAGACCCAGGATCTTTTTGTTTTCACAGAGTCTAAGGGTCTTAAATTGATTTTCACCGTTTTCCTCTAACGCTGCTAAAACCGCCTTCGAATTTGAAACCCAGTTTCTTATATGGAACCCTCCATTCCGATAGATGAATGCGACGTCTCTGGCAAGTTGAATGGCTTCTTGCTCGGTGTCCGCACTATCAATGAAGTCGTCCACATAATGATGTTGTAGAACTGATTTAACTGCTCTTGGTAATTTGCTCACAAATGTCATGACGTTCTTGTTTTCCACGTAGCGTACAATGCATGGTGAGCATGCAGCACCGAACGTCATTACATTCATTTCATAGAAGCTAGGCGTACGCAGATCTTCATTTTCATTCCACAAAAAGGGCTGCACGTGTCTGTCCTCCTCTTGCACTCGTATCTGGTGGAACATCTCTGCAATATCTCCACACACGCCAATTCTACCACGGCGAAACCCATAGAGAACTGACAACAAAGGCACCAGCTGATCAGGTCCCTTGAGAAAAAAATCATTGAGGGAAGAGCCTTGACATATTGCTGCTCCATCTCGGACCAGTCGTATCTTTGCCGGCTTGTTCGGATTGTGCATGATAAATATTGGCAAATACCAAATCCTTTTGTGGTCCATGCTAAGCTTCTTCGGCGACAACTTCTTCGCGTATCCTTTCGTAACCAGGTTTGTTATTTGTTGGTTCAGCGCCTCGCGTAGGTCTTTATTTTTCCCTATGACCCTCTGCAGACTATCGTTACGATGATGGGCCATGTCTAGACTATTTGGTAGAGAAAAGTTATCAAAGTTCCACAATAGACCGACTTCGAAGTGCCCATCGACTAGTACACAGGTGCTGTCTAAAATTCTTACAGCTCGTTTTTCTTCTTCGGGCATGGTTTGCTGTATTGGCACACGGATACCGACGTTTTCGATTCCAAAAAAGCCGTTCACAAGTTGGTGAAGCTTCATGTCGTCCGTGCACTCATATATATGAGGATTAAAGGGGCCACCCACTTGACCGTCAGGTCCGTGTACAGACCAGCCCAGTCTGGTTTTAGTCGCAATTGGTCGGAGCCTATTAAAATTCTCGGCCGTGCTTGATCGTATGATGGGATCGGGAGTCCATCTAGATGTCGGTATCGCTTAACGAGAGCTTGACCTGCAACTGATTGTATCGGGAGATCCAGACTACGAATGGTATGCACATTTGTTAAGTAGAACTTGGAACTACCACGGTGACGTCCTGCAATACTTAGCGATACCACTCGTGAACCAGTTTCGATTCTTGTTGTATTGGAAGTCCACCTCAAGCAAAGTTCCTCTGGTTGGCCTGACAGCTGCAAATCATCTGCAAGTTCTTCGTCCAATAAGGTGAGTGATGAGCCTCCGTCCAGAAAGGCGAACATGTTTATTGATTTGCCGTTTGCAGACAGTGTCACTGGAACCACGTGAAACAAAACCTTTGTATCTCCATGTGTCTTGTGCCTTAGAACACCAGTTGATATAGACGAGGGCTTGTTCGCATAGTTATGCATTAGAGGATGATGCTTTACTGAACAACCACCGATGCTACATACCTTCGCTGTTTTACAACGGGAGTACGTATGTTTACCAAGACAAGATCGACATAAATTGTGTTGGCGAACCATCTGCCATCTCTCCGTTAGAGTGGCGTGTTTAAAAATACTGCAATCAAAGGTTGGATGGTCGGCTTGACACACGCCACAACCTTTAAGAGTTTCTGTTGGAGGCACAAAACCCTTGCGTACATCCGCGTGGGCAAGTAACTGTCCATTTTGTCTTCCCAAGCGCTTATCGTTGAATGCAGTTGTTCTTTTGTCAGCCGATGCGAAGCTCTGGGGTAATGCTTTTACACTACATACTGCAGCTGCTAGGTCCGTAAGCCAGTTACTGAAATCAGCAAGTGTTGGCGGATGTAGGTTCCTAGCAACTTGTGCACAGCTTATGATGAGATGCGCTGGCAATTTGTTGACGAACTCTTTAAGAAGCACTGAGTTGTTCAGGTACTGAACTCAGTTAGTACTCTCGATAATACCGTACACACTTTCAACTGCTAACGCGTAATCAACTAAGGTGGATAATTTATCAGGTTTCGGAGAAGGGGTGTTTCTTGCCCGTGAAATAAGGGATTCTATAACGTGGTCTGCGCGTCCAAAGAGCATGCGTAATGTGTTAATAACTCCTGATACCATCGCGGGTTGAGTTAGTCGATGCTTAACTGCTTGCAAAGCGGCTCCCTGCAGACACCTGCGTAAGCGGACTATATTTTCCGCGTCAGAGAATCCCGCAAGTTCGGTGGTTTGCTCGTAGGAATTAATAGACGATTCCCATTCTTCCGGGCTGCCGTTGAATGTAGGAAGATCTGGTGGCATTGATCTACGTGCAATTAACTGATTCGCGGTAAATATTAAGGATGATTTGATTTTAGATGGCATTGGCCGGGAAAGTGGGGTGTGGTTTGTTGTTGCTTTTGCCGTTGGTATATTGCTTTTTGGCCAATTGCAAATATTGTCGACCAGTTGCTGCTGTGAATTTATATAATCAAGATCGCTTACCTTTTGTTTTTGGAGGCTTCTGTGTCATCGTCGCCGAAGTCCAAAGCGAGAATTTCGTACTTCTCTTCAAGACGTCGTAGAGCCATTTGTTTTTTAGTATTTGATGTGAGAGGGGGGGACCCTGCGTTGATGTTAGGTTAGTTTAATCCGGGTGTTGAAGGTGTCGAATTGCTGGTGATAGTGACGTCAGTGGTCCTGCAGTCTCTCTACGTGGCCTGGGACTTTTTGGCGGTTGTGCAGGTGCTGAAGGCGATGGAATGGATGCTCTCAAAGGGGATGGTGGCTTTGCAGATGCCGCTTGCTGGTCGCAACTTCCTAGCGGTTGTACAAGTGCTGAAGTTGATGGGGCTACAGCAGCTGATGTGCAGGTTGAGTACATCTACGGTAGATCCTCTATTGAAGCATCGACACCGACGCAGGCAAAGTGGTACCACGTGTCGCAGATATTATATTGCACCATGGTGTCGTTATCTTCTGCTGTGCACACTTTACAGTTATAGGGCCGGACTAATTTAGGAGGCATTGCACCGATTGATTACTTTACTTTACTTTTACGGGCCGGTTTCCAACGGAGATTTCTATTTCATATTTCATTGTGGAGTCGGTTGCGAAAAGATCCACTATTTGGATTGTGTTGACATCGTGTGTTGACTGGAAGTCCTGGAAGTCTTTGACATTTGAAACGACACCATGGTGTCGTTATCTTCTGCTGTGCACACTTTACAGTTATAGGGCCGGACTAATTTAGGAGACATTGCACCGATTGATTACTTTACTTTATATTAAGATTTTTAAAGTATTTATTCCTTTCGGAATATTGTATGTGTGTAACTCAATAATAAACTTAACTTTTAAGAGTACAAATTCTTTATTTGTTACTTCACACAATTTAATTCATGAAAACGCAAAGACAATTCAAGAACACATATGAATGAATGAATAAAACAATTAATATATGAAGTAATGCTTGATAGAATCAATATATGAACTTTAAATATTTTAAGTTTGATGCAATGCTTATGGCCGTCAACCATTCTTCTTGCAATCGCGTGTTCAAAAAAGAACGTGACTTCAGGATGACAAAGACAACGGTAAGTCCCGCGGTGTACCTTGCAATGTGGTTGGTGTTGGCTACATTGTTTGTGTCTAATGTGAACATAACATCGTTTGCTTAAGGTGACGACAACAGCCGGAGTCTACTTCAAATTTTACGGGCCGGTTTCCAACGGAGATTTCTATTTCATATTTCATTGTGGAGTCGGTTGCGAAAAGATCCACTATTTGGATTGCGTTGACATCGTGTGTTGACTGGAAGTCCTGGAAGTCTTTGACATTTGAAACTTCTCTCATCTTGGATTGGCTGGAAAGATATGTATACTTTTTATTTTTAATTAGTGGTGAAATGTATACTTTATATAAAATGTCCGTGCTTGAAACAGAACAGGCATTTGAGCTTATGAGGCAGAATTTTACTCTCGGATGACTTGTGATTATTCCTGCGCATTTAATGCACAAGTCCTGTATGCCTATTTCCTTGAAGCAGATACGAGAGTTTTGAATTCTATGGCGAGACGAACTTCGTCTGTGAGAATCCGCACTGTAAACCGGATGCTTTTTGATTTTTCCTTTATGTTTTGTTCTTGAAACATGATGAATTGGCGATGCGTTTGTTGACGTGGGAGGATTCTGTGCTACTTCGTTAGCGTCCACTTTCGCTGTCTCTAATGCGAACGCTTTTTGAAAAATGACGTTTAATAACGTACTGTCATCCACTTGCAAGAGCTGTTCTCTTATGTGGTTATCTTTTAGGCCTCTTATAAATTGTGCTCGAACAAATAATTCCAATACAGATTTTTTTCAAGTACAATTTAACTTACAGTCAACTGCAATTTTCTGCAATGCCGCAACATATTCCGAACAATTTTCATTTGATTGTTGTACTCTCGTGAGAAGACGATGTTGACAAACAAGTTTATTAACCGGAGGCGAAATGTGATCTTGAAGAATCTTGATGATATTCTTATATTCTGTTCTATCAATTGAATGAGGAGGAAATAGTTTAGGACCGATTGAATTTAAGAAAGTTATCTTTTTAAGCCTTCGTCGGAAATCTTTTTTAGTGCGCAGTAATTCTCAAAACGTTCCATATATTGAATACAATTTTCTGTTTCCGCATTATACGTGTCGAAATTACCAGCAATCACCATCGCAGAAGCACCGGTAGCAGCAGCAGCACCAGGTTGTACAATTAGACTTTTCATTGCCTGAAGAAATTCCGCATTCATTTTCATCTCGTCGCCAATTTTATGTATGATTTTTATTGTTTGAAATAAAAGATAGACTTCATTTAAAATAGGACTTCAATTTATTTTGACTTATACTTCCACGCTTTTTGAAAACCCGTCTATAACAGATTCTTCCTCGTTTCCTACGTATATGTAAAAACTTCATTAATATAGGTAAGTTAGAAAGGGATTAAAGGATTACAATATAATTATAGCTTAAGGTTAATACACAACAGGGTTACAATTACCCATAGGACGTTGCATTAACGACTCAAATATAACTTTTATCTTAGCTTATTTGAATAATAGTTGATTTAAGAATACGTTAATTGGCGTTTACACTGTAGTGGTCAATTCGAATTCATTTTCGAAGTTAGGATACATTTTTAACTTTTTTTTAATGAATCCTTACTATTTAAAAGAATCGGGTTGTTCTTCGACTGATTTTTCGACCTTTGTCCATCTTTCCCCTTCAAGAGGGATGTTAGGATCTTCGCAAGCCTCGTATGTTTTTTGGGGACGACCCAATCTTCAGAATGAATTTGAATGTCGAATGATGCCATGTTTAAGGATTCATTTATTTGTTTTTCAACTTCTCCCTTGGGTGCAATCGGGTATGGGTGTGATCTCGATTAAATATGCTCATTGGTTGTAGTTCGAATTTCTACTTTTATTTAAATTGTTCGAGTTTGTCCGATTACTTCATGTTAGAAGTTTTCAGATAAATATGTTTTGATTATTAATTTTTAAACGTACTTTTTCAGTGGATTCGATATGTTTGGGTTAATAGTTATGTAACTTACTTTTGTGTGGATAACTGCGTTAAATTCCCTCAGAGCATAGTTACCTAAAATGTCGTGGAACGAAATAAGATTGGGTAAAATTCAAAATTTTATTTTATCAGTTTGCTTGTGACTACACTGTCTTTCCTAGTGGGTTTTTTATCCACTGCTTTTTTCACTTTATTTTGATGGTTAGCCACTTTATTTTTTCGACAGTACAATAGGATGCAGTAGTAGCCCTGCGGAAAACGATAAACTAGAAGGTGTACTCCACTCCACTAGAACGCACTCTAGATCAATCTCGTAATTATGAAGTTAGTGTTGAGTAATAAAGAAAAAAAAATCAAAATAAATTTAAATCTTAAATAATAATAACAAATCTAAGTGTTGTTGGCAAGACTAAATGCTACAATAAAAATGATAAGATAGTAAATGAGAGAATTTTATTCTTTTTTTCTTTTGAAAAAAATCTTAAATATAGTATTGTTTTAATAAAGCGTTAATAGAAAGTAGTAGCAGACTATTTATCATGAAGGAACAGATTGGACGACGTGGTGTCCATTCTCTTCTACATGGATAACGAGAGCACAATCAAGTTAAAATTAATTCCAGATGCTATTAGCATTAAGGATCTTTTGACACTAATTAATTTTAAATAATTTTCCCACATTATTTCTGTTGTTCTATACGGTGGTGAAAACGTTCGCCTTCTTCACGTTGTTAGAAAAAGTTGCCAAGAGCATGGGCCGACTGTAGGACTTTAGGCTATTGTGTTTAACGTGCAATAACAGTTTGAGATTACACATCACTGCCATGATGATGATGATGGCTCCGAGAAAAAAAGTCACTTACTGAACGTTGAGCGAACTGTAAGTAAACTGTAAGAGCGCGTTTCTACCATCGTACAAGGACAAGTGGCGCTACAATCCGAGGTGAACCTGGGCCTCGACCAGCATGCCTCTTCAGCCAGCACGATCTTTCGCCAACTGCAGTGGTGTCCATACGCTCTACATGGCCTAACCATCTTAAACGATGTATACGAAGACGCTTGGCCAGGCGCATGTCATCAACATGGCAGCTGCCATCAACGCATACAGGACCAGAAATCGCACGCAAAACTTTTCTCTCGAAAAGACTAGGGGCTTCCTCATCCGCTTTTAGTAACTTCCAGGTTTCCACGCCAATAAGTAGGACTAAGATGATCAAGCTGTTATATATAGCGAGCTTAGTCTTTCGAGAGAGGGCTTTATTACTCAAACAGCGATTGGCATGAGCGATTCTGCGTTTGACAGTACGTCACCTTGTCCAACAATTTTTTTGACACTAAATGTCTCGTTGAGTTCGTAACCTTGACAGGGCAGCGAGAGTTCTCCACTTTATAGCTCGTCTCCATGCACACTCTCATATGTGGTCTTCAAGTCGACGAATAGGTGGTTAGTGTCGATTTGCACTTCTTGGGCCTTTTCCCAAGATCTTGTATATCTTGGACTTCCCTGGTCCGAAACCACACTTGTATGCCTCTATAAGGTTACGAACAAACGGTTTCAGGCGCTCACACAGCAGATAGGATCTTGTATGCGGTGTTAAGAAGGCTGATACCCCGGTAATTGTCAAAGAGATCACCTTTCTTGTGGACCGGACAAACGATGCTAAGATTCGGGCATCGGACATGTTTTCCTCCTACCATATCTTGCAGATAAGCTAGTGCATACGCCCAACCAGGTCATCTTCAGCTGCTCGGAAGCGGAATTTGGGGCGTCATCGTCCTTAAGGAGTCTACAGAAATGATCTTTCCAGATTCCCAGTACTGACTGCGACTATTCTACGAGTTGTCCATTTTGGTCACGGCAAGCTACGATCCGAACCTTGTATCCGCCGGATAGTTGTTTTACCTTTTGGTAAAACTTTCGGACTTCATTCCTGCCATAACACGTTTCTTTTTCCCCTACCAAGCGCTTGTCATGCTCCTTCTTTTATCTACTGAGGAGCCGGTGCTCTTCTCTTTTTCTCTGTTTGTAGAGCTTACGAGCAGCCCTCGTTGTTCGATGCAGCGTTGCCTTATAGGCGTCTTGTATGACTGCATGTGCTTGCCTGCAATCGTCATCAAACCATAGGTTCCTTCTGAGTGGTTACGTGAAACCCAGAACATCAGTGGCAGCTTCTTTGATGGCTTATTGACGACGCTTCCAGTCTTCTTCTGTGAGAGAGTTAAGTCAGAGTTGACGTGTTATTTAATCGATCTGTGTGATCTGTGACACGAATTCTCTCCATATTTCAATCATGTTTTTTTTTATTGCGTATTTATTTTTAAGTTTCAAATTCAATATCTTACATGCTAGACAGAAAAATACTTAAAACTAGCTTACTAATCAAATCTAATGATCTTAATTCTAACTTACTGACTCTCTACAAGTACTCTAAGCTAACCTACGGATTTGATTTTTGTAATACCTTTCGGATTCTTATAATATCTGATTTTATGTTTAAAATATATAAGTGTAATTATTATTATTTCTCCAAGAAAATTAAGAAAAACATTGGACTTCATGATTTTTTTGTTTGCTACTTATCCTAACTTAAAAATTATTTTATCTTACCTACGTAAATTACATTAACCTAGATTTAAACTTCTTCTGATCTTCTGACTTCATTGCTATATATGACCTTGTGACTAATATTCTTTTTAATTTAGAGGGCAACTCCGCCACCTCGAGTAGATTGGGGTCGGTCCCTTCTTATAATATAGTAATTTTTTGTACCTGAGGTTGCGCGTCTGGTGAGCGCGCTTGCTTGCAGGCAGCTGAGACAAAAGGAAATCTACTCTAGCCGTCTGCGTAAGGAAACTGGTCTGTAGTTCGACCATCTGTTTCTGCAAGGCAATCATCTGCACTTGCATCGACTGGATGAAAGACAGTACAGAGGGGTCTGCTTCAGGTTGCCTGGCCTTTGGAGCCGGGGCAGCCTTTTGCACCGTTCATTGTGCCGGTTGTCTGCCTGACACCATCTGGGCGTAGGAAACACCAGGCGTAACGGTGGTAGTCAGCGCACGGGTAGCTGGCCTGGCGGTTACCTTTTTGTCGTTCCTTGCTGCTTTTACTCTCTGCCGGAGTTCTTTTATTCGTGGACACCCCAAGTAAGTTGCGGGGTGTCCATTTCCCCCGCAGAGTACACATTTGAGGAGCGCCTTATCCTCGACTTTCTTCATACCTAGAGGACATTCCCCTTTGTTGTGGCTGAATGTGCATGGTGCGCAGCGGAACTCCATATTGAAGTTCTCCGCGACGTGCCCCAGCCTTCTGCTCTTCGCACATTGAAGTACGTGGTCATATTTGTTTAATTTTTTCCCACTTTACACTAAGACCCCCTACGAAACGGATATTTTGTAGGCTGTCAATTTTGGTACCGTGGGATACCTGAACTAAGAAGAAAGGAAGTGCCTTCTTCTTCGCCCTCGCTGCCGCAGTAATGAAGGGCTTAACCCCTACAAACTGGACCTCGTCGTTCTCAACTTGGCGCAGCTTGTCGAGGATTACCTTTGGGTCAGCAGAAGGATTAATACCTTTGAGAAGCAAAGTCTGTGGCCTTTCTCCCCTGGCGGTGAACGTATAGAAGTCAGCTTTCGATGCCGCTAATTTCTCTTTCAGAAATCTACACCCTTTCATTGTTAGGCAATGAACGGTGTAGGTTTGGGGAGTCTTATATTTTATGTAAAATAACTTATTGCCTAGGGCCAACTCACATAAGGTCTCTAGTTCGTCGGTCCCAATGCCAAAAACGTTGATGGGTGGGCAGCGTACCTTGGACCTCTGCTGCTGTTGTTCTTGTTGTTCCTGCTGCTGTGACTCCTGTTGTTTCTGCTGTTCCGGTTGTAGTTGCTGTGGTTCGTGCTGTTGTTTCTTGTGTTGGGTCTGCGTTTGCTGGGCCTTTTATTTTTGCTGTTGTAGCTGTGTCTGTTTTTATTGTTGCAGTTGAGCAGTCTGTAGACGCTGAGCTGCCTTTGATGTGGATGGCTGCGATTCTTGAGGTTTCTGCAGGTTTTCCTTCCCCTGTTGCCTCTTTTGCTGCAGCTTTAAGATGTCGCTCAGCTGTTCTTTCCTCTTCGCTGCTTTTTCAGCAGTCTTTCTTGCCGTGGACTGTTCATAGAGGAACTTGATATGGGTGTCAAGCTTTGCCCTTTACTCATCAAGTTTCCTGAGTTTCGTCTCCTCCTTTCGTATTTCCTCCTCTTCGTCATCGGCGTCCGATGTGGCAAGCACCTTGAAGGAGTTTTCGCTCCCTCTATATGAGAATCGGCATTCGTTGCCCTCCGATTCGCATTGAAGGGCATCAATGTCGATTACAGCTTCAGCTGTAGCCGATGTTGTTGTTGCTGTAGTTTTCTTTGGCGGAGTTGTTTTGGTCGGCACCGATCCGCCTTTGCTCGGTACGACCGCCTCTTCATCTGACGTCATTGTAGTCGTCCGACGCTTAGTGATGGTAGGCTGCGACTGCAGCCTCTTTCTCCTCTTTCTCCCCTCTGTAGTCCGACTCGTGGGTCTAGCCATACGGAAACTACCATCGCTGGTTTGGTGTCATGATTTCCCGGCCACCGGTGTTTTAAAATCACCCGATTTACTGAGCTCGGGTCGCTCGTCACTTTCCATGTCCCTCACTCACGCTAGGTGTCTCTCTCACTTATTAATTAAAAAAAAAAGAAACTTTTTTTCTGTCCTCGGGATTCGAAACCGGGATTCCTGATCACCGCACTTGTGCTCTACTACCAGAGCCACTGGGCACTTTTGACAAATTGATTTTTTTTGGCTATTTGTGTACACACACTACGAAGCCAAAACACGTACGTACTCCGTGGAGGTCTGTGAACGACTGTATTCCAATCATGTATACGTGTAGTTATTACCGTCAAAATATTCCTGACGAGAGCGATTTTACTGCGTGCTCCGCATGCAAGCGTAGGTTACACTTTGACTGCACAAGCGTGAATGAAAAGACATGGAGAACCATGGGGTCAAGAAGGGACGTTTGGAAATGCAAATATTGCAAGAACAGTGCGGACATCCAAACAACTGCAACAGTCAGCAACTCCTTATCATCAGCTCCACAAACACCCCAAGAACAACCATATAAGAGAATGTGTGATAGATAACAACTTAATGAAGCTAAGTACGCTGAGAGGGGAAATCAAAGAAATTGCAGCGAGCTGTAATTTTTTTGCCGCTAAGTATGATGAACTCAACGCAAACATGGAAAAAATAACGACTTCTTGAAGAGCATTACTAAAGAATTGAATGAAATGAAAGACAACAACAAAAAAAAGACGCTGCTTGCCCGATGACACTGTTTATATAAACAGCCATCTCACGAAAAACAACAAACACATAATGTGAATGGCAAAGGAAAAAGCGAGACAGGAGCGCTGGAGATTTGTATAGGAGAGTGCCAGAAAAATATTGGCAATTCAAATAAGTACCGTTGGCTGATGTTGGGAAAATTATTCGCACTCAAAAACTGTAATATGCGTAAACGAAACGAAAAACAAAATAATTATACCAAATGGATTCAAATTGGTCGAATTGAATTGTAGGGTGCTTAATGGTTTTATCGGCATCAATTCAAGTATATTGAAAAGAAGTAATTGTTACTGTCTATGTTTTAATATAAGAGGATTAAAGAAAAATTGGAATGACATGTAAAAGGAATTGTCCGTATTTTACAAATAATTGTTAGCTGAAACTAACATTGATTACGAAGAAATTGGACATTGAAGGATTATAACAAGAGTTTCTAAACCGAAATAAACGAAGAGGTGATGGAATTTTAATGCAATATAATACGCAATGACTTACAATACATTCCGTTAACATCTAAAACTTTGTGATACGAAAATACCCAAATTCAAATTAAGGAAAATAATAGACATGGATATGCTATAGGGATATATAGACCACCCGGATACAGCCGTAAAGCATTTATTGAAGAATTTGGTAATAATGTTGGATTATTGTGAACAAATGATGAAGTAATGGTAATGGGTGATATGAATATCAATGTAAGTGATAGGGAGTCATATGGTGTTAAAAATTATCTCGAGATGCTGGCATCGCTGGGATTGACTAATGTGATAACGGAGCTTACCAGGGTAGACCCAAACACAGATTCAAAATCAACGATTGATCACATTTTAACTAATGCTAGATATAGCCAAATTATAAATTAATTTCTGACCATTATCCAATCGTATACTTCCCGCCAATCCATGAAAGAGAACAAAATTAGCGTAACCTTCATATCCAATGAGAAGGTTAACAAACTTATTGTCGATACTAATGGGGATGTGATATTAAATCAATGTGACGCAGTGAGTGTATTTACGAAGAAAAAAATGTACATGTAAAAAAGGGGACGAACTTTACAGAGAATAGACAAATAATAGACTAAACAAAGCATTTGAACAAGAATACGAGAACGTCAGCAATAGATTAAATAAGGAAATAACGGTACGAAAATCGATTTTTTATAAATCAGAGTTTAGTCAAATAAGATCGGATTCCAGAAAAACATGGCGCCTTATAAACGAAATATTGGGACGTAAAAAACCAAGTCTGGATGAATAATAATAATAATAATAATAATAATAATAATAATAATAATAATAATAATAATAATTTTTGGCGCTACAGTCCAAAGGAGGACCAGGCCCTAGCTTGCTCATCAACTACTTGTGTTGTGCGCGCTACTGTTCTCTCACGAGTAGAAGGGACCTACAGCTTTTTGCCGACTCCGAATGGCGAAGTTTGAGAAACTTTCTTAGACAGTTATTACTCTTTGAGTGTTGTCAGCAGCTCGAAAAAGGTGGTGCCGTGAAAAATTCAAAAAATTTGTGTTGAGGTGGGAATCGAACCTATACCATCGCATCGCACTCTACCCACTACGCCACGGCGACCACGAGTCTGGATGAAACAATAACAAAAAAAAATGTTAAAGGTTTGTGTTGATGATCTAGTTAATGCCTGTGCAAATAACTTTAGCACACAAGTAAAAGATATTGTGCATCACTGTTCTGGGACATCAACACACATACATAATAGATCAACCAACTCCATCTATAACCAGAAAACAAATCCTGTTGAAATTAGAAATATGATAAATCAGCTGAATCAAAAAAAAAATCGCCAGGTATAGATAAAATTCGAGTAATTGATCTAAAAAGACATGCAGACATATTCACACCAATACTCTAAACTGATTAATTTAAGCATCGCACAGTCGAAAATTCCAGGTACCCTAAATATCGCAGTGATCAGACCGATTTATAAAGGAGGTGCGGAAAACGAACTAAAAAATTATCGCCCAATATCATTATTGCCGGTAATTGAAAAGTGTATGGAAGAGGTTATAACAAAGAGGTTACAAGAATTCATTAAGAAAAATTCTCTGATAAACCCAAGCCAGTACGGCTTGCATAAAGAAGAAGAAGGATAAAAGTACTGGTAAGTTGTTAGGGGAATTCGCGAACTGTGTTAATGAAAACCTTAATAAAAGGCATCATATCCTGGTGTTATTTGTCGCCTTCAGCAAAGCTTTCGATATCCTGAACCACGGGAAACTAGTTGAAGTTATGGAACACATTGGTATAAGAGGGCTAATAACAGAATGGTTGCGTGAGTACCTACACCACCGTCAATTTTGCGCAACAATTGACAACACCTACAGCCAAAATGAGGACGTGCAATATGGAGTTCCGCAAGGTTCAAAATGGGTCCAATCATGCTCATACTTTATACCAATAAGCTACTACGAGTTTTCAAGAAGGCCATTCCATTCACATATGCAGATGACACGGCAATAGTGGTGCGTCACAGATCTTTGCAGATAGCACTTGAAACTATGCAGGATGAATTCGACAACGCGGTGCAGTGGTGTCATGACCACGGCCTTTCAATCAATGCATCTAAAACGAAGATGATTCATATTCGAAGTCCTCAATTTAAGGCTACACAGTCACAAACATACTTCAGAAATGAGCAATGTCCTAATTCCACGTGTAGTCCTATCGAAACGGTATAGATATTTGGGAGTTAACATTGATAGCAACTTCCTGTGGGATATGCACACAGATGAACTTCGTGGAAGCCTAAGACAATCTTTATACGCACTAAATCATCTACAGTACCATGCCACTAAGGATGTCTTAAAACAAGTATACTTTGCCATTGTTGAATCAAAACGTGGGGCAATGCATCAGTGACACATATCCAGAAGCTTCAAAAACTTCAGAAGTCAGCCCTAAAGAAGATCGAAGCTAGTGCCCAGCACAACCTTCAGGAACAGCGGCGTTTCAAAGTACATTCAGTAGAAGATATCTACAAGATGACTTTTATACTGCAGTACTATGATGCCAACGGACTTGTAACGCCAATTCAACATGAAGTCAACACCAGAAGGCTCAAGCCATGCTTCATGAGCCTCGTTTTAATAACAGTTATGGAAGACGACAGCTGAAATGCAGTGTACCTCAAACCTTACACGGTAATCCGCAAGAACTCAGAAGTATCCAAAACCGGACTATTATAAAAAAATGTGATAATTTTTTTTTTCTTAAATTCCTTCTAAGCAACACTTTATTCATTAATCACAATGCTTGCAGTAAATGTCAACTTTTCTTAGTTATAATATATTTTAAAGAATTTAACCCAATTCCAAACTAAGCTTGCTTATAAAATTGTTGTCTCTAAATTATGAAACACAATCTTCTGCACAAAAGGATCTATGGCTTCGCGGAAAAATCAAACTGTTACCTATTATTAATTTAAATAAAATGAATTGAAAAAACAATGAATTCTATAGTTAGTGCAGGCAGCGTCGAACTCTGAGCGATTTTCAAGGAGACTCGATCGGCATATTTCCCAGTGATCAGTTGCGATTGTAGCTTGCCGACGGCAAACCGGTTTAGCCTGTCTCGATTTACTTTGCACCTCGGAAGGTTCGGACATCGAGAATACTGGAGGAGTGTCTGGTCGATGGCTCCATGATCAATCTGATTGACGGTGGATTAATTAGGGGATCGCCACTTTCTTTGTGAGTATTCAGTGGTAGGAACCGCGTGCTAACCACAGACAGGTTCCGCCCCGAAGCAAAGTACAACAGTCTGATTCTGTTTCCGGATGTGTTATCGTGCAGGCTGTTCTGTTCCGATGACTCCAGCAAAGATTCTCCTCTCCCTGAGCGTTGAAGTCTTCAGAACGATCTTGGTGCCGTAGGTGGAACATCGATCGTATGTTCTTTCTAAGAGATCATAGCAGTCGTCCTTGGTGTTGTCATTCTTCTCCTCTGTCGGAGCTTGAGCGCAAATTAGGTTGATGTTCCCGAATTTGGCCTTGATGCGGATTGTTGTGAGGCGTTCGCTGACGGGGTCATAGCTCAAGACTCAACTCAACAGTTGATCCTTCATTATCCGAAGCACATCGGTGTTTCTGAAATATATATTTTTACGTGGTGAGGAAATTAACCTAACGCACAACCCACAGACTGGTAGGCCAGGCCCATTATTTAAACCTCAGGCAGAGAGGTTCGGTGCATACATTGGTTCACCACACAACGGGTGTTGTGATGGCTATCCAGGTGGCGCCGCGAGGAGGCTGTATGTCAACTTGACCTATGTATGGATAGTGTTGGCAGCTCCCTTTGTTGAGCGCGATCAACAACGTTGCCTCGTGTGTATAGGCCTTGCACTTGACCTGTGCATGGATATTGTTTAGCAGCTCGCCTTGTTGATTTAAATAATCAGAAACTACTCCACTTTAAATCCGGGAGCAAGTGATTTGTTGTAGCAGCACGATGATATTGTGAGTGCAACTCAGTAATTGCCATTCATAGATGGCTTTAGTTGAACTTTAAGGTCTGCTAACGTAATCAAAATGTCAAACACATTTTGTTATTTGATAGTTGGTATTTCAACTCGAGCATTTTCGTCATATTTTGCTTTTTTATTTTTGGAAAGGAAAAAACGCATCGCTAACTCACAAAAAGTTATGTGCTTTTTATGGTAACGAAGTTGCAAAAGAACGGCAGTGTCAAAATTGATTTGCCAAATTTCATTCTAGAGACTTTTCAATCAAAGATAAAAACGCTCTGGTCGTCCAGTTGAAGTAAATGACGACCAAATCAAAAATAATCGATTCGGATCGTCACAGTACAATACTTGAGTGTGAGAAGTTTCATGTATCACATACATGCATTGAAAATCGCTTAAAACATCTTTGCTATGTACGGAAACTCGATATATGGGTTCCCGAACTGAAAGAAAATCATTTTACACAAAGCATTAACGTCAAAGAAACATAATAAAATTGATCCATTTTTAAAACGATTGATAACTGGTGATGAAAAATGGGTTCTTTACAAAAATGACAGTTGACAGAAGAACCAGCTCAAACAACATCAAAACCATCTTTCAAGAGCATCTTAGTGACTTTCAGGAAACCATATTAAATAATCATAAATACTAAATTTTGTCGACCATTCTTCAAATGAATGAAATATTGATTAATTTAATAGATAAAAGCAGTGCGTTTTCTATTGAGAATTTTGTGAACTTTTCTTAATCGGTCGATGCTTTCTCTAAAAAAAATAATATTTACTGTTATCGATTCGCATCTTACGATAAAACCAAAACGTCAAAACCCTGGCCCAACGATAACTTATTCGAAATCCATTTTTTTTTTGTGACGCCAAATCCAGGCATTATACTATCTGTTAGTTAGCTTCAAGATGACCGACGCTACCTCATGACTAAACTGGAATTCGGTTGTAAACATAGATCATCGTGGCCGCCGGGGCGTAGTGGGTAGAGCGCGACGCTCACTCGCCGAAGGGTCTAGGTTCGATTTCCGGCTGAATACCTCGAATTTTTCTCGGCACCACCTCTTTCGAGCTGCTGACAACACTCAAATAGTAGAATCTGTCTAAGAAAGCTTCTAAAACTTCACCGTTCGGAGTCGGCAAGAAACTGTAGGTCCCTTCTACTCGTGAGAGAACAGTAGCATACACAACACGAGTAGCTGATGAGCAATTATTCCGATCTACATATCCGGGTCCACTGTTCACAGTGCATGCAAAATGAGCATTCTTCAATACAACGATTTCATATCGACATCATGCACTTTACACACAAGTCCTGCCAGTGACTATACAGCATTCCCAAAGAAAAAGTTTGTAAACATATATATGTGACAAAGTAATCAAGCAGTTTTCATTTCAAGGTAATGAAATTCTAAGTTTGCAACAGAACTGCTTGATTCAGTGGAGCAGCAAGGTAAGGATTATCATTGGTAAATGTACTTTGTCGTACCATGAATTCAGGAATTTCACTCATGTTAAGAAACAAGCACCCGTACTACAGCTAAATAACTTCAAGGATATTGGCAGTATAGAAAACGCTCTGGAAACAAAACGAATTCAGGAAAAGGTACTATTGGAACTAAATGCACACAAAATACAGCTACAATATTACTACTTATGCCCGCTGTATTCTTCATAGTACTGAAGATAAAAGGTAGAACTATCACCATTTATCACGGTAAACCTGAACCCTCCACGAGAACACACGTAAAAGCCAATGAATTGAACACAGCCAGAGAACTAGAGGAATCTGACTTTTGTGTGAGGTCCAGATGAGGTGGTCCCAGCATGTTGCGACAAAGCTTACCAGACATTGCAGAAAAAGGTGATACAGCCCAAACAACAATTTCATTGGAAATTGTGTGATGTCAAGTTCGAGATTGCACCGGGCACCTCTGTCAGCTCATGTGCCATGATATTACCCATAGGACGTTGTATTAACGACTCAAAGATTATTTGAGTAATAGTTGATTTAAGAATACGTTAATTGGCACTAAAACCGTTGTGGTCAGTTCGAATTCATTTTCGACGTTAGGATACATTTTTGATTTTATTTAATGCATCCTTACTATTTAAAGGAATGGGATTGTTCTTCGACTGATTTTTTGAGAATTTAGAAGGTCGAATGATGCTATTTTAAAGGATTCATCTATTTGTTTTTCAGTTTCTCCCTTGAGTGCCACCGGGTATGGATATGATCTCGATTAAGTAAGCTCATTGGTTGTAGTTCGAATTCCTCGTTTTAGTTAAATAGTTTGAGTTTGTCCGATTGCTCTTTGGTCAAATAAGAGGTTTTGAGAGTAATATTTTATTGATTATTAATTTTGAAACGTGCTGTTTCAGTGGTTTTGATGGTTTAGGTCCAAATAATTGAACAAAATAGTGGTGTGTAAATCTATGCTTCCTGTGACTGATTTGGCAAAAAAAACATCTTTCATTTCATTTCTTTCAAACCTTTGCTAAATAAATAAATGAAATGAAATTTCGGGCCCGTTTGAACTTCTTCCAGTTTTCTTCAGAAGGGTTGGCTTTGAAAGTACGTAATCTTATATTTCCCAATCGAGCTCGATTCATACTACGCGTTTTTCTGTGGCGAAGAAGAAACGCTCTGTCGAGGAAGTGAATATTACGGAACTGAGGTCCGAAAGTTTTACTGAAATGTTAAACAATTGCGAAAGGTTCATCTATTTCACTTTCAATATAGTCTCTCACATAACATTAAAAGCGTGTCAGAAATGACAGAAATAAGCCTCTTCGCTGGGGATGATTTATTTGGACAAAATCATCGTAAAATTCGAGAATTTCAACAGGAAAGTTGGTAATGAATTGCAATTGAATATTGTTTCTTGATTATTTATTAACTACACATTTTTTTGTAGTTTGTGAATTATCAATTAAAAGTTCGCACTTGAACGTCGATCATCGTTCCTATCGAAAGAAAATCTGAGCGCCCAAAAGAAAACCCCTTTACTTACTAATTTACAACCAAAACTCATGTAGTGTATGAACTTAACCTAGGGCGGGGTTCCACGTTCTCTGGCTACCTACGGAGCATTGCTTGCTTAAACAAACTGAGCATTCATCCCATTATTTTGAATTTTTCTATGCCTCTCTTCTTATACCCACAAACAAGAAAAATGTATGTTAAAGACTTCTTCTTCTTTTGCTTCTTGTGGCGTTACAGTCCGGGGTGGACCTGGGCCTGAACCAACATGCCTCTCCAGCCAGCACGATCTTTCGCCAGTTGCCTTCAGCACACTCCTAGTTGAGGTCCTTCTCCACTTGTGTGCGCCACCTTAGCCTACGCCGTCCTCTGTTGCGTTGCCCCAATAGTTCGGATTCAAAGACTTTTCGGGCCGGAGCAATGGTGTGCATACGCTCTACATGGCCTAGCCATCTTAGGCGTTGTATCCGTAGACGCTTAACCAGGCGCATGTCGCTGTACAGCCCATAGAGTTCGTCGTTAAATCTTCTCCTCCAGATGCCATCAACGCAAACAGGACCAAAAATCGTACGCAAAACTTTACTCTCGAAAAGACTAAAAACTTCTTCATCCGCCTTTGGTAATGTCCAGGATTCCGCGCCATAAAGTATGAAAAAAATATACCCTGGAGCCTCCATACAATGATGGTACTTAAATTGCCAAAGTTTACTAAAATTTGCTTAAATTTCAGTGAATGCGGCACGCTGAATCTATACAAATTTAGTAATAAACTGTTTCAAAATAGGTAATAAACAGATTAGATCTACATTTGTACGAAACGTAAGATCAGTTGCGTAGGGTTACTAGAGAACGACAGTTTTTGGGTCATTGTATATCGCAAAAAAAAGTAGCAATATCAATATTTTTATAATATCTAATTGTAAACAAAATAGAGAATATAAATAGTTTGACACTATAACTGGCTTAATGAAGTACTTGAAATTCCTTGGTTCAATTCAATCTTTGGCTTTTTCGGCAAAGTAGCAGCTCGTAAGTAAGGATTGTCGATATTAGGATTATTCAAAATAGCATTATTTGTTGCAGAATTGGGTTTAATTTCAGTCTCCGCTTTGGGTTCCTTTTCTTGTTTTTCTGATTTGTTATCCTCACCATCATCTTCATTACCACTTTCGGTTTCATTATCTGTGAATTAATTGGTCGTACTAAGTAACGGTTTCAACGGTATATGATTTACCTTTACTCGAAACGTCTTCGGTCCTATTCGCTACTAAGTAGTGATATTCCAGTTCTTCAAAATCGAACACTTGGTCTGTGGGATTTAATGCAGCTAAATATGGTGGAAAAGCCGGCTTGCACGCTATTACTAAAGAACACTTTTTATACTATATATGTCAAAAATGTATTTCATGTTTACGCACGCGGAAACATATTATCCTCGGTATCGAAAAGACTGTGTGTTTCAGAGGTTTTTGAAAGGAATTTTGTTAAGGCCTTTTCAATATCTCGTTTTTGATTGGCTGCCTTTTCTCGTATTGCTTCATATTCTGTTACTGGTTGCTTGTGAGTCTGAAGCAAATAGAAATTACGTTATAATGTGTCTGGTATTTTGTTGATCAAATTACCGGAGTGCGAATATATGCATGAGGATCTGGGAGAACTGGAAAATAGCTCGGTATATGCGCTGGGTGTGAGTTTTTTGTCCCAGCTTGAAGCAGATTTAGTTGCTTTTGCTGTGAAGCTTGCGCCGGTAAGGGAATCACTTGACGATTTTCGCGTTTTGCAAAGGCTTCAAGGCCTTGCAGAGAGATTCCCATATTTATTAATGCAACAACTACATCGCCAAGTACTGGTATAGTACGCCCAGATAACTCACAGTAACTCTTTGCGGAGTTACCAATTTCCACAATCACTTTAAAATGAAATTTAGTAACGTACAAATAAAATACAGGTGGTGTTGTTTCACATTTCTTACAACTTTGTATCATTTCTGTTAAAGTTTCCAAACAATCTTTGTCGACGCTATCAAAACCTTTTTCTAAGAGAATACCCGAAACGGCAATGTTGAGAATTTTTCTGCGAGGATTCCCCGTAGGGCCGGTTGATTCAGTTTTTTCCATTTTTAAGTAAACTCAGAATAAACTTTTTAGATAACTCAAGCTGTCGGAATCTGTATTTCAATTTTTGGTGACAGCGTTTTGACAAAATTATTTTAGTGATGCCAAGTCTCATTCTGAAAACTGTTTCCAACTGGTCCCAACACAATTTAAGCAAATGAAGTTAAAATAACATATGTCGTTTTTCCTTAAACGAACAACCGCAGATGAGGATGGCTAAGATCTGGGTAAAAAGCACCAAGACTTCATTATACTGACAACATATTTCTGGCAAAGGTTCGTGTGAATGTTACCCTATATAAACATGACGGATATAATATTACATGTGTTCATAGTAGTTGTGTTCTCGTACTCGAACAAACAACACAAAACAGTACAGAACAACACAAACCAACACAATGTCCGATCACGTATTCCGATAAAAGTGGTTTTATGTCAAATGAGCGCTCTCGAGAGAGAGTAAAATGTTTCCACTCCCTTCCAATTTTAATACAAGAAACTTTTGATGGTAGGTTGTTGGATTTCTGTCAAATTAATTGTATGTGTAGCAAATTCTGTTGTTGTTGTTGTTTTCTTTATCGGATAAGAAAATTTGACTTTTCTTAATGACATTCTTTACACATTTGGTGTAAATGCGTTCCCGTACTTTGCCTCTTTCTAAGAATGACTTACCCCCACTCCTTAACAAATGACAGGCTTCAGAATTCGATACAGAAAGTACTGGAACACACATAATATCAACTATGATTGAAGGTGCTGTCTGCTTCTCAATTGGTTATGGATAAAGATTATATAATTCATATATAAATATATTCATACATATATAAAAAATATATACATACAAATTACAATTTGAATAATGTGAAATATTTTACCGTAAAATACGTTTTAGAATGTGAAATCATTTGAACATGCGAGTTCACTTCCTACTGGCAAGCCTGGAGTGATCGCACGTTAATATAACATTCTCATTTAATCCAACATAGTGTATAAAACTAAGGCCGTTTCAATACGTGCGTTCTTTCATCTACGTGTCTACCATAAATAGGAGTAGTAGTAAAACAAGGGCATGAATGTGAAAAGGAAATTTTCTGAAAATCAAGTTTATCGGGGCAAGTAAGTCAACTGTACCTCATACAAGCAATATTTCTCGGTTGGAAATTGTTTTCCGAAAATATATAATATGCCTTTACACGCAACATTCAATATAAATCCGTATGTACATATGTGAATATAGATAATATATATATTTTTTATGTTTATATATATATATTGTATATATATATATATATATATATATATATATATATATATATATATATACTGTAAGTATATATATCTATGTATATATATATATATATATATATATATATATATAAATATATATACTTAACTCTACCAAAAATTGTGAAACGAGTTTTCGGAGAAATTCGTAAACAGCTATCGGACATATGAAATGTCAGAGGTTTTTTTATTTTCACTTTGACAGCCATCTGCTGCCCACAGATTTTTCTTCGGCAGCATTTCGTAATGAGTGGAAATATTTTGCTCTCTGATGAGCTCTCTCTTCTACGAAAAAATCCGCTAATGGAACGCTTTTTCGTAGTTTTTCGGGCCAATTCGTAGACATTCGTAGCAATTCAGAGCAATTGGAACGGACCTAATGTTCTACAACATATTACTCACTAGAGTTGCAGTTGACTTCAAAAGACCTCCTTCACTTAAATGGTTTACCCAGGTGAAGGATGAGTCTTTCGAAGTGTCAGAGTTTAAATCGGGAATCTGGTCCCCCAATGTATAACATGTATATCCAGTCAAACTTCATTTTACTTTAACTTTAATACAATTTGAATTAACAATCAAAACTCAAATTTCGCGAGCGGAAATTAACAACAAAGCCTACATATTATAGAATTAGATAAAGTCATGTCTCCTGTGACGTAGGCAAAAACAGCTCATTTATAAACAAACATGGCGGACGTGTGGATTGCGTAATCTGTCATACATAATTCTTGCTTTCATCTGATGTAGTAATTTTTTGTTAGCTTTCTTGTCGCCATTGCAAATAAGAGCATATAAAAAGAAAAAATAATCAATCTTATTCCAGTTGTCATCGAGCCAGAAAATTAAAGAATATCGTCTCTGTGATTTGTCTCCGCCATCTATGTGTGACAGAACGTAGGCCCGGATATTCACCAAGATGAAGTTAAATTTTATTTTTGTTTTTTGAATGTTTGTACCTACTGGCGTTTCATAAGTTTGTGTTGAATATATAATTACTGTTGTTTGAGAAGAAAGAGTTCTTTTTGAATCGCAGATAACGTTGTTGGCAGTAGGACAATTTTAGAGATGTAAGTTAATTTAAGAACAAATACTTAAAAACTCATATTGAATTCCATTGTAGAAAATAAAATCGTTATTCCACTATTGGTGTTGTTTTCCTTTGGGATTTTGAAATCGGTGGAATCCTGTTAACGATATTTGTGGCTGATCTTGGAACTGCGCAACAACATTATTTTATTTTATCTATAAGTGTATTTTTTGTAATTGTTTTGTATTAAGTTCTTTTAGCGTGATGGTAGGAGACAATCACAGTTGTAGTGCACCTGAATGTGATAAGGTGGATAATTCACTCATGGTAAGCTGTGATCGATGCAAGAAATGGTGGCATTATTCTTGTGCGAATTTCGATCCGAACGAGTATGATACTGCGACGCCATGATTTTGCAGCGAGAGTACGTGTGTGGAAACGGAGGACGATACAGTCACTGAGGTCTTTCCTGGTCAAGATGATTTGCTGTCTTCGTTGGATAATCTTATGGAGGCTGCTGTAGTGGCACAAGCATCTGTTGCTCAAAAGGACATTGAGATCAACAGTCTACGCAAAGAACTGGAAAAGGTAAAGTTAAAATTATCTAGTGGCAAAGTTTCAGATAAGCAAGTACCTATGTTGGAAAGGAAATCAATTCCACCAGTTCAAGCAAAAGTGAAACTATCTGCTGAAAAGTTGCAGATTCTAAGGAACATCCAAGCGAACCACAAAAATATTTTAAAAAATCTTGAGGAATTAAAAGCTGATTGTGTTAATCCCCACGAACAACTAGAATCAACTGCATTTCCTGGAACTAGTAATCGCCGTACTAGTTTTGCAGAATCATCAATACAGCAAAATGACATGTCGAGTCTGCTGACAATACTGAATTGCAACAATATCCAGGAATTACCATCTTTCTCCGGTGCTAATAAAAGGGAATGGCTGTACTTCGAGGAAGTTTTTAAAACGACTACAATTGAGGGAAAGTATAGCAGCAAGGAGAACGTCGCACGTCTACGAAAAGCACTCGAAGGAGAAGCGTATCAATTGTTGAGTGATAGATTAAGATATTCTATTCTATTATGGATTCGCTGCTATATATGGACGTCCTGAAATTTTGGTGCATGGTCTTACATCTGATTTGCTAAAATTACCAGCTTTGAAATTCGCAATCTGATACGAATTTGCGTGTATGGGTTGTGAAGACAAATGGGTTCGTCGCTGATATCAAGTCCATGAAAAAGGATGAAGAACTTTTTAATGGCTATGTTCTTACGGATCTTGTTAGCAAATTGGGGCCAGGTTTGCATCATGAATGGCGAAAATTTGAAACAGGAATTCCAAGAGCATCTTTAAAAGATCTTGCTGATTTTCTTAACGCGAAGGTAGTTGATCTTCCTCCCGATTTGTTGAAACCTTTGGAAACTATTGCAGCTAAAAAATTCCAACCTCCACGAGCTCAGCGACAAGTTTTAACGCACAAACAGACAGGGTCAAATGAAACTCAATCGATCTGTTTTCTATGTGGTCGTCAAGAACATCCCTTATGGAAATGTGTTGAATTTAAAGTATTGAATCAGGAGAAAAGACTTGAATTGGCTCGAGAGAAATCCATTTGTTTTTGGTGTTTGATTGAGTCAATGCGGTTTTAATAATTGTACTGGGCGTCATCATCAGTTGTTGCATGAGATATTTTTAAAAAAGAATAAGGAACTAAATAGTACCGCAGTTCCATTTGTACCTCAGCATAATTTTGTCTCCTCACATCCTAATTCTGATCTGCCGGTTTTATATAAGATTGCTCCCATCAGAATCTTCGTTAAGAATAACAAGTTTGTGGATACGTTTGCTTTTTTGGACGATGGGTCAAGTATTACCATGATGGAGCGAGATCTTTTCAACAAAGTTGATTTAGTTGGAACACCCGAGGTTTTAACGCTGCAATGGACTATGGGAATGTCTTGGACCGAAGAAGCATTGCGTACAGATATTTTGGTATCTGGCGTTAATAGTCGGAAGCGCCACTGCCTCAAAGGAGTATACTGTGTTGGAGATCTTGGGTTACCCAGTCAAACAGTGGATGTTTGCAAATTGAAGGAACAGTATCCACATCTCCGCGGACTTCCACTTACCAATCTGGTTAATGCTAAGCCAAAGGTTTTGATAGGTTTGAATCAGGCTAAATTTTTATTGGGAAAACGGGAACGGCATAGAAATGAGGAACAGCCGATTGCTTTGAAAACTTTACTCGGCTGGATCGTTTTTGGTCAGTTTTCTTATGAAAATAGCGCGTTGTCTTCAAATGGAGCTGCCAAGCCAACAGTTCGATTTTTACTTCACGACGTTATAAGAGAAGAAGAAGATCTTCACGATTTGGTCAGACGTCATTTTTCTACGGAAGAGTTCGGTGTAAGGCCCCCGAATGGAAATTTTATAAGTAGAGAAGATAGTCGTGCTCTGGACATCATTCAAAGGACTTTAAAATTGACAGGGAAAAGATATGAGATTGGGTTGCTATGGAAAAAGGACGACGTGAAACTTCCGGACAGCTATCGTTTAGCCCTAAATCGTTTGATCACCCTTGAACGGTCGCTTAAGAAAAAACCGGACTTGCTGAAGTGGAAAAATGAGTACGTCCAGCAACTATTAGCTAAAGATTATGCGAGAGTCGCTTCCGTTGAAGAATTGGAGAAAGAATGGCCACGTGTTTGGTATGCACCCACATTCATTGTTGAAAACCCCAACAAGATTCCTCCGAAACCTCGTTTAGTGGTTGATGTTGCAGCGAAGATTAATGGTACCTCTTTAAATTGCCATTTGCTGAAAGGTCCTGACAACCTGGTGCCACTTTATGCGTGATTATTTAAGTTTCGAGAACGCAGAGTAGCAGTTAATGGCGATGTTAAAGAAATGTTTCACCAGATCCGGATAAGACCTGAGGATCAACAGTGCCAGCGTTTTCTGTGGAGGAATGGAGATAGTTCTAAGGATTCCACTGTATACATCTATGAGGTCATGATGTTCGGTCCGAAGTGTTCACCATCATGTTCTCAATTTGTTAAGAACTACCATGCAAGAACTTTTCAAACTGAGTGTCCAGAAGCAGTGGATGGACTAATAAATAGGACGTATGTAGATGATTACTTCAATAGTCATGATTCAGTTGAAGAGGCAACCAAAATCACGAAAGATGCAATAAGGATTTGTGATTCCATGAGTTTCAGTTTAGTTGGAATCCAATCAAATGATCGAGATTTTCTTATCGATTTGCCAAAGAGTTGCGTCAATCAGAGGATTGTTTGTGTGGATCCAAGTGATTGCAAGAAATTTGTTGCCAAAATTTTGGGGATGTTTTGGAATCCGTCGTTAGATCATTTTACATACGTTTTATCGGACAATGGTCTTTTCAACAGAATGCTGCTTCCCGACTTTGTGCTAACAAAAAGAATTGCGCTTCGGACCCTGATGAGAGTTTTCGATCCACTCGGATTGGTGTCAATCTACATTATTCGAGGTCGAATTGTTCTGCAGGAGATCTGGAGAGAGGGATACGATTGGGACGAGCCTGTGAACACATCTTTAAGAACGCAGTGGTTGAGTTTTGTTGAAGAATTACGGGAAATAGAAGACCTTAAGATTCCCAGGAGATATTTATCTTGGTCTCCAGACGCGTCGAAAACTATGTTGATAATTTTTGTTAATGCATCCGAAAAAGCATTTGCGGCCACTGCTTACTTCCGTTTTGAACAGATGGATGCAGTAGAAGTTTCCCTTGTAATGGCTAAGGCTAAGGTTGCCCCGGTGAAGAAACTGTCTTTTCCCCGCCTGGAGCTTCAAGCTGCGGTTTTAGGTGTTCGAGTAATGTGTACAATTAAGGGATCGCACACAATTCCGATACACGAAATAATTTTTCTCTCTGATTCTAAAACAGTACTTGCGTGGATCAATTCTTCCAAGTTTAAATTTCCATCGTTTGTTGCGGTCAGAGTAGGTGAGATATTGGACTCGACGAATCCTCGACAATGGTTTTACATCAGATCCGTTGACAACGTTGCTGATGATGGTACGAGGAGGCGTGAAACATCGCCAAGGAATTTTGAATCGAGATGGTTTCGAAATGCAGACTTCCTTAAACGTCCCTTTGCAGAGTGGCCGATTACATCTGACAAGTTCATCGAATCGGAGCTGTGTGAGGAACAAGAAATGCGGTCTATTACTCACAAGGTGGATTCCAGAGTGAGTTACTCAGTGTGTGAAGAAATAGCACCAAGATTTAGAGCAAAATGGAGATCTCTGGTTCATGGCATTGCTTATTTACTCCGATTTAAAAACATTTGTCAGAAGAATCTGGAACAAAGGCAAACATTTATTTCTCCTTAAAAGTTTCGACGTGCAGAGAATTGGTTGTTTCGGAAAATTCAACATGAAGCGTTCGAGAACGAGATAAGATCTTTGGAATCAAATTCCGCGGTGGCTAGCTCAAGCTCGATTTATGGTTTATCCCCTTTTTTGGATGATGAAGGTACAATCAGATTGAGTTCAAGAGCTCAGAAGGCAACAATTTCGTATGCAGCTCGGAATCCAGCAATCTTGCCAAAGACACATGAGTTAGTCAATGTTTTCGTGCAGCATCACCATGATCGAAACTTCCACGTCGGTTCATCTACGATAATTTCTGACATCAGAGAGACAGCCTGGATAATTAGCATTCGAGTTGTGGTTGAGAAGATTAAGTCTAACTGCAACATGTGTAAGTAGCTCAGAGCTATGCCAAAGATGGGACTGCTGCCCCAAGCTCGTTTAGCTTTCGAGTGTAAGCCGTTCCTACATGTTGGGATAGATTGTTTTGGACCGTTGCCAGTGAAGTTTAGAAGAGGAACTTGCAAAAGGTATGGCATGATCTTCACGTGCTTAACATTCCGTGCAGTACAAATCGAATTGCTAAATGATTTAGGTCTGGATCAGTGCACAATGGGACTACGTCGTTTTCTGGTATACAGAGTTGTAACGCGATACTTATATAGCGACAATGGGTTAAACTTTATTGGGACCAACAACTTGCTTCAGAAGGACGTAAAGGAAATGGAAGAAAATTTATGTGAACATGCGGCTAGACATGAAGGAATTGTTTGGAAATTTATACCAGCTTACTCTCCAAGGATGGGAGGCGCATGGGAACGCCTTATAAAATCAATTAAGATCACCGTCGAATTCATTCTTTGAGGAGTAATCCCACGCGAAGATGTGCTGCGAAATGCCCTTCTTGAAGCTCAATTTAAAATTAACCGTCGACCTTTAACCCACATTCCGGTTGATCCAGAAGATCCAATATTTTTGACCCCAAACTCTATGATATTTGGAGAAGAAGACAGAAATGTAATAGCTCCTGGTATTTTCAATGATAAGGATTCGTTATTGAGGTTCTACAGTCGACGGGCGCAACACCTAATGCGGGAATTCAGTCGACGTTGGTACAAGGAGTATCTGCCGGAAATAACAAGAAGATCAAAATGGCACAAAAATACAAAACCAGTGGCAGTCGATGACATAGTTATTGTAATAGAGCCGAACGAAATACAATCAGTTTGGAAATTAGGACGAGTCGTTGAAGTATTTCCAGGCAGCGACGGAATCATTCGAACTGCTGATGTGCGGCTGTCAAATGGAGTGATCAAGAAGAAGACATCGGTTGGAAGGCTCGCTGTATTAGATTTAAAGTCTTCATCTAAGGATTCGGACGGCCCCGGGAGTGTCATCGAGCCAGAGAATTAAAGAATATCGTCTCTGTGATTTGTCTCCGCCATCTATGTGTGACAGAACGTAGGCCCGGTTATTCACCAAGATGAAGTTGAATTTTATTTTTGTTTTTTGAATGTTTGTACCTACTGGCGTTTCATAACTTTGTGTTGAATATATAATTACTGTTGTTTTAGAAGAAAGAGTTCTTTTTGAATCGCAGATAACGTTGTTGGCAGTAGGACAATTTTAGAGATGTAAGTTAATTTAAGAACAAATACTTAAAAACTCATATTGAATTCCATTGTAGAAAATAAAATCGTTATTCCACTATTGGTGTTGTTTTCCTTTGGGATTTGGAAATCGGTGGAATCCTGTTAACGATATTTGTGGCTGATCTTGGAACTGCCCAACAACACCAGTTATATTATAAAAAATTTGTGAAACAGTTTGTTTTTTGTAAAAGAGTTTCGATAAAATTATTTTAAAAATATTATAGTCATGTAGTTTTTCTTTGTTTAAATAAATGAAGTGCTATTAAATTAAAAAATATATATGTTCTTATGACTCAACAAATAAATACACAAAAATATGTTTAGTACATGTTTTTACTATACAAATTCCAATATTTTACTGAAAAATTTTTTACTTTGGAACCAAATTCTGATTTTTGTATGGGGTTCATATGTTATATTTATATATCGAGAAGTTAAATTATACAAAAACCGAAGAAGATTGTGGCGGAATGTATGAATCTTTATGGTATTATGAGGTCGAAAACCTGAAAATTATTAAATATGTAATGAATCATTTCAGCTACATTCATGTCCTTAACAACAAATTAAGATCAAGTTCTGTGAAATCGCGCCATCAACAATAGAGACCAGTTGAAAAATAACTTCCAATTGGAATAAAAAACGAAGTGGCTTACTGTACGATTGGTAGCCTATATAAAAAAATCGCCTGAAAAAAGAAGTAAAGATAAAATGTTGTAGAGTTAGCGTTTAAATCTTTTCTTTCATCCAATTTTCTCGAACATATATAGAATTTCATCAACTACTCGTGTTGTGCGCGCTACTGTTTTCTCACGAGTAGAAGGGACCTACAGTTTTTTGTCGACTCCGAACGGAGAAGTTTGAGGAACTTTCTTAGACAGCAATTACTCTTCGAGTGTTGTCAGTAGCTCGAAAGAAGTAGTGCCTTGAAAAATTCGAGGTGTTCAGCCGGGAATCGAACCTAGACCTTCTGCGTGTGAGCGTCGCACACAACGCACTACGCCACGGCGGCCACTTCCTACCTGTAGTACAAGCATTTAAAAATTTTTTTTGCAATTAATGTTTCCTGGCAAAAACTAAATAAAACGCTACCAAGTGCACATACTTTTGTCTTAAAGAAAAAAATATATATTGTCGGACCAATGCTGTACGCACTGTAAACTGCCGATATGTCTTAAGTATAATATTTTGGTTTCATCTGTTGATGGTGAATTTAATGTAATTTGAGAAAATATACGGAATCAGTTTATATACAAAAAGTGAATAAAAAGGGAGAGTTAATTAAATAAATCTAATATCTTGATTAATTTCATTAGAAACATTTACTGTTAAACTATACCGTATGCTCAGCAATCACCGATTGGATGCAAAAAATGTGCTGGACTATTGAAAATCAATCAAAATATGCTAACAATATACACCTAGGCGTATAATATTGTACCAAAAGAAGCAACTTTAAAATTTTTGAATATTTGTGAATGTACATTTATCAATAAGGAGGACATAACTCAAATAGAGAATCCGTAAAGGACAAAATTCACAGGCTACCATACTCTTGGCCCAAACAAATCTTATTAGAAAATTTAAAAGAATTAAACCGCTACAGCTTGCACTGGAAGGTAGATTTTGTATCGTATTATAGCGATACTAACCCATTTGTATTTCAACTTTTTTCAGTTCAAATTTGTGTCAAATTAATATTGCTTCTTCGTTTTACGGCTATATTGTACTACTACTACGAAATGTTGAAAAAGTGATTACATGGATTCTCTCCAAGAATGATTCTTGGATTCTCTCCATTTGCAGGATTTATCGATATTAGCACTTGTAGTTTCTTGCAACAAAATATAAATGAAATGTTTCACAGTGTGTTCATAATGTAACAAATACAAATGTATGAATATACTCGTATGTGTGAATTTCATGTTGCAGAATTAAATTTTAAATAATTTTGTATAATTCAACTAAAAATAATAAAAATATGTTATTATAGATTGGCACCACTGTTAAACATATCAAGAAAAGTGACATTTGTTTATCAGTGTTTTTTTCAAAGGTGAAAAGCCAAGTTGCAACGAAATAAAAAAAAAAGAATTTTCTTTAGAAAAAGTACCAAAAGAGATCGCAAAGTGGATTTCATAGCCTAATACGCAAATAAAAGGCTGTAATAATATTGTAAATACCCAATGTAATAAAACTGACTGAAGAACTAACAAGATATAAGCACAGAATCTATGTACATTAATAAGCGGCATATAACACGCACACATTCAAATTTTTTTGCAATCATTTTCTATAGTTCACTGTTGATTTCGCATCGCTATCGTCATATGAGTGTAGTAAAGAAAATATTTTTGAGATCAAAATAAATGTTTCACCTTGCCAGTAGGACAAAATTTATATTGGTTGTTTGTTACTACAAACAAATTTTAAGAATATTATTTTTTTAATTTTTGCAATTGGCAATCTAATTTAATTTTTTTCTCAAAGAACACCCACCCCATATTATATATACGTTCCCTTAAGAGCCGTGTATTTAATTTTCAACTATGATAAAAGCAAAAAATATCGCTAATCTGGTGAATATCTCAGCGCGGTATGAAATTTTTGTGCTAATCATTGAGTGCATATTAAATGTTATATTGTTGCAGTGGTTTATCTACCTCACAACATTTAGCAGATTCGGAGTCATGGCTTAGTAAGTTATTAGTTCGTAGAATTGAGCCAACAAAGGAGCCCCATAGTCGCATGTTAAGTGATAAAGAAATTATTTACGCATTGCATACGCACAATGTTCGGACGGATTCCATGAAGAACTACCTGGACAATTAGTAAGTGTGAAATGTGTTTTGAACAATTTCTTTGTCATTCAAATAAGACTACTTTTGATGTAACCGGCTAATGAATAGCAAAACAACCGTTCAGCTGGTTCACTCGAAGAAGGATGATTTAAAATGTGTTTTGGTTGCATCATGGACAGTGCAGGTTGGAGATATGGATCAATGTTTGCATCTTTGGCGATACACGGGTGGTTTCGAAAAAATCGATCAAGCAAAAGAAGATTTATGGAATGATAAGGTGAGATTGTTGTTTATTGTACCAGTCTGTAATAACATTACAACTATTGCAGGAATACTTAAGACTAATGAACGAGAGAGGTAAGTTTTTAAGATCTCGACATTTGCAGTATTTGTTAGCTTTCAGTTACTGGCCACAAATCCAAAATCGTACTGGAAAAAATATTTACGAGATGAGGTACTGAAAGAAAAGAAAAGATAAAAGTCGTTAGATTATTCATTTCAACCACTTTCTTATTAGATCATATCGCCTAAAACCGGGTACAATGATTGAATGGGGTAATAACTGGGCCAGAGCTATCAATTTTCGTCAAAATAACAATGAAGCATTTGCTGGGTTCTTCTCACAAATAGGAAGATTGTATAATGTTCATCATATTTGGTGTATGATATTTAAACAGTCAAGTACAAAAAATGAATTTGAAAGTTAACCTAAATTATAGGCTATAAGTCCTTACAAGAGCGCAAGGAAACACGTGAAGCTGCATGGCGGTCACCGGGATGGGATGAATGCGTCGCGTATACAGTTCCTCTTATCAGGGAGAGCCACTGCCGTGTTTTGGCTCCAACCGAATTTTCCCCAACACAATAAAACTGCGGAAAAGTCTCTAACACTGACGTTTGCTGTAAAGAGAATTAAAGAAATGTGGTCGATTATATTTTGGTTTAGTTGTAAGCACAAAGCAATAATTTAATTCGGAATTTGTATTGCGTACACAAAAGTATTTAATTGATAAAATTGTATTTTTTTAAAATCGGAAATTATTCCTTCACAAAGTTTTGGGTTTTTAATTTTTTTTTTCAATTATACAGTGTTTAACGCTGAAAATCCGATGTTTGTATTTTTAAGTAAGCATTTATGTAAAGAAAGTGAAATAAATAAATCCTTTGAAATCTATCTTATAATTTAATATTCAAAAACTGTACAAATAAAATCAATAGTCTGTGTGTGCACGAATTGATAAAAAAAGTGACACCAATGATCAGCTTTTTTACCTACAATAATCTTTCTATCAAATAATGAAAACAACGGACAGGCGGACAAACGACGTATTTCATGGGACTTCTTGACTTACAAAAAGTGAACTAGTTATAACAAAAATATAGACCATGACACACACTTGAATACACAAAATAAAAACTATGTACCCCATAAAGTGCAAATACGAAACTTTGTTTGACCAACTGTTAATATATTCGATGGTTTTCTTATAAAATAAAATATATTTTAAATATTGTCAGAAGTGGGATTCGAACCCACGCCCACAGAGTGGACTGCGACCTGAACGCAGCGCCTTAGACCACTCGGCCATCCTGACTTGTTCTTAGTGATTGTTCTAGCATATATTCATCTTTCATTGCCCCAATGAATTTATAAACTGCTTATCTTTGCTACATAATGCCCGCAAAACTTTTGAACGCTGTGACCGTGAATTATGCTAAAAATTATAGGTTTCCTCTGAAATTCCATTTGACCATGTCTACTGACCTAAAACAACGTGGTTTTAAAATTTCACTGAGTAATTTTTTTCTGATTAACAAGGAATAAATTTATTTTCTCAATTATTCTACAATACACTTTCTATAATGTTCTTAACAATGGGCAGTATGTGTTTTCTTGTGCCTCGTATGTTACCTTGCTGAAAAAACCTTCCTCCTAGAAAGTCGCAATTTTTATGTTCCTTTAATTGAAGATTTGGGCTTTCATGGTTTTGAAGTCCTTCAATAATTTCATTAAATATTTCTTTATTTGAAAAATTGACGACTCCAATATCCCTTGCCACATCTGAACCATTTGTTATTTTCATTCCCATCAAAAGAACAACATTACACTTGAGTTCCTTTGATATCTTTTCAACCGCTTCTTTAGCGTCAATCATAAGAACAAATTCATTGACAGAAATTGGGAATCCAGGAATACCTACTGTAATACTCTGGTTCTTGTTGGAAATTACTTTTAGATCTTTGTAAAGTAACTGATAAGCAGTGAGTGCGCTTATATCCTCTCTGGCTTTTACAAGTTCGCTAAAAAGGCTTTCTCTGTTTTTCATCGGTTCGCAAATGCATAATATGGCTTCGATTTGTTCCACAACTTTAAAGTCTAATTCGGTTGCTCGATATGCCTCGAAAGACAAATTGACAGTATCAAGAATTATTGCTCCATATAACAATTCGAATATAATACTGAATTCATTATTGTGTTGAATTGAATTAAGTACTAGATTCGCGATAAGTGTAGCACAGGAACCAACTTGCTCAATGTTTATTTTGCACGGCTTCGGAAGGTTGCTTGAGTCATCCAAGGGGCGGTGGTCAAACACTTCAGCGACAACGTCCTTGTATTGTGAAATATGATGATCAACTAAAATAACTGAATTGGTTTTAATCCTGTCATCGCTAGTATCATCTTGGAATATAAGATGATCCTCTGAAATGTTGTACTTATTCAGATAGTAAACCACTTCTGTCTTAAGCGGGAACCTTTTTCGCGGTATGTTAAGTAAAGGAATAAAGTGATTTATATTCATTGTTTGCGTTTCGGGTCTGCATTTCGAATAGAAATAAGCAAGAGCTATTGAGGAGACTACAGAGTCGAGGTCACAACTTTCATTGCCCAGTACAAAACAAATTTTTTCCTACAAAAATGAAATACTTTGTACAATGCTTTGCTGTGTATAACTTATTTACCTACGGTCAAACCCAATACTTTTTTACATTCTTTTAAAAACGAAATCATATCGAAGAAATGAATTAGAACCCGCAAAAGTGAATATTTTATCACTTCGCGACAGTGTAATCGATTTTTCCAGACAGTTGGATTGGTCATTGGAAAACCTCTTAGCAAAATGGAAATTTTGACAGATTCTTGTTTTAGTAGCGTAGTTATCTGTGCATCACAAAAAGAAAGAAGAAGAGAAACGTTACATTCTACTATTATAATCTAGTAACATTGACTGTATTATGCAAAAATATAAAATGTATGCAATTTTAAGGTGCGTTCAAATGCCCTGTAGCCTAATACGCACTTCTTATTAACAATTTGATCTAAATTTGGATACGTCAATGTATGAGGGACAAAATCTCTTTATATTGGTTTTAAGATTTATTTTTATTCAAATTTCATAATTTTTAAGCACTTATCCGCAGAAAGTAGAAGAAATCAATCAGCTGGTGTCTAAAGGAAAAGCGTTCGTAAGGTGCACTCATTTTTTTGGAAGTTGGATTGGATTGGAAATAGACTAAAAATGAAAATAATCATATATAGTTTTTCACTCTATAAACCACAAAATCTTTAAACATTACTCATGTGTTTTATTTCAGTTAGTTAAAGGAATTAACAATAAAATTCATAAATACGTTTGATTATGTGTTTAACATAACTGTATGAGAAAAATACACCTCAGTAGTGCTAAGTGCTTTCAAAACTTTAAATACTACAAATTTTCGACTTCTAAGCCGGATTTGGTACACAATATAATATGTAGTTGAAAAGTTATCCACCATATCTAGTTTTTTTAAGCAAGAATAATTAATTTTGCATTTTGATTTGAAAATTTTATCTTAAAAATATATCTTTCTCCGAAAACTAAATTGTAAAATAAATGGAAATTAGATGAAACTTTGTAATTCCTTGTATTTACAAATAATGAAATACATATTTTGAATAATGATAAACATACATACAATTATAAACAGACTTGTGCATAGACAAAACTGTTATAAAAATTTGATTTAAACGTTATATGTAGAACAGAACACACATCCGACTGATTGAAAAGGTTTGAATGTCGGTGATGATGAAGTCAACGTCAGAGAACTCAGCGAACACTGCCTTTGAGACACTTCCAGACTATTTCCAAATTCATAACTGTTCTAAAGAGACCAATAAGAAGATCAACAAGTACCTCGTCTTCCAGCATAGAATTTATTTTGACATGGTTTTTTATAACATTTCCACATTTTCTAAATGAGAATTCGTGAGAGCTGCTTATACGGTGGATCTCCTCACCTTTCAGGGCATATAAATCATCAATCATGAATGAGTGAAGAAATAGTGTTTTCCACTACAAAAGACAGCTTCTTCAGAAATTATATATGTAAGGCAGCTGTTGCAACAGAAAAGCAATATTCTTAAAACTTTATGATTACTTTAGAAATCAACATACGACATAAACTCATTTTGAACAAATTATATTATATATTACTTATGAACTCCCAAACATTACATTTCTAAGACTCGTGCCCTAAAAACGTAATACGTTTATATAACTGTTATTAATAAATATTATGTCTAATAATATTTTTGTACTTATTCTTTGAATTAAAATTCAAGAAGTATCTTACATTTTAGTTTTAGTATATAATAATGTACTATAATTCTCACGCACCTACGTTGTGAGCTAGATTAGATAAAAATGTTTTGCAACTCATATTCTTTTTTTTGTTTAATAATGAATGCTCGAAACATATGTAATACTTGCTTTTGGGTTATGTTTCATTAATTTTACAATTTTAACATTTGTCATAGTGAATGGTTGTGGCCGCCTTGGTGTAGTGAGCGCGATGCTCACACGCAGAAGGGTAGGTTCGATTCCCGGCTGAACACCTCGAATTTTTGAGGAGAAAGTTATTTACGTGACATTGAGCATTGTCTCATTCTATTCACACATCTTTACGTTTCCACTCTAAGGTTAGTGTAATCGAAACTTTATATAGGATTTATTTCTAATGTGGAAAATTTCATAGCATTTATATTTATAATAACTTATTAAATATGTAGAAAAACAAGAAAGTAACGCGTGCTGAAAATTCGAACATTTGGAAAGGACTTATTATCAATTGATATTTCGAATTACGCGTATTATAATTAAAATTAATAGTTGGTGCTTTATATTATTATTACAAAATGTTATTTTTATTGTTTAAATGACACCCATTCAATATAAAAGGCGTTGTTATCAATAAAAACAATGAAGCCTTACTCAAAAACAATTATTGTTTTTAATGCATTTATATTTTCTATTCTTTCTTATATGCTGGACAAAAATATTTAAAACTAGTTTAATATCTAATCTGCTGATCTTAATTCTAACTTACTGTCTCTTAACAAGTGTTCTAAGTTAACTTAGTATTAATTTCATCTGTCTTTGGGCTTCTTAATAATTTGTCGTTTTTTTTAATCATTTTTAATTTAATGTACACCCAAGAAAACTTGAAAAACTTAGGTAATTAAATAATTAAAGAATAAAATCAAAACCCATAATTTATATTAGAATAATTTAAACCTACGCTTACTAGCTAATTACACTTAACTTAATCTATGTCCGTAACATACTACGGACGCGTGCACCAGGGCGTATGTGTTATTTATATGCTTCACATATATTTCTAATATGCCGTGGTTCACCTTTTTTTTAATTTTTTTATTTTTACGTTTTTTTTTATTTATTTTTAATTTTGTTTTTTGTTTTATTTAACCTTAAATCGATCTTAACCTATGTAAGTTGACCCTAGCGACTCAACTACCCTGTCTTTGCTTTAAGAAGTTAGCGGCATCGAAAGCTGTTTCTGGTGCAACGACCAGTAGAAATGCCGTTCTTTGTCAGAAACTGCTCTGTCTTGGGTAGAACTCGCTCTACTAAGCCGTAGGAGATTCTCATGGCTGCGAGCGACGTATTGGAGTTGCCTTTCTACTGTTCGGCGTGCGACGTGGAAGATGATAGGGTAGTCTTCCCTATATTGAATCAGGCCTTTAGTGTCCAAGTAGAGGAAAGCTTTAGGCGGGATAGAGCCGTTAAGGCGTACCTTCTCATGGTACATTATGTTAGGGTAATAAGCCCCAAAAATCAGACTGTTGGTTGAAGCCATGGCTCTAGCGGTGTGATTACAAATCAACTTAATAATAATATTATCTATCCTTATAAGGTTTGCGTCATTGTACAGGACCTCGTTGGGGTAGAATTTCTTGTACTGAGACTCTGGTGTTCGATATAAATGAAGACAGGCCCGAAGGCATCGCCTCTCGAACACCCTTATCTTTTCCATTTGGGAAGGACTCACGTTGAACCACACATGACAACCATATACCATGTTCGGCCGGATGAGGGCCATGTAACAGATTACCTTCGCACATGGATACCACCATATATGTAGATACTGGTCCAACCAGGCGCCCAGATATCTGACTACATTTTCCACGGTTAATGGGCGTCCCAGTGGGTCAACTATGCCGAACTTGCGCCAGTTCATTTTCATGTCACTTGAGGCTCTGGACAGCGGGGTTTTGAAAAGGATAGTTTAGCACTTCTGGTACTTGATTTTCAACTCGCAGTCGTCGCAAAATCGTTGAATTGCATCGAAGTCACTCTTCAACAAACCATTTATTTCTTATACCTTTGGACCCGATCTGTACGCGATTAGATCATCGGCAAACGCTATTAAGTTGGGCATAGAACCTATAAGATCGCTAGTGAATATAGTGAACAAGATCGGCGAACCGACCGCCCCTTGTTGAAAACCATTTTTTATATGGAAGATAGTAGCTGAAATGTTGTTGCCATTTTTAACAACAAACTTTCTGCCTGTTATAAATCATATATAGCAATGTTTTATGAATGCCGAGCCTGACTAACTTGAGGAATAGCTTTAATGACTATCTTCTCGAATACCTTGCTTATGCACGGCAGAAGACTTATAGACAGGAGATTTGTCGGTATAGAAGTATCTTTGTTCCGTTTTGGAAATGGTTGTTCATAACTGTTTTCCAATGGACCGGGTAATATGCATTACTCAGCGCATCGTTAAACAGGGTGGTGTATACATGCATCACCTCAGAGGGGAGATGGCGCAGAAAAATATTGGGTATCCCATCGATTCCCACTGACTTCTTCTTCTTAAGCGAGTTGAAGATACCATGAACTTCACCCTTGGAAATAGCGATAGAATTGTTTCCATCATTGGCGACGGCATTATTTGCCGTATAATCGTCACTGAACCTGATGAAACCAGGATTCTCGGATCGCCATTGACATATTTCGCTCCGAAGGTTAAAGTTGTTCAGCAAGGCTCTGCTCTTGCTCTGGTCGTGGTTCGGGCTACGATTCTCGTTGACCGTGTACACTCTTTGGAAATCAGCACCAATTGCCTTTACCTTCTCCTGGGGATCTTCTACTATGAAAAAGTTGTTGTGAAGCACTGCCCTATCGATGCCAACTGACATAAGTAGGTTCGCGTTGTCTGTTGTTCTGTCTAGTCGAACGCATTGAATGTCATTATGATCTCTCTTCCGGAAAATTTTATTTAATTGCGGGAATAGGCTCGGGTTGTTGGATCTCACAGCCAGAATCTTATTGTCCCAATGCAAGCTTACAGCTAATCTGTAATTATGATTTGTTTTGTTGGATTACTTTGATCTGTGACTTCAGAGAGCGAATTTCTGCATTCTGCTGATCTGTAAACCGCCTGTACAAGAGTTTTAGTCTTGACAAGAGTCTACTTTTTTGCACGTGTAGTGCATCGATTGCGGAATTCTGATAGATGTCTCTATGATCGGTTTGTGACACCTTCAGGATCGACCATTGTACGTTTAATTACTATGTCCATTTGTGTGAGGTACCCGTCAATCTCTTCGTTCGTTAGGTTTCTGTTCGTAGGAGGATTGATCACACTCGAACTTATTTCTAAGGTTCTAGTGAAACGTGGCTTTTGGACATATTACTCCAGTTCCTTCAGCTTATTCGGGAGTTGTATTACCGCTGCGAGACCATTGTGATCACTGTCGTACTCGACCGTAGTTGAACAGTTCATTGTGTGTCGCTTACGTTTAGTATCGTTAGTCGTCTGTCGAATATCATCACATCCAGATAGGACCCGCTTCTAGGAAAGGATGGTCTATCAGTTGCAAGCAGTTCGAGCCTGAACTCGATATTGTTCTGCTCCATTCACTCTAACAGGGCGTTTCCTCTCTCATTTGGAACAGTGTTACCCCATTCGCCGTGTTTAGCGTTCAAATCCCCGGCTAAAATGTAGTAATTTTCTTCCGAATTCAGGCGGAGCCTAGAGAAGAGAGCCTCGAGCTCCGAAAAAAAGGGTTTTGTGGTTCTGATGCATAAGCAGCGATCACAAATAACTTCTTTCCACCTTGGAGAGAGATGCGTGCGATCGCTGCTTCTAGCACACTAAATGTACGTACAACACTGCTATATATAACCCTATGATAAATCATACTTCTTATCAAGAGGGCGACCCCACCACCTCTAGTTCATTGTGGTCGGTAATTTCTAAATATATGGTAATTTTTGTACCTGAGACTGCGCGTCTGGTTTAGCTTTGCTTAGCTAACCATCAGCACATAAGGATTGTGGGTTTGCAACAAATTAGAAAGCGTTAGTTTTCGCTCGATCACTGCTAGGATCTTACGGGTTCTTACCTCGCGTGAGCCCATTATATCAAAGCCCGCTTGTCTGCAGGCAGCTGAGAAAAGAGGAAATCTACTCTAGCCGTCTGCGTAAGGAAACTGGTCTGTAGTTCGACCATCTGTTTCTGCAAGACAATCATCTGCGCTTACATCGACTGGATGGAGGATATGACATCCCTTATGGAGGGCTCTGCCTCGGGTTGCTTGGCCATAGGGGCCGGGGCAACCTTTGGTACTGTCTGTTGTGCCTGTTGTCTGCCTGACAAGATTTGGGCGTAGGAGAAACCAGGCGTAACAGAAGTAGCTACAGTGCGGCCTACTGGCCCGGCTTTTACTTTTTTTTTTGTTCCTTACATCATCGTGGCCTGACATCCCAGCCACCAGTGTTTTAAAATCAACCGATTTACTTAGTTCGGGTCGCTCATCACTCTCCATCGTCACAGTAACGGACTTTCTACCGTGATGTATTAAACAAATATATTTTAGGATCGCCCACTGGCCCTATTGAAACACCAAGAGTAATTTTTGTTCCTTACATCATCGTGGCCTGACATCCCAGCCACCAGTGTTTTTAAATCAACCGATTTACTTAGTTCGGGTCGCTCGTCACTCTCCATCGTCACAGTAACGGACTTTCTACTGTGATGTATTAAACAAATATATTTTACGACACTGGTCCTATTGAAACACCGGGAGTAATTCTTTAACTTCTTTATTCCGTCGTTCGAATCGGAATGAATTTTGTTATAATGATAATTATCCAAGAAACTTCGGTTCGGAAACCTGATTCCTACTTCAGTGCGCCGTGCGTTCCCATGCTTTTGCCTGTCTCCAATCGCCAGGTGGGAACGCTCGACGCTCGTGTGCAACGTAGGCATTTCCGTTTCACCCAACTCGGCGCTTGTGTGCAGCGTATGCACGTTTTAGTTTGGGTGAATGCCTGACTGTAATAACTGCCGCCCTCTCAAATATCTGCGTTCCGCAGATCCATCGTTGAACGCGGGCAACAACCTTGATTCCCGCTGGTGTTGTTCGAAATTGGGGTAGGTCTGGGAACTGGAACTGGTCTTCGTCGAAAAGATAGGCGTAATTCTGGGATGTTCACTTTTCCGCAGATTTCCCTCCAAAATACGACGACTATGGCCGTTGTCGCTATAACTATTATAATTTCTACAGACATAGATGAATTCAGACCCTTGTGGAGATTGTTAATTAGCTCAATGTTTCTTGTTGCTGATATTGGATAGTATGGGGGGTAGTGGCTGTGGAAGAGAAACGGTTCCGCTCCGGTATGTCTTATCCCTAATCCGAATCTGTGTCGTTGGACATCTGTATTAGATAGGTACTTTTTAAAGGAATAGATACATTTTTATTTAGTACAGTTCCATTAAAGTTCGATAGTTAGATAGTATTTTCACCAATCAGCTCCACTATTTCGCCGGAATTTGTTGAGAAGTCACAGGAAGCGTTTCCACCTTTAAGTATCCTTGGTATACAAGAATCGTCAATTAGTTTTTTGAGGTCTTCCTCGTGGCATACTGAAATGTTACCGATACTGAGACAATGTCCGTTCAGTCCGTATGTTTCGCCATGGTTTAAGAGAAGTTTGGAAAAATTAAACCTAATCTGCCTTGAAGGTCTAATCGCTGCCAGCGCCGTTACAAGATGATACATTTTCGGGTCGATTTTGGGAAGAGATAATATGTATAGCATCAGTGTCCCATTACTATATACTGAAGGTCGCCCATACACTACGGCTTCTTTCACATTTTGGTAGGGCAATGTCTCTAGTTCTAGTATTGATTTTTTCTTAGCTTAACAGATTGCTGTTAACGATCCCAGTCTTAGCCATTTGGCAGGCCCTTACCAGTTCGCTAACTGTTTCCTTCAGAAACCTTGTTCAGTAAGTTCTGTTTAACCCTTATTGAATATAATTGTCGTAGCTATCTATAATTTTGTTTAATTTGTCCGATCTTGTCTGCAGTGTTGTCAAGGAATTGTCTATTTAGCAATTGTCTATTGTTGTTTTCTTCGATGTCAGCTTGTCTTTCTAATAGGTTGTCCAAGTCTGTAGCGTCAGTAGAGCCGCCAATCCTTTTCCAAGCGGTTCCAATCCAGTCAATGGTTTCCTTGTCCGTACGTCCATTAGTTCGTTTAAGCGAGTCTTAATTTGTCTGATATGGTAAGTTGTGATATACCTATCGTTTTCGTTCTCGATATACTAGACCATCAATTGCTCCATGTTCCTAACTAAGTTGTTATATCCTTCAAGGTTAATTACGTGCACTATTTTAAAATAACCATTCGTTACCCATGTGTTTCCTTCTTTCAGCGTAACCACGGCGAGTTGTAGGCAAATATATGCAAGGTCCACATAGGATTAAAGTAGGATACTTGTCTGTAATATAATCATATTTATTTATTAAAATGCTATAAATTAAATTATATATATTATAATTTCCTTTTGCTTTCATACTTCCAGTATTTTATAACAACAATTTTTGCTTTATTACAACGTAATGTTTTCAAAACACTCCATGAGTTGTTCTCCATTAAATTTTCAGGGTAGTTAACGTGGATTGGAAGGTCCGTATTATTCCGACCTACTAGGGTACGAGAGCCCACACCACCACAATTGCTACATTTGCTTCTTTAATCGTAGCCATTTACCTTTTTGTTTTTTTGTTTTTTTGGTTAAGTGTGTAATATTTGTGCTTTTTATATGAGCTTTGTGGATCCTTCTTCCACTTGATGTCGTTATTGTAACTTTATTATTTTTTTCTACAATTTCCCTTTTATACAGGGGCTTGCTCCTGCTTTTGATGAACCATTCTCTTTAAGTTTCTTTTAGCATTTCCTGAAGCCATATTCTTCTTAATAATTCTTCTAAGGTCATTATTAATCTTTGAACATATGTTGAAAAGATTTTCATAGTTCATTCTTTGTGATCTATTGAAGAATACATAAGATGGCTTTTTGTTTGTTACGGAGTGAACGGTATTGTTATATCGGTCAACGGCCACATATACGAGTTCCTTGATACCTAGATCTCCATATTCCTCTCTGAGGCATCTACATATATATTTTCAAGATGTTGAAGTGAACCCGCTCTATCTGGCCATTGACTTCGCTTCTATGTGAGGGAGTACGGTAAAGGTTTATTCCGAGGTTCCTAATCAAATAAACGACAATAGCACTAAGTAATCCTTTTTAGTTATCCGCTACCAGAATGAGGGGAGCTGTAAAAAATAAACTATCTTAATAATCTTTGACCTAATACTGACAGCTAACCTGTCCTTAAGATGGAAAAATTGGGAAAATTTGGAGAATTTATCTACGACCGTCATAAATTTTTCGTTCTGGTTTATATCAATGTGAATGGCATGGCATGGGCCTATGCACGCGAGCTAACGTCGTTGATTGCGAACTATTTAAAGCAGCTGGAGATGAACTGGTTGGGCGCATGCACCAGCTCATCTGTAAGATCTCAGCGCCGTTTGCCCGGTCCACAAGAAAGGAAACCCCTTTGACTGCGCCAACTACAGAGGGATTAGTCTCCTGAACATCGCATACAAGATCCTGTCTGCCGTATTGTGTGAGCGTCTGAAACGGTTTGTCCATAACCTGATAGGTCCCTATCACTGTGGTTTCAGGCCAGGGAAGTTCACAATAGACCAGATCTTCACAGATCCTGGAAAAGACCCAAGAAATGCAAATTGACACTCACCACCTCTTCGTCGATTTCAAGGCTGCATATGACAGTGTGCATAGAGACGAGCTATACAGTGCCATGTCTAGTTTTGGCATTTCTACCAAACTCGACAGATTGTGTAGGATGACGATGGAGAACTCTCGCTGCTCCGTCAAGGTCGGTACCGAACTCACCGAGACCTTCAATGTCAATAAAGGTTTTAGACAAGGCGATGCACTGTCATGTGACTTCTTTAACATCATCCTCGAGAAGATCGTGCGTAACTCACAAGTCAACACCAGAGGCACGATCTTCCAGAAGTCAGTTCAATTGCTAGCATACGCTGATGACATTGACGTGATTGGACGAACACAGCGAGCCGTCAATGAGGCGTTTGCTGGCATTGAAGCGGAAGCGGCTAAAATGGGTCTGGCGGTAAATAAGGGCAAAACGAAGTACATGCTGTCATCAAGGAAGGACATACAACATCGACGTCTCAGACGGAGGGTCACACTAGGCAGCAGAAACTTCGAGGTAGTCAAGGACTTCGTCTACCTCGGCTCCGCGGTAAACAGGGACAGTACGAAATCAAACGCAGAATCACTCTTGCCAATCGCTGTTTTTTTGGGCTCAAGAAGCAATTGAGTAATAAAGCCCTCTCTCGAAGGACTAAGCTCGCTCTATATAACAGCTTGATCATCCCCGTCCTACTATATGGCGCTGTTTGCGTTGATGGCATCTGAAGGAGAAGATTTAATGACGAACTCTATGGGCTGTACAGCGACATGCGCCTGGTCAAGCGTCTGCGGATACAACGCTTAAGATGGCTAGGCTATGTAGAGCGTATGGACACAACTGCTCCGGCCCGAAAAGTCTTTGAATCCGAGCCATTGGGGCAACGCAACAGAGGACGACCTAGACTAAAGTGGCGCACACAAGTGGAGAAGGACCTCAACCAACTTGGAGTGCGCAACTGGAGGCAGCTGGCGAAAGATCGTACTGGCTGGAGAGGCATGTTGGTTGAGGCCCAGGTCCACCCCGGACTGTAGTGCCACAAGAAGAAGAATGATTTCACATAAATACTTTGGGATAGGTGTTGGTTGTAGTTCAGGATTACTAGGATGTCTGTTGTATTTATTCCGATTGCAGACATCGCATGACGTTGTATATTTTGTAATGTTCGCCATCTTTTACGGGAAGTAATGTTTTTCCAAAATCTGCTCTTTGTTTTCTTTTGGAGCCTGATGAGCTCTTCTGTGTTCCCTTTCGATTATGGAAAACCTAAAAAAAAACCTAAACCTCATTAGCGACACCCTCAACTAACCTTTGCGTTATCCTTAACTTGAATTTTCCGAAATGTTCGAGATAAATCTTTTGCAACATCCAAAGATATTCTTCAGAAATTTTTACGCCATTTATTACATTTGGATTAAGGTTTTCTCTCAGTGTCATCTATTTCCTTAGAGGAAATATAATGACGGTGATAGCCAAGGTGTGGTTCTTCATGGGAATGTAAATCAATACCAGTTTTAAAGACTAACTGATTCCTGAAAACATTTAGTGGGGTATTAAATTCCTATACTCGTTAGCACTATGCATAGTGCACGAGTCTGTGCTTTTGAGCGATAATTCCCGCATCCCTTCATCTACACTAGAAGTCAGTAAATTGTCAGTCATGTCATTTTGTCCTTCATCCGCAGTTTTGGTACTACGTGTTTCTGAGTTAGCCGTGTCTGTGTGAGAAGAGGGAGCTGTTTCGGTGTTCGAGTCTGATAGATGATTAACTTCTGTTTTTAATCGCGAGAGAGCATCAGCCACGGAGTTAGATTTACCCGGTATGTAAATGTACTCTCTATTTCCAACGTTTAAGTTTGGCGTTGTAGTTTCTGTTGCTTAGGGTGTAAGTTAAGGACTGGTGGTGAAGATCCTGATCTTTTTTGTCCCATACAGATAGTTCCTGAGGTTATCTAGAGCCCAAATTATCGCTCGGAGTTCCTTCTCATTCGTTGCATATCCCTTTTCCGTCTTGCTTAGGGAGCGGGATATGAACGAAATAGGTCTATCTTTACCGGGTTCTACTTGCGACAGAACAGCACCAATCGCGTAGTCAGAGGCGTCTGTTGTTAAATTAAAAGGTTTGTTAAAATCGGGGAAGGCCAACATTTTAGCAGTCGTCATTAGTTGTTTCAGCTTTTTAAAGGCATTTAATCCATTGTCGTTAAGACGAATGTTAACGTTTTTCGATTGGTTTGTTCATACTTGTGAGAGCTCTCCACGGGTCATGTTAATAAGAGGTTTCGCTATTTTCGCGTAATCTTTAATAAAGCGTCTGTAGTATGACGTCAGACCCAAGAAGCTCTTTAGTTCTTTCAGCGGGGGTTGAGGGAGAATGGCCTCCATAGCCCTTACTTTATTGGGGTTAGGTAGAATACCCTCAAAAGTAACCAAGAACCCACAAATTCCACACTGGTATCCAAAAAATGTGTCTTCTCGAGATTAATCTTCAGACCTGCTTCGCGGAGCTTAGCGAAGACAGCTTGTATATTTCTTATAAGTTCTTCAATCGTCTTACTGAAGACGATGATGTCGTCAATATAGACATAGCAGATCTTTCCAATTAGATCCTTAAGAACATCATCTATTGCGCGCTGGAAGATCACCGGTGCATTTTTCAACCCGAACGGTAATCTCAAGAACTCAAATTGTCCATTCATAGCTGAGAACGCCATCTTGGGAATATATCTTTCGTTCATGGCAATTTAGTGAAACCCTAAAGTGAGATCCAAGGCGTTGAAGTACTGTGCCACGCCGAGACTAGCAAGGGTATTATTAATATCCGAAATCGGATAAGTATCCGGGATTGTGACGGCGTTAAATCGTTTGAAGTTTTTAACCACCCTGTACTGTTTCTCTCCATTCGGCTTGTCCTTCTTGGGGATAACCCATATGGGAGAGTTGTAAGGGCTATTTGAGGGCCGGATAATTCCCTCCTCCAGGAGTTGGTTCACCTGCCTTTCTACCTCCTCCCTCATGCATACTGGGTACGGATAGGATTTGGTGTAAATCGGTTCATCCGTAATAGTTTGGATTTCGGCCCTAACATTGGTTTTAATTTTTTTGCTGGAAGCTGGGCCGAAATGATCTTCGTATTCCCTACATAAAGATTCAAGCTGCGATTTAATATTTTGAGAGATATTTTTCTTTTTTATGAACAAGTTATTTGCGACATCAGATATTTTATTCCCTTAAAGAAAAAAAGGAAAAACGCGAGGTAACGTCGTTGATTGCGCTCAACATGGCGACCTGCGTTAGTGCACAGGTCAAGTTGACATAAAGCATCCACGCGGCGCCCCCTGGATAGCCATCACAACACCCGTTGTATGTTGAACCAATGTATGCAGCGAGCCCCTCTGCCCGAGGGTTTAAATAATGGGCCTGGCCTACCAGTCTGTGGGTTGTGCGTGAGAGTAACATCCTCACCACGTAAAAAACAGAGAACCCGATATGCCTCGGATAGGGACGGGTCAACTGTTAACGACCCCAGCAAACGTTTTAAGGACAATGATTTTCGGTTTTGCACGTAGAATGTGAGGTCCCTTAACAGGCCACGTGCAGCCGAACAACTTGCGGAGGCCCTAGACTGCTATAAGGCAGACATAACCGCCATCCAGGAAGTGCGATGGGATGGGCCTGGCATAAAAGCGATGAAGAACTGCGATATCTACTACAGCAATTGCTATAGAGAGAGAAGGCAGCGCTTATTAGGATGCAGATTTGTTGTTCGAGGCGGAATTAGGGAAAAAGTCTTGAGCTACGACCCCGTCAGCGAACGCCTCATGACAATCCGCATCAAGGCTAAATTCGGGAACATCAGCCTAATATGCGCTCACGCCCCGACAGAGGAGAAGGATGACAACATCAAGGATGACTTCTATGATCTCCTAGAAAGAACATACGATCGATGCCCCAGCTACGACACCAAGATCGTTCTAGGAGATTTCAACGCTCAGCTGGGGAAAGAGGACATCTTTGCTGGAGTCATCGCTAAACACAGCCTGCACGACAACACATCCGGAAACGGACTCAGGATGTTGGACTTCATCTCAGGGCGGAACCTCTCTATGGCTAGCACGCGGTTCCCACACCTGGACATTCACAAAGGGACCTGGTGATCTCCTGATCAATCAACCGTCAACCAGATTGATCACGTTGCGATCGACGTCAGACACTCCTCTAGTACTCTCGATGTCCGAACCTTCCGAGGTGCAAACATCGACTCGGATCATCACTTTGTTGTAGCCAAGGTAAGAACCCGGATATCGAGAGTGCAACGGAGTCGAGACGGGCCAAAACGCTTTTGACGTCGAAAAGCTACAAACGCAGCCGATTGCTGGGAACTTTGCCGACCGAGTCTCCCTGAAACTCGCTCAGAGTTCGAAGCTTCCTGCGCTAAGCATAGAAGAAGAATGGAAACGTTGTCGAGAAGCCATCAAAGACGCTGCCACTGATGTGCTTGGCTTCACGTCACCACCCAGAAGGAACCCATGGTTTGACGACGAGTACAAGCAAGCGCAAGCAGCTAAATAAGACACCTATAAGGTAACGCTGAATCGAACAACGAGGGCTGTTCGTGAGCTCTACGAACAGAGAAGAAGGGAAGAGCACCGGCTTCTCAGAAGGAAAAAGAAGGAGCATGAGAAGCGCGCGGTCGAGGAAATGGAAAGGTGCTAAGGCAGGAATGAAGTCCGAAAGTTTTACCGAAAGGCAAAACAGCTATCCGGAGGATACAAGGCTCGGACCAATGCCTGCCGGGACCAGAATAGACAACTAGTGATAGAGACGCAGACTGTTCTGAGAATCCGAAAGGATCATTTTTACAGACTCCTTAACGGCGATGACGGCCCAAATCCCGCTGTTAGGCAGAATGTTCCACTCAATTTGGACGATGATAGACAAGAATTCCGTCCCCCCGATTTAGACGGGGTGAAGATAGCAATATTCAAGCTGAAGTCGAATAAAGCTTCTGGAGCGGACGGACTGTCCGCAGTACTATTTAAAGCAGCTGAAGATGTGCAGGTTGGGCGCATGTACCAGCTCATCTGTAAGATATGGTCGGAGGAAAGCATGCCCGATGAGTGGAATCTCAGCGTCGTTTGCCATGTAGAGCGTAGCGGAAGCGGCTAAAATGGGTCTGGCAGTAAATGAGGGCAAAACGAAGTACATGCTGTCATCAAAGATGGACACACAACATCGACGTCTCGGATGGAGCGTCACACTAAGCAGCAAAAACATCGAGATAGTCAAGGACTTCGTCTACCTCGGCTCCGCGGTAAACAGGGACAACAACATCATTACCGAAATCAAACGCAGAATCACTCTTGCCAATCAGAGTGCGTCGTGCGTTCTCATGCTTTTGCCCGTCTCCAATCGCCAGGTGGGAAGGCTCGACGCTAGTATGCAACGTAGGCATTTCCGTCTCACCCAATTCGACGCTCGTGTGCAGCGTGTGCACTTTTAGTATATGTGAATGCCTGACCGTGATCACTTCACCCACACTATGCTTCTACACACTTTTAATATTTTGACTTGAACCCGAGGCTTGTGACTCAGTGAACCGGCTCCCTACCAATCGAGCTACCGCCCTGACTTAGAAGTACTTGTTTTTTTTCTATACTACAAACGCACAGAAATATTACTTTGTAGAAGCATAAACACGTTTAAACTCTGCTATGGTCTGTGAACGACCGCCTCAAAAACAATTGCTAAACATGTTTCGTGCAATCAAAATGAAAACAATAAAAATAAAACGAATATATTTTGCGAAGCATTTTTGTATAGCTTAACTCAGACAATTGTTAAACATTAAATATATTTAAAACAATTAAATTGGTTCCAAATGAGAACATTTTTACAAATTTAAGATACCTTTTGAGTACTATTTCAGGCAATAAGAACAACAATAATATCAGACGTAATATTTATTAACAACAGTTATAAAAATTATATACAATTATAGATTCTTATAGATTCTCATTTTGACTGCGTTTTTTATAACATTTCCCCTCCTGAACAGCTGACGTACAAAAAGGATTTTGTTTGTTTTCAAATGAGAATACGTGTGAACTGTCAATATATAAAATGTTAAAATATTTTCGAACAAGCTGCTAATAAGTCAACTTTTAATTCATATATCAGTCTTGCACATAATATGTTTAAATCAGAGACCAATAGGGAGACAGTCAACTCCCTCGTCTACCGCCCTTGAATTTATTTTGACAGCGTTTTTTATAACATTTCCCCTCCTGAACAGCTGATTCACAGACATTATAGTGTTTTCCAACGCAAAGTAATGGTTGACGATAGCTGTGTCCAGAAATGATGTTTGTAAGGCAGAAGTTGCATCACAAAAGCAATATACTGAACAAATTTATGATTATTTCAATAACAAAATAAGGATATAAACTTAGTTTAAACGCAAAAATTTTCTTAATAGTTCTTATGAACTCTTGAAAATTACAAAACACTGAATAACTGCTACTGATTTTAAACACTAAAACCCTTTTTGTATACATATGTATCAATGTTATAACTATTGTAATATTATGTCTGAAATCATTTTTGTTCTTATCGCCTGAAATAATACTCAAAAGGTATCTTGAATTTGTAAATACGTTCTCATTTTGAAGCAACTTAACTGTTTTAAGTATATATAATGTGTTACAATTGTCATATATCTTCGCTCTGTGTTATATTAGACAAAGACGTTTCGCAAAATATATTCGTTTTATTTTTATTGTTGTTATTTTTATTGCACGAAATATGTTTAATATATGTTTTTTTTAGGTTTCATTGTTTTTATTGATTTCAACACCTTTCATCATACGCGTAACTCGGAACATCAATTGATAGTAAATCTTTCCCAAATGTGCGACTTTTCAGCTCGACTTACTCTCTTGTTTTCTAAATATTTCATACGTTATTATAAATATAAATGCTATCGGATTATCAATTTATTAAAAATAAATTCTTTTAAAGTTTCGGGTACACTTACTTGCGTAAACAATTTGCAGTTGATTTTCTGAACACGTTCACGAACAGTTGACAATTTACGAGTGTTGACACTATTGAAGGCAAAAATTGACAAATCAGACGCCATCTTTTCAATTTTGGAGGGGAAACGTAAATATGTGTGAGTAAAGTGAGACAATGTTCGATGATACGTGAATAACTTTCAGAATTTGATGTTATGTCCGGGTTATGTTTACTAAAACACGTAAATAACAGTCAAACGGTCGATGGACAAAGGGGAAATCAGCTGTTTGATCAGCTGCTCAGTCGACCATCTCCTTCCTTATTGGTTTCTGGTTTAAATATGTACGCCGTGTGTCCTAACATAAAAATTTTCTAGGCAAACGCTGAGGTTTTTAAAAGATATCAAGTTTCTGTTAAAAGCGGGCTGTGTGTGTCCATTGCTGTTGACAGATGTCAGCTGTTGTACCTGCTTTCATAAATTGATTGCTATAAATAGAATGTGGAAGACAGATATATTTCGCACACGGCTATGTAAATTATCCAAGTGATTCAAGTGCAAAATACGCAATTTAATTTCGTCCTTCGTCATCCGGAAAAGGCACGAAAGATCGCAACTCCCAAAAGACTACTTTTACGACTGATTAGCGTAATTGACTATTTGTTACCTAACAGTAGTAATACAGTCTTACTCCTAAAAAAAGTGTATTCTGACTAGATGCAAAGTAGATTCCCCCTAAGGGGACATCATAACCCAAAACTAGCGAACTTTTAGGTGATTTGTTTATAAAAAGGAGGAATGTCTTTACGTATAAATGTCGTTCGCTTATATTGTAGTTAGAAGCGGGCTCGCGTTGCAGAAAGCTTGAGTAAGACAAACAATTTAATTAGGACCATGTCGTTCCGTTTGTTAAGCCATCGACTTGCTAAACATGGTCGGTACTTCATACAAAGCTATTGTAAACGTGATATTTATACCAACATTTTGGAACACACGAAGAAACGTCGGATTCCGGCAGCAATTACAGGGGTGAGTCATGTTATTTACGATTTCGTATAATGGTTACCTTGTCCACAACAGCATCTTGTTAATACAAAAATTGCAAACACGAAGTAATGCTTAGTAATTTCTAAACAATTTATTGTTTCTTTTGGAAGGCTGGTACCCAAAGTGTTCAGAATGCTATAAAATCTCAAAGAAGTGGTATCTTTCGCTTTGGTCAACATGCGAGAAAGCTTTTTGTTGACAACATACTCAACCGTGTTTCATCTACTTATTCAGAAGAACTCCGAACACAGGCTACAAAGAAACTTTTTTACGGAGACTCTGCCCCGTTCTTTGCCTTAATTGGCGTAAGTTTGGCTTCAGGGTCAGGAGTCTTGACAAAAGAAGATGAATTGGAAGGAGTTTGTTTGGAGATTCGTGAAGCTGCCAATCGATTGCAAAACTCTTGGAACGTAGATGAAGTTTCTAAAACCTTGGATGATGACTTAAACATAGATAAACTTGATGTGGGACCACCAATTGCAAAAGGTTGTGCTGCTGTTGTCTACGCTGCAGCATTCAAAACGGAAACTAATGAAAGAAGAAACATTTCCGATCAATCCGTTTTGTTAACCGATGAAATTAAAACAAATCAACTAACTCAAAAAGATATATTTCCTCTTTCTAAACAAACTCAACAGGCGTCAGAAATGCCAGAAATGATGTCACCTATTCAAAACATCAGTCGATTTGTTCACAATTTTGGTGGTAGTGTTGATAACTTACATTTATATAACGGCATAGCTGCAATGGAAGACTACGAAAGACAAGAGATGGCAAATAAAACGGAAGACGGGCTGGTGCACTTAAAAGAAGATTTTGGAGATTCATCGTATGCGCGATTGGTTGGTGAAATACATGATTTGGTGAGTTCCACATTTGTATTAAAATACTTTTAAGACCGTTGATTTCTTTCTCCAGCAGCCAATAGAAAATCAGATTGCGAGCATAAACCGGTACCCATTGGCAATGAAAATGATGTTTAATTATGATATCCAAAGCAATGCAATGTCTATTCTACGAGCGATGTATAAAGAAACTGTACCAGCTCGCCGTCGCGCCCTCAATGAAGCATCAGAAGAATGGGAAAAGCTTATACATAACCAAACAAATTCCCTGCCACCGCATCCGAATATTGTACTTATGTTCGGATATTTTTGTGGAGAAGTAGGAGACTTTCGGGACGGTGGTGTTCTCTATCCTATTGCTCAACCGCCCCGTATAAATCCACAGGGGTATGGAAGGAATATGAGTTTGTACCTTTTAATGAAACGATATGACTATAGTCTACGTAACCTTTTGGACACCAACGAACTGAGTTCGCGTACAAGAATTCTGCTGTTTACACAGTTACTTGAAGGAGTCACGCACATTAACCGTCATGGAATTGCGCATCGTGATTTAAAAACGGACAATATTCTCATTGAATTAAATGATGATGGAACACCTCCGGTACTCGTTCTCTCAGATTTTGGATGTTGTTTAGCTGACAAGACGCACGGACTTCAAATCCCATACACATCATTTGATATCGATAAAGGCGGTAACGCAGCACTGATGGCCCCAGAAATTATCAATAAACGGCCTGGCCCTTTTGCCGTGCTGAATTATGCAAAATCCGATCTTTGGGCATGTGGGGCGATTGCTTATGAAATATTCGGAATGAAGAATCCTTTTTATTCAAGAGGTGGAGTGGATATTGAAGACCAAACTTCACTCAAAAGTGTTAACTATAGGGACGATGAACTTCCTGAAATAACCAAAGAGTGTCCATATATAGTACAGCAGTTAATTTATAATATCTTAAATCCTAACCCTGCAAGGCGAGTTAGCCCCGACATAGCAGCAAACGTTATGCAATTGTTTCTTTGGGCGCCATCAAATTGGTTGAAATCTGGTGGGATGCCATCTAGCCCAGAAGTGCGTATAATTTCCTGCTTTGTTTAATGTTCATTAATATATTGACTTGTCTTTTAAAGGTTCTTCAGTGGCTTCTCTCGTTGACAACCAAATGTATATGTGAAGGACGTATTCAAAAAGATGATGCTGTCTTTAGAAATGGCCGCAGGACTTATGTGGAATACTTGTTAATATGTAGTTTTCTAGCACGAGCCCGATTACAAAGAATTCGCGGAGCCTTAACTTGGATACAGAGTATTGTCTAAGAAGTTGTTTATTGTTAATTGGTTGGTTAAGAATGACACTGTATCCGATAAATAAAAATTATTGTGTGATAACTAAAAAGGGTATTGAATTACAAATAGGCAATGAATAATGTACTTTATTATATAACTTGGAATCTACACATTTTTAACAAAACATTCAGATATGAGCGTTTAAACGTTATTAACATTGAAATTAAAATGAAACACCCTGGACTGGATTCAATGTTTGCTTTAATGTTTTATACAAAATATGTGTTGTTGTAAAGAATTGGTTTGTTATAAGTTTGTGAGTAATATAAGCCGCCCCCTTTTTGATGATAAAAATAAAACACGAATAAAGTATAAACGAAATCTTTTGGTGTAGGTTTTACTTTTTATAGCCCGGATATGTCGCTTTTGTAAAACATCTGGGAAATAATTTTTTGAATACAGTTATACATTGGCCGCCGTGGGGTAGTGGTTGAACACCTAGAATTTTTTACGGCACCACCTCTTTCGACTTGCTAACAACACTCAAAGATTATGAATTGTCTAAGAAAAAGCTTCTTAAACTCCGCCGTTCGGAGTCGGCAAAAACTGTAGATCCCTTCTACTTGTGAGAGTTGATGAGCTAGCCAGGCCCTGGTCTCCCTGTGGACTATAGCGTCACTAAGTTATTATACAGTTAATCAACAAATTATATATTTACCTTTGGAACTACATTTTCCTAAAACAAAGCAAATACACTCAATTCTCTTTTTATGCGAATCTTTTTTATGCGGTTTTGAAGTTATGCGATTTTTCCTGAGAATCTAATTCTGATTTTTTTGTACAAGAATTTGAAGTTATGGGTTGTTTTTCTATAGTATTTTGTATGGGATTCCCCTTTTTAAATATATTCTGTCTATTCCAGTGATGATAATGATTTCGCGACAGTTCACATAAGGTTGCGGGTGTTATCAGAAAGTGAAGAAAATGACTAAATATAAAATTTTTATAAAACTACTAATTAAAGTAATGTGAAATAAATATTTTTAATTAAAAAGTAATGTTATGTATTTGATTTAAATTTACCAAAACTTTATACTCTGCTCAAAAATTCTCAGGTATCCTCATTTTTTATTAGTTGATATCGACTTTTCTTTGCGATTTTTTGGTCCTATAAACTTTTAAAAATTTTTGGAACATAACCCTAATTATATAATGTAATTAATGTCTTTTTTTTATATGATTTTTTGGCTTTATGCGTTTTTGAAAATAATGAAACACACTCCTTCTTTTACACCACATTAGTGTATTTTTTTATGCGATTTTTTTTGTGCGGTTAGTTTTGGAACGTATCTACCGCATAAAAAGAGAATTGAGTGTATTTAAAATCGAAAACAGCAACTATTTTGTCCAGTTTACGCAAACAGAGTGTTATTTTCCAAGAACATAAGCAATAAAATTGATATTTACATCAAAACTGTAAGTATAAATAAAAAAAAGCATTACATTTTCTAGAATTTTTTTTTTAATATTTTGTTTGTAGCTTTTAGCTTTTATAATTGCTTGCATTCGATTTGGCATCGAGTTGACCAATTTTTATGTAACTTTTTGGCTTATTCGAGCCCACTCTTGCTCTTGTACTTATACCATATTCGCGTAGTGCCGCTGAAGAACAAGCATCTAAACTTTACAGTATGTCGGAAGGTGGGCTCAAGGATGAAACGGTGGGCATTCCTAGCGAGGCGAGTATTGCAGGTAAATTCGTAATGGGGGAAGTAAAACTCATTACAACATTTGTTCTTGAAATAACGATAAAAAAGTGATAAACATCCAACATTACATCGATGTTATAGCAAGTCAATTAATTAAAAATTATTACCAATAAGTTTTATCGCTTCCTGTTGAATTCTGTCTAGTGGGTGCAGTAGGTCTTAGGAGCTCCAGACATAACAGGAGCGTTATAATCAAGTCTTGGGCGGATATTCGCCTTGCTTTCTTGCATTGCTTAACCTAAATGTACATGTGCATTTTTGACGATCTCAAATACAGTTGTGTTTATAAAAATAGCAGTAGTTATACGATAATTAGCAACATATTTCTAAGAAGATCCTTTTTCCAAATGTATATCCGGTTTTATTGTATTTTCCGGTAACTAAGATACCATACCAGAAATAAAAAATAAAGGCTTACTTTCTCCTTTTTTCACTCATTCATTGAAATCTGTTGATTGAAGCTTGTTCATAAAAATAGCAGTGTTTTCTGATTTTACCATAAAGTGTCTCAGAAATTGTTGTTTAGAGTTTAAAAAATATTTGTGTATTCTTGTTTGGTAAGTGCATGTTTTTGTATATGTTGTCTTTATTATTATACTTTCAATTTATAAATATGGGTCGATCAAAACATTGTACTGGCGACATGCGGAATTTGATCAAAAAACTGCATTCGGAGGGAAAAACATATGCTTGAATCCAGGAAATCATAGGATGCTCAGCGAAAATGGTCAGCAATGCGCTAAACTGGAAAGCTAGGCCAAAAACCCGCGGTCAAAAAAGAGTGACGGCTAAGCGAACTGACCGAAGAATTATAAACATGGCAAAGGAGAACCCTTCAATAAGCTCCAGACAGATAAGGGATGAACTCCAACTTCCGGTGAGTGAGTGCTGTGACGGTTAGAAGACGTCTTCTAGAGGCTAAACTACCAGCTCGAAGCCCGCGAAAATTACCGCTTTTGGCAAAAAAGCATGTACAAAAAAGATTAGCATTCGCAAATTTTCACAAAGGAGAAATGGAGGAATATTCTGGGTCCAAGGGAATATGTAAGAAGCCATAGAATGAAGAAAATAATCCCCGTTATACAGTTAAAGTTGTTAAACATGGAGGAGCAAAACTAATGATTTGGGCCTGTTTCTCATATAATGGGGTTGGGCCTATACATATATCCTATCAAGTATATAATGGACGGTGCTGGGTACGTAAAAGTCTTAGAAGAGGTTATGCTGCCATATGCCGAGGAGGAAATGCCACTAGATTGATTATATCAACAAGATAATGACCCAAAACATACGTCAAAACGGGCAAAAGCTTGATTTGATGAAAAAGGAATAACCGTTACGGAGTGGCCAGCACAATCCCCTGACTTAAATTCCATTTAGAATTTGTGGGGCGACGTTGAAAATTCAGTTCATTAGGCCAAACCAAAAAACGCCAAGGAATTGTGGGAGTTAGTGTGAGACTCATGGGACGCTATACCAGTTAAGTGATGTCGGAGTCTGGTGGACTCAATGCCACGAAGATGCAGCGCTGTGATAAAAAACAAAAGCTTTGCTACAAAGTACTAGTTTCATTGATTTCTGTTGTCTAGGCACATAATAATTCTAAACACTGCTATTTTTATGAACAACTGCGAAATATTACAAAGAGCAAAAGCAAAGTTAAGAGTTATGAAAAACGTTTATTTTGTAATATACTTGTTAAGACTGAAATACTTTCCTTTTGCATATGTTATTTGAAAAAATAGTAAAACAACTCGAGTTAATAGAAAACTATTTGTCTTTTTTGAGGAGCACTGCTATTTTTATGAACACAACTGTATATGATCGTTTTAACTCAGTGTTGTTGATAAACATACAGAGGATGAAAAGTGGTTCGGTTTCAACAATGCAATAGCCATTCATGGATAATGGCCTTTATAAAAATGCGGAAGAGTGTCGGGGATCAAACGCAGCCCTGGGGAATGCCAGCATTTATATAGTGAATATCAGACTTGCATCCGTCAAATATAACTTGAATTGAACATTTCGAAAGAAAATCTCTAATCAATTGAAGAAGGGATTAGTCGACACGCATTGTGTTGTGGGTCGTGATGTGATAGTTATACGTAACTTTTCATGCGAGTATCGTCCGGACGATCCACCTAAATGATATCATCGATAATTTTCATCACGTAACCCAACCACTATGGTCTTCTCTGTACTCTATTTTATACACAGTTTAGGCGCTACTGAACGCGACATATCTCTTGTCATAATTGTACACACACAACAAAATAATGAAAAACGACGCACTATGGGGCAGCTCTTTGGCAGGAGCGGCGAGAAGTCGATTTTTAAAAACGTAACCGATCTCAATAAAAGTAACCTTTCCGGTTAGCTGATGATATAAGTTTGGGAATTTTTTTCCCAATAAGTGGCTTAATCACTTAGCGTTTGGCATCAAAATTGTAAGAATAGGGAAATTGCGTTCATTCAAAAGTACTTGACGCAACTTTTTTCAGTTGGTACATTAAAAAACAAGTGTTTGTAACAAATGTTTTGGATTGAATTTATCAATTAGAATATGTTCTTTGAATACAATTAGTTTTCACTCGTTTATAAAGTCCTGTTAGCCCAAAAAAAAAATGGCGGATTACAAGAACCTAAAAGTTGTTTTTAAATAACGGTACTTTTTGAATAGGCAAACATTAAGCTAAATTTGAACTTGATTTTTTTAGCTTAATCATTTCTTTACTGAAAACCGAAGACAAAAGTCACCGATGTTTGCCTAAACTATTTTTTTTTTAATTTTTGTGTACATACAGCCCTGTTTAGAATAATGGCACCATTATTGATTTTGCTAATAACTTCTTCCCATAGTCAGGTAGGCGATTCATATTCATTCCACAACATCTTTATTACATTAGTCATAAAAATAATAAACAACATAATAATAAAAATGCATCTTGTCATAAAAAAACATCCGAATACCGGAAATGCAACCTATTTTAAGTTGCACAAGATAATATCGGCACGTTATTCTGAAGAGCCTTCTCGTAGCGTACACCAGTAGTTAAAATTTCTTGACTTTAAACCTTATTGTACACATATTATTATAGATACAATTTCAAAAGTGCAAGTGCAAGTACAAGTGCAAGTGTAAGCGTCGAAAATATTGAACTATTTTTATTATATTCAAGGTGTCAAAATGCAATTTTTTTCTTGCGAAAGACAGGAGCTCCTTGAAATATTTTTGAATAGTAAATTAAGGACTTTTGAGAAAAGAATTGAAGATGTTGAGACATTTTTAATAACAAACACAAACTGCTCTGAAAACCATGTATCAGAGCTAAAGAAAGAGTTCACCCGTTTCAAAGGTGAACTCAAATCTAAATGGTACAAAAGCCACCGCACAAGGTCGGTGTTTGAAAAAAACGAATCAATTTGGCTTCAAGAAAAAATAAACTTCGCAATGTTTGCACAACCCTCTGGACGTCCTCAGGTAAGTTTTGATCAATTGAGTAATCGGAGAAAACGTGAAAGAATAGCCGATTTTAGGGACACATCCGCTGAAGAACTATTTATATATATTTGTGCCAAAATTTAAAAATTATTGCCTTGAAACTGCAAGATTGTTTGTATCGCTGTATCCTTGGTATTATATGAGTACTTCAGTTCACAAGATATTGATACATTGGCATGAAATAGTTTCTCAGAGTGTGTTACCAATTGGTGAATTAAGTGAGGAAGCATTAGAAGCAAGCAATAAAGATTTTAAAATGTATAGAGAGAATTTTAGTCGAAAAACATCTAGACAAGCCTGCAAAAAAAGTTCCATTTGATACTGAAGCTATTGATATGTTCTTGCAACTCGATTTAAACAAACAACCTCAAATTGACTGCGATTACTTTTCGGACTCAGAATAATTTGTAAATTAAGTCTTGAAAATGTAAATAAAATGTTTTACTTTTATTTAAAACCCAGATACACAAAATATTTCATTTTCAGATTTTCCAACTTTGTAAATTGTCTCAAAGTAAAGTTATACTGTTCTTCCAAAATTTTTATTTAAAAAGTAAATAAACTGTTAATTTATTATATAATTTTATTTTAAATTGACTGCAGAATAAATAAAATAATAAGTCCATGGTTGTTTATTATATTTTGTAAATCCAACCCCTCACTTCGCAAAAACTACCAAACAAGTACCATTTTTAAAATGTTATAACGGTTCTTTCGGAAACCTGAGCAGTTACAGTTATTTTGACTTCGAATTTGAATTCAGCAGACCCAAATCCTTTAGAAAAATTTATTTTGGTTAACTCAACTAAAGGGCTTATAATTATTGCCGTCAAACGGAAATTTCTGCCCCACTGTGCGACGGCCTGGTAGTTTTTATTGTTTTGTTATGTTTGTATACATTACGAATGAACGAACGGCTGTGCGAGTGGAGCTCATAAAATGTATGAGATTTGATTTCAGGAAATATATTTTTACATAATTCTGGATTATTTCCAAACATTTTGCAATTACTGATCACATTTTATTCTTACTTTTCTTAAAATTTTCACCACTTGCATGCCAGCTCAAAGCAAGTGAAATAGCTATCGTCAAAAACCGATCGTCAGGACGACGGTGATTGGCAGTTTTTACAGTATATAAAGCAACCAAAATGATATCGTTTATTTTTACCTACGCGATGCGAAACTCAAAAATAAAAAAATATAAAAACAAATCACGTCAGAAATTAAATCTGCCTCCACCTCGTCGAGAGTTACCATAAACATCTTGAACATTAAAAAAATATACATATATATATATATATACATATATTATAAAAAATTAAAACGAAATTAAAGTGTTGTGCAGTGCGCAATGCAGTGAAGTGATTTAATTTAGCACGCGCAGTGCCGTCCCTCCCCCTCGCCCTCCTTCACAAGCCGCTGCGTTTGTTTTCCAGACGGGCTGGGGCGATGACTGAGTTTGCTTAATATTTGTTAGTTAGTTAGTAGTTAGTGAATATTTGTTAGGGCATAACACCTACATTGATTTCTGTTGTGTAGCTGTAGCAAGGATTTACACTTCTAAATTCTGCTTTTACCAAATGCGTAATCAGAGTTGGTTTCTTAGTGTCTGTGATTGATATGGGTGGGCAATTCCGGGTTGATGTGAGCAACTTTCGTGGGCTTAGAGGAAATCTCTTTGCTGTGTACGTTCACCTCTCCCGCTATAAACCATCTCTCTTGGCGCTAAGTGAAACACAGGTAGGTGAAAATACCAACTTGTCGGATTTGAACCTGCCTGGATATAGCTTAGTGCCTTTGTTTTTCCCACATCGCGGTCTCACTATTTACGTGCGTAGTGACGTTGCTTACAAACTTCAACCACAATACGGTCAATCCGGAATTTCGTTTCCTGTGGCTTAAACTCCATGCCCGTAAACAGTTTTATTTATAGAAGTCCAAGCCTCAACTCAAACTCAACTTTCAATGAGTTTGATGCGCTATCCGATTCTACCACAAGAAGTGTATCCCTGTATCCTCGCATTGAAATCGTTATTGCGGGCGATTTCAATGTACACAATTCTTCTTGGCTTCGACATTCAGGTCAGACAACACCCGAGGGAAGGTATGTTGAAATCTTTGCTGAGGTAAACAATTTGACCCAGCTTGTGAATGAGGCAACACGGATACCTGACATTGCAGATCATACCGCCAACACCTTGGACCTGAGAAATACTCAGTTGACATACTGTCGCCTCTAGGCTCGTCAGACCACTGTGTTGTATCAGCCGATTTTCCGTACTCGTGCCAACCAGTTAGAGAGCAAATCCCCAAAAGAACAGTTTGGTTCTACGAGAAAGCCAACTGGAGCGGCCTAAGCAACTTTTTTAGGGATTTTAACTGGTCACTATGCTTCCTCGATAGTGACGTGGATGTCACAGCTGATATATGATTGTCAAGTATGAAAACCTTCATTCCTCACAGAGTGAAGAGTATCAAACCGAAGACAAACGCGTGATACGACTCGAGCTGCAAGGAGGCTATCAAGTTGAGAGAAATAAGCTTCCGGAAGGGTTGGCTTTTCCTTCTGAGGAAAACCGGAAGAAATCCAAAAGGGCCCGAAATGATTGCAATGCCTTAATAAGACGCGTTATATTCTCCTATGCTCAAAAGTTGAGGCAAAAAGTGCTGCAATGTCCCAAGGGCAGCGAAAACCTTTGTCCACGCCTGTACTCGAGAGCGTAAATTTTTTCATGAGACATGTCCATTTTCGTACTCGTACAGTTGCAAGAGTACTTAAAGATCTAAACGTGCACAAATCCGTTGGCCCGGATGGTATCAATTCAATACAAGTTGTATTGGATGGGTTCAAGTCTGATATTCACCATATTAATGCTGGTGTTCCCCAGGGCTCCGTTTTGTCTCCGACACTCTTCTTCATTTTTATAAATGATCTGTCTGTCACTTCTAATCCAATTCAATACTTCGCTGATCACAGTACCCTCAGCTTTTCATAATCGTTCCTCGGCTCTAGTCCTTCCTCTTTGGCCATTGACTTGGAACGGCAGAGTATGTTAATGTCATTCCGATCTTGAAAGCATAATTGATTGGGGTAAAAAGAATAGAATGGAATTTAATGATTCCAAAACTCAGTGCTGTCTACTGTCACTTAAGCGTTCTCAAAACAACCTGCCATATAGCCTTAAGTTGGAGTATAACGCTCATATCTGGTCCGGTGCTCCCAAGACCTGTAGAATCCTACAACGAGCGATAAAATTTGTTGGTGATAATAACACTGCGAAGTCAATCGACTCGCTTGAACATCGACGAAATGTTGTGTCTCTATCACAATCCCCCATTACAATCCACAGGCATTTAAAACCAATGTGCATCGGTACCTCCTTTCCCTCTCGTCCTCTTTACCTTCTGCCCGTGCTATGACTTAATTCCAGTCATCTGAGGGTATAAACAATCCCGTTAGTGCGCCAATTACAAAAAAAAAACTCTAAGAGATCCTATGTTCTACAGTACAATCAATAGTACTCATACAGTCGATCACAAAGTTGTCACCTTACGTTTAAAAGAATTTCTAAGCAGAGGAACAATAGCATGGAAAGTACTCACATCACAGAAATAACAACAATTATTGCCCAGAATGAACTATATAGGCAAAAGGCAATTATAAGTGAAAGGAAACCAAATCTTTTATGAAGACAATTATATTAATAAACAGTTGTAACAGTTCTCAGGGGGACCAGAGCCTACCTAACACCACTCTTTTCTTGATCGGTGTAAACAACAACACTCATGCCATGCATGATTAACGAATCAGCAAACACGTGCACAAAGAGCAAGCCAAGCCCATATCGCATGTGCTTGGTGACAAAAAGAACTATCTCGCTGTAAACAGGTCGAGAGAAACCACCAACCAACCAGTCAAGGAACGGAGGGAGGAAGGCAACCGAGGCGTTAAGAAGAAACAGAAGAAATAGAGGAGTCACTCTTATTATAGTCACTGAAATAGAAGCTACATCAAAAATAATTAAATTGTGAAAGTTGTACAGTTGCTATAAGTACACATAGTTGTAATAAAAAATAAAAGTTGATTGTATAAATACTTAATTTAACAAATAATATAAAAATTGTTATAGGCGCAGTCGTAGGATAGTATTACATTAAAAACTAAAGCGGAGATTTTTAATTCTTTAAAAACAAACGAATCTAACATAAAAAACAAAAACAGTAACATATTGCGTGGTTGCCTAAGCAACATAATAATAATAGTAAATAACTTGAAAATTAAAAACCTGAAAAAACGATAAAAATCAGCATTTATTGAAAAAAGAAATTACAAACAAAGAAATCAACTGTCGATTTGAAGATGGATGAAGAGCTGCTTCCGAGCGGCAACTTGGATAATTACAGCAAAGAAAGAAAATCAAAAAGAAAAAGAAAAATATTTAAATAGCAGCCGAATACAGTTAAATAGCTGGCTACAATAACAAATAATGCTCCCAACAAAAGAAGAAAATTAAGTCATATACACCGGCAGGGGCAACCTATATATGGTATTAGCTTCATTTGAAGCAGCGGACCAGGCTGACGATGAAAGAGAATTGGTCGAAAAAATCAAGGAAAAGGAAAGGTTGGAGGTCTTCATCAAAGCTCTTTAACACAAATTAGAACAGCGAAAGAAGGTTGCATCAGAGGCAAAAAGAAAAAGAAAGATACCGAAAAACATCAACAAGAAGAGAAAGAACAGCAGTAGAAACCAAAGCAGCAGAATCAATAAAATCAAAAACAGCAACAAAAGCAAAATCAGCCACAGTAGACTGAACAAAAAAGAAAAGGATGCCACCAATAAATATTATTGGAATGGATGCAAAAGATACCGTTAAGATATGTCAAATGTCCGTAGGGGACACATTTTCTATTAAAAATAAGGGGATACAAAAACAATCCGTCCACTGTTTATCTCCGGATAGCTTTAAAGTCGTCAAGCAACAGATGACGGCAGCTGGGGTGCAGCTCTACGCCTTCACATCCAAAAATCAGAAACTACAAACGGTTCTGCTCAAAGGTTTAGATGTCTCGGCTGAGCCAGAGACCATTTTATGCACACTGAAAGAATGCACCAGATGTACCTCGGTCCACAAACTTCATTTCGGAGCTTGAAATGAAAAATTCGTTTATGCTCAGAGGATAACTACTTTTTTGTGGCCGGCGGGAAATTCGCTCCTTAAATGGTTGATGCACCAATCTATTGAGTTCAAGCTAAATTTGCTTGGAACTGATAGACCGATTTTACCCAGAAGTGGGTCTTATCTCGATCTGATGCTTATTGACAGACGACCAACATTACGGAACGTGTACATACAAGTTAGGAACTGCCTTACAACGGCAGAGTACGGCAGTGATCACTAAGGGCTCACAGCAGTTATACTGTTCCTTAACGAGATGATAGAACTGGAGGAACATTAGTGTATTTTTTTATGCGATTTTTTTGTGCGGTTAGTTTTATAACGTATCTACCGCATAAAAAAGAGAATTGGGTGTATTTAAAATCGAAAACAGCAACTATTTTGTCCAGTTTACGCAAACAGAGTGTTATTTTCCAAGAACATAAGCAATAAAATTGATATTTACATCAAAACTGTGAGTATAAATAAAAAAAAGCATTACATTTTCTAGAATTTTTATCCGCTCAAGTATTTTTTAATATTTTGTTTGTAGCTTTTGGCTTTTATAATTGCTTGCATTCGATTTGGCATCGAGTTGACCAATTTTTATGTAACTCTTTGGCTTATTCGAGCCCACTCTTGCTCTTGTACCTATCCCATATTCGCGTAGTGCCGCTGAAGAACAAGTCTCTAAGCTTTACAGTACGTCGGAAGGTGGGCTCAAGGGTGAAACGGTGGGCATTCCTAGCGAGGCGTGTATTGCAGGTAAATTCGTAAGGGGAGGAATAAAACTGATTATAGCATTTGTTCTTGAAATAACGATTAAACAGTGATAAACACCCAACATTACATCGATGTTACAGCAAGTCAATTAATTAAAAATTATTACCAATAAGTTTTATCGCTTCCTGTTGAATTCTGTCTAGTGGGTGCAGTAGGTCTTAGGAGCTCCAGACATAACAGAAGCGTTATAATCAAGTCTTGGGCGGATATTCGCCTTATTTATTGTAAGCAGCTCAAAAGCGGTGACATTTCCTGCATTGCTTAAGAAACCTAAACTTAAATGTACATGTGCATTTTTGACGATCTCAAATACAGTTGTGTTTATAAAAATAGCAGTAGTTATACGATAATTAGCAACATATTTCTAAGAAGATCCTTTTTCCAAATGTATATCCGGTTTTATTGTATTTTCCGGTAACTAAGATACCATACCAGAAATAAAAAATAAAGGCTTACTTTCTCCTTTTTTCACTCATTCATTGAAATCTGTTGATTGAAGCTTGTTCATAAAAATAGCAGTGTTTATTGATTTTACCATAAAGTGTCACAGAAATTGTTGTTTAGAGTTTAAAAAATATTTGTGTATTCTTGTTTGGTAAGTGCTTTGCTCTTTATTATTATACTTTCAATTTAGAAATATGGGTCGATCAAAACATTGTACCGGCGACTTGCGGAATTTGATCAAAAAACTGCATTTGGAGGGAAAAACATATGCTTCAATCCAGGAAATCATAGGATGCTCAGCGAAAATGGTCAGCAATGGGCTAAACTGGAAAGCTAGGCCAAAAACCCGCGGTCAAAAAAGAGTGACGGCTAAGCGAACTGACCGAAGAATTATAAACATGGCAAAGGAGAACCCTTCAATAAGCTCCAGACAGATAAGGGATGAACTCCAACTTCCGGTGAGTGAGTGCTGTGACGGTTAGAAGACGTCTTCTAGGGGCTAAACTACCAGCTCGAAGCCCGCGAAAATTACCGCTTTTGGCAAAAAAGCATGTACAAAAAAGATTAGCATTCGCAAATTTTCACAAAGGAGAAATGGAGGAATATTCTGGGTCCAAGGGAATATGTAAGAAGCCATAGAATGAAGAAAATAATCCCCGTTATACAGTTAAAGTTGTTAAACATGGAGGAGCAAGACTAATGATTTGGGCCTGTTTCTCATATAATGGTTGCTGGGTACGTAAAAGTTTTAGAAGAGGTTATGCTGCCATATGCCGAGGAGGAAATGCCACTAGTTTGATTATATCAACAAGATAATGACCCAAAACATACGTCAAAACGGGCAAAAGCTTGGTTTGATGAAAAAGGAATAACCGTTACGGAGTGGCCAGCACAATCCCCTGACCTTGTGGGGCGATGTTAAAAATTCAGTTCATTAGGCCAAACCAAAAAACGCCAAGGAATTGTGGGAGTTAGTGTGAGACTCATGGGACGCTATACCAGTTAAGTGATGTCGGAGTCTGGTGGACTCAATGCCACGAAGATGCAGCGCTGTGATAAAAAACAAAGGCTTTGCTACAAAGTACTAATGGTAAGCTGTAAATAATAATGATTTCATTTTGTTTCATTGATTTCTGTTGTCTAGGCACAGAATAATTCTAAACACTGCTATTTTTATGAACAACTGCGAAATATTACAAAGAGCAAAAACAAAGTTAAGAGTTATGAAAAACGTTTATTTTGTAATATACTTGTTAAGACTGAAATACTTTCCTTTTGCATATGTTATTTGAAAAAATAGTAAAACAACTTGAGTTAATAGAAAACTATTTGTCTTTTTTGAGGAGCACTGCTCTTTTTATGAACACGACTGTATATGATCGTTTTAACTCAGTGTTGTTGTTAAACATACAGAGAATGAGAAGTGGTTCGATTTCAACAATACAATAGCCATTCATGGATAATGGCCTTTATAAAAATGCGGAAGGGTGTCGGGGATCAAACGCAGCCCTGGGGAATGTCAGCATTTATATGGTGAATATCAGACTTGCATCCGTCAAATATAACTTGAATTGAACATTTCGAAAGAAAATTTCTAATCAATTGAAGAAGGGATTAGTCGACACGCATTGTGTTGTGGGTCGTGATGTGAACGTTACACGTAACTTTTCATGCGAGTATCGTCCGGACGATCCACCTAAATGATATCATCGATAATTTTCATCACGTAACCCAACCACTGTGGTCTTCTCTGTCCTCTATTTTATACACAGTTTAGGCGCTACTGAACGCGACATATCTCTTGTCATAATTGTACACACACAACAAAATAATGAAGAACGACGCACTATGGGGCAGCTCTTTGGCAGGAGCGGCGAGAAGTCGATTTTTAAAAACGTAACCGATCTCAATAAAAGTAACCTTTCCGGTTAGCTGATGATATGGGTTTGGGAATTTTTTTTCATCAAAGTTGTAAGAATAGGGAAATTGCGTTCATTCAAAAGTACTTGACGCAACTATTTTCAGTTGGTACATTAAAAAACAAGTGTTTGTAACAAATGTTTTGGATTGAATTTATCAATTAGAATAATTCTTTGAATACAATTAGTTTTCACTCGTTTATAAAGTCTCGTTAGCCTAAAAAATGGCGGATTACAAGAACCTAAAAGTTGTTTTTAAATAACGGTAAATAGGCAAACATCGAGCTAAATTTGAACTTAATTTTTTTAGCTTAATCATTTCTTTACTGAAAACCGAAGACAAAAGTCACCGATGTTTGCCTAAACTATTTTTTTTTTAATTTTTGTGTACATACAGCCCTGTTTAGAATAATGGCACCATTATTGATTTTGCTAATAACTTCTTCCCATAGTCAGGTAGGCGATTCATATTCATTCCACAACATCTTTATTACATTAGTCATAAAAATAATAAACAACATAATAATAAAAATGCATCTTGTCATAAAAAAACATCCGAATACCGGAAATGCAACCTATTTTAAGTTGCACAAGATAATATCGGCACGTTATTCTGAAGAGCCTTCTCGTAGCGTACACCAGTAGTTAAAATTTCTTGACTTTAAACCTTATTGTACACATATTATTATAGATACAATTTCAAAAGTGCAAGTGCAAGTACAAGTGCAAGTGTAAGCGTCGAAAATATTGAACTATTTTTATTATATTCAAGGTGTCAAAATGCAATTTTTTTCTTGCGAAAGACAGGAGCTCCTTGAAAAATTTTTGAATAGTAAATTTAGGACTTTTGAGAAAAGGGTTGAAGATGTTGAGACATTTTTAATAACAAACACAAACTGCTCTGAAAACTATGTGTCGGAGCTAAGGAAAGAGTTAACCCGTTTCAAAAGTGAACTCAAATCTAAATGGTACAAAAGCCACCGCACAAGGTCGGTGTTTGAAAAATACGAATCAATTTGGCTTCAAGAAAAAATAAACTTCGCAATGTTTGCACAACCCTCTGGACGTCCTCAGGTAAGTTTTGATCAATTGAGTAATCGGAGAAAACGTGAAAGAATAGCCGATTTTAGGGACACATCCGCTGAAGAACTATTTATATATATTTGTGCCAAAATTTAAAAATTATTGCCTTGAAACTGCGAGATTGTTTGTATCGATGTCTCCTTGGTATTATATGAGTACTTCAGTTCACAAGATATTGATACATTGTCATGAAATAGTTTCTCAGAGTGTGTTACCAATTGGTGAATTAAGTGAGGAAGCATTAGAAGCAAGCAATAAAGATTTTAAAATGTATATAGAGAATTTTAGTCGAAAAACATCTAGACAAGACACTCTTACAGACATTATGAATAGAATGTTAATATCTTCAGATCCATTTATTACAAACCAGAGAGTAAGGAAGCCTGCAAAAAAAGTTCCATTTGATACTGAAGCTATTGATATGTTCTTGTAACCAGATGTAAACAAACAACCTCAAATTGACTGCGATTACTTTTCGGACTCAGAATAATTTGTAAATTAAATCTTGAAAATGTAAATAAAATGTTTTACTTTTATTTAAAACCCAGATACACAAAATATTTTATTTTCAGATTTTCCAACTTTGTAAATTGTTTCAAAGTAAAGTTATACTGTTCTTCCAAAATTTTAATTTAAAAAGTAAATAAACTGTTCATTTATTATATAATTTTATTTTAAATTGACTGCAGAATAAATAAAATAATAAGTCCATGGTTGTTTACTTTATTTTGTAAATCCAACCCCTCACTTCGCAAAAACTACCAAACAAGTACCATTTTTAAAATGTTATAACGGTTCTTTCGGAAACCTGAGCAGTTACAGTTATTTTGACTTCGAATTTGAATTCAGCAGACCCAAATCCTTTAGAAAAATATATTTTGGTTAACTCAACTAAAGGGCTTATAATTATCGCCGTTAAACGGCCATTTCTGCCCCACTGTGCGACGGCCTGGTAGTCTTTATTGTTTTGTTATGTTTGTACACATTACGAATGAACGAACGGCTGTGCGAGTGGAGCTCATAAAATGTATGAGATTTGATTTCAGGAAATATTTTTTTACATAATTCTGGATGGATTATTTCCAAACATTTTGCAATTACTGATCACATTTTTATTCTTACTTTTCTTAAAATTTTCACCACTTGCATGCCAGCCCAAAGCAAGTGAAATAGCTATCGTCAAAAACCGATCGTCAGGACGACGGTGATATCCAACCAAAATGATATCGTTTATTTTTACCTACGCGATGCGAAAATCAAAAATAAAAAAATATAAAAACAAATCACGCCAGAAATAAAATCTGCCTCCACCTCGTCGAGAGTTACCATAAACATCTTGAACATTAAAAAAAATATACACATATATATATATATACATATATTATAAAAAATTAAAACGAAATCAAAGTGTTGTGCAGTGCGCAATACAGTGAAGTGATTTAATTTAGCACGCGCAGTGCCGTCCCTCCCCCTCGCCCTCCTTCACAAGCCGCTGCGTTTGTTTTCCAGACGGGCTGGGGCGATGACTGAGTTTGCTTAATATTTGTTAGTTAGTTAGTAGTTAGTGAATATTTGTTAGTTGATCAACTCAAATCAATGTAAGGGCATAACACCTACATTGATTTCTGTTGTGTAGCTGTAGCAAGGATTTACACTTCTAAATTCTGCTTTTACCAAATGCGTAATCAGAGCTGGTTTCTTAGTGTCTGTGATTGATATGGGTGGGCAATTCCGGTTTGATGTGTGCAACTTTCGTGCGCTTAGAGGAAATCTCTTTGCTGTGTACGTTCACCTCTCCCGCTATAAACCATCTCTCTTGGCGCTAAGTGAAACACAGGTAGGTGAAAATACCAACTTGTCGGATTTGAACCTGCCTGGATATAGCTTAGTGCCTTTGTTTTTCCCACATCGCGGTCTCACTATTTACGTGCGTAGTGACGTTGCTTACAAACTTCAACCACAATACGGTCAATCCGGAATTTCGTTTCCTGTGGCTTAAACTCCATGCCCGTAAACAGTTTTATTTATAGAAGTCCAAGCCTCAACTCAAACTCAACTTTCAATGAGTTTGATGCGCTATCCGATTCTACCACAAGAATTGTATCCCTGTATCCTCGCATTGAAATCGTTGTTGCGGGCGATTTCAATGTACAAAATTCTTCTTGGCTTCGACATTCAGGTCAGACAACACCCGAGGGAAGGTATGTTGAAATCTTTGCTGAGGTAAACAATTTGACCCAGCTTGTGAATGAGGCAACACGGATACCTGACATTGCAGATCATACCGCCAACACCTTGGACCTGAGAAATACTCAGTTGACATACTGTCGCCTCTAGGCTCGTCAGACCACTGTGTTGTATCAGCCGATTTTCCGTACTCGTGCCAACCAGTTAGAGAGCAAATCATCAAAAGAACAGTTTGGTTCTACGAGAAAGCCAACTGGAGCGGCCTAAACAACTTTTTTAGGGATTTTAACTGGTCACTATGCTTCCTCGATAGTGACGTGGATGTCGCAGCTGACATATGATTGTCAAGTATGAAAACCTTCATTCCTCACAGAGTGAAGAGTATCAAACCAAAGACAAACGCGTGATACGACTTGAGCTGCAAAGAGGCTATCAAGTTGAGAGAAATAAGCTTAAGGGTTGGCTTTTCTTTCTGAGGAAAACCGGAAGAAATTCAAAAGGGCCCGAAATGATTGCAATGCATTAATAAGACGCGTTATATTCTCCTATGCTCAATGTCCCAAGGGCAGCGAAAACTTTTGGTCATTCGTAAAGAACGTAAAGAATTTTGCCTCGTCTTCAATTCCAACGCTCATTTGCAATGATATTCCAGCTGTCAGCTCTTTGAACAAAGCAAATCTGGTAGCTGCACATTTGGCAGCCAGTTGAACGCTCCCAGAGGGCCCGAAATGATTGCAATGCATTAATAAGACGCGTTATATTCTCCTATGCTCAAAAATTGAGGCAAAAAGTGCTGCAATGTCCCAAGGGCAGCGAAAACTTTTGGTCATTCGTAAAAAACGTGAAGAATTCTGCCTCGTCTTCAATTCCAACGCTCATTTGCAATGATATTCCAGCTGTCAGCTCTTTGAACAAAGCAAATCTGGTAGCTGCACATTTGGCAGCCAGTAGAACGCTCCTAGATTGCCCTTTGTCCACGCCTGTACTCGAGAGCGTAAATTTTTTCATGAGACATGTCCATTTTCGTACTCGTACAGTTGCAAGAGTACTTAAAGATCTAAACGTGCACAAATCCGTTGGCCCGGATGGTATCCCCCCGTTCTTCTGAAGAGGTGTTCTTCTACGCTGGCAAAACCATTGCGTAAGCTTTTCCATTTGTCCTACTCTTTAGGGCTCTTTCCGAGTAAGTGGAAAACTGCATTTGTCCAGCCCGTCCCTAAAAAGGGCGAATAATCATCACCCTCCTCCTACCGACCCATAGCACTTACGTCCCTACTTTTCAAAATCATGGAAACGCTGATAAATCGTAAGCTTATGAAATATCTTGAAACACGGAAGCTTCTTAATGACAAGCGATACGGCTTCCGCAGCAATAGGTTCACTGGTGATTTGATGGCCTATCTCACCAAAAAATGGAACCAATCTTTGCACAACGTAGGAGAAAGTAAGATCGTTGCACTTGATATATCAAAAGCATTTGACAGAGTCTGGCATCAGGCTCTGCATTCGGAGGGAAAAACATATGCTTCAATCAAGGAAATCATAGGATGCTCAGCGAAAATGGTCAGCAATGCGCTAAACTGGAAAGCTAGGCCAAAAACACGCGGTCAAAAAAGAGTGACGGCTAAGCGAACTGACCGACAACTGACCAACATGGCAAAGGAGAACCCTTCAATAAGCTCCAGACAGATAAGGGATGAACTCCAACTTCCGGTGAGTGAGTGCTGTGACGGTTAGAAGACGTCTTCTAGAGGCTAATGTACCAGCTCGAAGCCCGCGAAAGTTACCGCTTTTGGCAAAAAAGCATGTACAAAAAAGATTAGCATTCGCAAATTTTCACAAAGGAGAAATGGAGGAATATTCTGGGTCCAAGGGAATATGTAAGAAGCCATAGAATGAAGAAAATAATCCCCGTTATACAGTTAAAGTTGTTAAACATGGAGGAGCAAAACTAATGATTTGGGCCTGTTTCTCATATAATGGGGTTGGGCCTATACATATATCCTATCAAGTATATAATGGACGGTGCTGGGTACGTAAATGTTTTAGAAGAGGTTATGCTGCCATATGCCGAGGAGGAAATGCGACTAGTTTGATTATATCAACAAGATAATGACCCAAAACATACGTCAAAACGGGCAAAAGCTTGGTTTGATGAAAAAGGAATAACCGTTACGGAGTGGCCAGCATAATCCCCTGACCTAAATTCCATTTAGAACTTGTGGGGCGATATTAAAAATTCAGTTCATTAGGCCAAACCAAAAAACGCCAAGGAATTGTGGGAGTTAGTGTGAGACTCATGGGACGCTATACCAGTTAAGTGATGTCGGAGTCTGGTGGACTCAATGCCACGAAGATGCAGCGCTGTGATAAAAAACAAAAGCTTTGCTACAAAGTACTAGTTTCATTGATTTCTGTTGTCTAGGCACATAATAATTCTAAACACTGCTATTTTTATGAACAACTGCGAAATATTACAAAGAGCAAAAACAAAGTTAAGAGTTATGAAAAACGTTTATTTTGTAATATACTTGTTAAGACTGAAATACTTTCCTTTTGCATATGTTATTTGAAAAAATAGTAAAACAACTCGAGTTAATAGAAAACTATTTGTCTTTTTTGAGGACCACTGCTATTTTTATGAACACAACTGTATATGATCGAACTCAGTGTTGTTGATAAACATACAGAGGATGAAAAGTGGTTCGGTTTCAACAATGCAATAGCCATTCATGGATAATGGCCTTTATAAAAATACGGAAGAGTGTCGGGGATCAAACGCAGCCCTGGGGAATGTCAGCATTTATATGGTGAATATCAGACTTGCATCCGTCAAATATAACTTGAATTGAACATTTCGAAAGAAAATTTCTAATCAATTGAAGAAGGGATTAGTCGACACGCATTGTGTTGTGGGTCGTGATGTGAACGTTACACGTAACTTTTCATGCGAGTATCGTCCGGACGATCCACCTTAATGATATCATCTATAATTTTCCTCACGTAACCCAACCACTATGGTCTTCTCTGTACTCTATTTTATACACAGTTTAGGCGCTACTGAACGCGACATATCTCTTGTCATAATTGTACACACACAATAAAATAATGAAGAACGACGCACTATGGGGCAGCTCTTTGGCAGAAGCGGCGAGAAGTCGATTTTTAAAAACGTAACCGATCTCAATAAAAGTAACCTTTCCGGTTAGCTGATGATATGGGTTTGGGAATTTTTTTTCCCAATAAGTGGCTTAATCACTTAGCGTTTGGCATCAAAGTTGTAAGAATAGGGAAATTGCGTTCATTCAAAAGTACTTGACGCAACTTTGTTCAGTTGGTACATTAAAAAACAAGTGTTTGTAGCATATGTTTTGGATTGAATTTATCAATTAGAATATGTTCTTTGAATACAATTAGTTTTCACTCGTTTATAAAGTCCCGTTAGCCCAAAAAAATGGCGGATTACAAGAACCTAAAAGTTGTTTTTAAATAACGGTACTTTTTGAATAGGCAAACATCGAGCTAAATTTGAACTTAATTTTTTTAGCTTAATCATTTCTTTACTGAAAACCGAAGACAAAAGTCACCGATGTTTGTCTAAACTATTTTTTTTTTAATTTTTTGTGTACATACAGCCCTGTTAAGAATAATGGCACCATTATTGATTTTGCTAATAACTTCTTCCCATAGTCAGGTAGGCGATTCACATTCATTCCACAACATCTTTATTACATTAGTCATAAAAATAATAAACAACATAATAATAAAAATGCATCTTGTCATAAAAAAACATCCGAATACCGGAAATGCAACCTATTTTAAGTTGCACAGGATAATATCGGCACGTTATTCTGAAGAGCCTTCTCGTAGCGTACACCAGTAGTTAAAATTTCTTGACTTTAAACCTTATTGTACACATATTATTATAGATACAATTTCAAAAGTGCAAGTGCAAGTACAAGTGCAAGTGTAAGCGTCGAAAATATTGAACTATTTTTATTATATTCAAGGTGTCAAAATGCAATTTTTTTCTTGCGAAAGACAGGAGCTCCTTGAAAAATTTTTGAATAGTAAATTTAGGACTTTTGAGAAAAGGGTTGAAGATGTTGAGACATTTTTAATAACAAACACAAACTGCTCTGAAAACTATGTGTCGGAGCTAAGGAAAGAGTTAACCCGTTTCAAAAGTGAACTCAAATCTAAATGGTACAAAAGCCACCGCACAAGGTCGGTGTTTGAAAAATACGAATCAATGTGGCTTCAAGAAAAAATAAACTTCGCAATGTTTGCACAACCCTCTGGACGTCCTCAGGTAAGTTTTGATCAATTGAGTAATCGGAGAAAACGTGAAAGAATAGCCGATTTTAGGGACACATCCGCTGAAGAACTATTTATATATATTTGTGCCAAAATTTAAAAATTATTGCCTTGAAACTGCGAGATTGTTTGTATCGCTGTCTCCTTGGTATTATATGAGTACTTCAGTTCACAAGATATTGATACATTGTCATGAAATAGTTTCTCAGAGTGTGTTGCCAATTGGTGAATTAAGTGAGGAAGCATTAGAAGCAAGCAATAAAGATTTTAAAATGTATAGAGAGAATTTTAGTCGAAAAACATCTAGACAAGACACTCTTACAGACATTATGAATAGAATGTTAATATCTTCAGATCCATTTATTACAAACCAGAGAGTAAGGAAGCCTGCAAAAAAAGTTCCATTTGATACTGAAGCTATTGATATGTTCTTGTAACCAGATGTAAACAAACAACCTCAAATTGACTGCGATTACTTTTCGGACTCAGAATAATTTGTAAATTAAATCTTGAAAATGTAAATAAAATGTTTTACTTTTATTTAAAACCCAGATACACAAAATATTTTATTTTCAGATTTTCCAACTTTGTAAATTGTTTCAAAGTAAAGTTATACTGTTCTTCCAAAATTTTAATTTAAAAAGTAAATAAACTGTTCATTTATTATATAATTTTATTTTAAATTGACTGCAGAATAAATAAAATAATAAGTCCATGGTTGTTTACTTAATTTTGTAAATCCAACCCCTCACTTCGCAAAAACTACCAAACAAGTACCATTTTTAAAATGTTATAACGGTTCTTTCGGAAACCTGAGCAGTTACAGTTATTTTGACTTCGAATTTGAATTCAGCAGACCCAAATCCTTTAGAAAAATATATTTTGGTTAACTCAACTAAAGGGCTTATAATTATCGCCGTTAAACGGCCATTTCTGCCCCACTGTGCGACGGCCTGGTAGTCTTTATTGTTTTGTTATGTTTGTACACATTACGAATGAACGAACGGCTGTGCGAGTGGAGCTCATAAAATGTATGAGATTTGATTTCAGGAAATATTTTTTTACATAATTCTGGATGGATTATTTCCAAACATTTTGCAATTACTGATCACATTTTTATTCTTACTTTTCTTAAAATTTTCACCACTTGCATGCCAGCCCAAAGCAAGTGAAATAGCTATCGTCAAAAACCGATCGTCAGGACGACGGTGATATCCAACCAAAATGATATCGTTTATTTTTACCTACGCGATGCGAAAATCAAAAATAAAAAAATATAAAAACAAATCACGCCAGAAATAAAATCTGCCTCCACCTCGTCGAGAGTTACCATAAACATCTTGAACATTAAAAAAAATATACACATATATATATATATACATATATTATAAAAAATTAAAACGAAATCAAAGTGTTGTGCAGTGCGCAATACAGTGAAGTGATTTAATTTAGCACGCGCAGTGCCGTCCCTCCCCCTCGCCCTCCTTCACAAGCCGCTGCGTTTGTTTTCCAGACGGGCTGGGGCGATGACTGAGTTTGCTTAATATTTGTTAGTTAGTTAGTAGTTAGTGAATATTTGTTAGTTGATCAACTCAAATCAATGTAAGGGCATAACACCTACATTGATTTCTGTTGTGTAGCTGTAGCAAGGATTTACACTTCTAAATTCTGCTTTTACCAAATGCGTAATCAGAGCTGGTTTCTTAGTGTCTGTGATTGATATGGGTGGGCAATTCCGGTTTGATGTGTGCAACTTTCGTGCGCTTAGAGGAAATCTCTTTGCTGTGTACGTTCACCTCTCCCGCTATAAACCATCTCTCTTGGCGCTAAGTGAAACACAGGTAGGTGAAAATACCAACTTGTCGGATTTGAACCTGCCTGGATATAGCTTAGTGCCTTTGTTTTTCCCACATCGCGGTCTCACTATTTACGTGCGTAGTGACGTTGCTTACAAACTTCAACCACAATACGGTCAATCCGGAATTTCGTTTCCTGTGGCTTAAACTCCATGCCCGTAAACAGTTTTATTTATAGAAGTCCAAGCCTCAACTCAAACTCAACTTTCAATGAGTTTGATGCGCTATCCGATTCTACCACAAGAATTGTATCCCTGTATCCTCGCATTGAAATCGTTGTTGCGGGCGATTTCAATGTACAAAATTCTTCTTGGCTTCGACATTCAGGTCAGACAACACCCGAGGGAAGGTATGTTGAAATCTTTGCTGAGGTAAACAATTTGACCCAGCTTGTGAATGAGGCAAAACGGATACCTGACATTGCAGATCATACCGCCAACACCTTGGACCTGAGAAATACTCAGTTGACATACTGTCGCCTCTAGGCTCGTCAGACCACTGTGTTGTATCAGCCGATTTTCCGTACTCGTGCCAACCAGTTAGAGAGCAAATCCCCAAAAGAACAGTTTGGTTCTACGAGAAAGCCAACTGGAGCGGCCTAAGCAACTTTTTTAGGGATTTTAACTGGTCACTATGCTTCCTCGATAGTGACGTGGATGTCGCAGCTGATATAGGATTGTCAAGTATGAAAACCTTCATTCCTCACAGAGTGAAGAGTATCAAACCAAAGACAAACGCGTGATACGACTTGAGCTGCAAAGAGGCTATCAAGTTGAGAGAAATAAGCTTAAGGGTTGGCTTTTCTTTCTGAGGAAAACCGGAAGAAATTCAAAAGGACCCGAAATGATTGCAATGCATTAATAAGACGCGTTTTATTCTCCTATGCTCAATGTCCCAAGGGCAGCGAAAACTTTTGGTCATTCGTAAAAAACGTAAAGAATTCTGCCTCGTCTTCAATTCCAACGCTCATTTGCAATGATATTCCAGCTGTCAGCTCTTTGAACAAAGCAAATCTGGTAGCTGCACATTTGGCAGCCAGTTGAACGCTCCCAGAGGGCCCGAAATGATTGCAATGCATTAATAAGACGCGTTATATTCTCTTATGCTCAAAAGTTGTGGCAAAAGTGCTGCAATGTCCAAAGGGCAGCGAAAACTTTTGGTCATTCGTAAAAACGTGAAGAATTCTGCCTCGTCTTCAATTCCAACGCTCACTTGCAATGATATTCCAGCTGTCAGCTCTTTGAACAAAGCAAATCTGGTAGCTGCACATTTGGCAGCCAGTAGAACGCTCCTAGATTGCCCTTTGTCCACGCCTGTACTCGAGAGCGTAAATTTTTTCATGAGACATGTCCATTTTCGTACTCGTACAGTTGCAAGAGTACTTAAAGATCTAAACGTGCACAAATCCGTTGGCCCGGATGGTATCCCCCCGTTCTTCTGAAGAGGTGTTCTTCTACGCTGGCAAAACCATTGCGTAAGCTTTTCCATTTGTCCTACTCTTTAGGGCTCTTTCCGAGTAAGTGGAAAACTGCATTTGTCCAGCCCGTCCCTAAAAAGGGCGAACAATCATCACCCTCCTCCTACCGACCCATAGCACTTACGTCCCTACTTTTCAAAATCATGGAAACGCTGATAAATCGTAAGCTTATGAAATATCTTGAAACACGGAAGCTTCTTAATGACAAGCGATACGGCTTCCGCAGCAATAGGTTCACTGGTGATTTGATGGCCTATCTCACCAAAAAATGGAACCAATCTTTGCACAACGTAGGAGAAAGTAAGATCGTTGCACTTGATATATCAAAAGCATTTGACAGAGTCTGGCATCAGGCTCTCTTGTCGAAAATGCGTGCTTTTGGCGTCGACGAATCTCTTCTTCAATGGATTAGAAATTACCGTTCGAACCGTTCAATACAAGTTGTATTGGATGGGTTCAAGTCTGATATTCACCATATTAATGCTGGTGTTCCCCAGGGCTCCGTTTTGTCTCCGACACTCTTCTTCATTTTTATAAATGATCTGTCTGTCACTTCTAATCCAATTCAATACTTCGCTGATCACAGTACCCTCAGCTTTTCATAATCGTTCCTCGGCTCTAGTCCTTCCTCTTCTGCCATTGACTTGGAACGGCAGAGTATGTTAATGTCATTAAATTCCGATCTTGACAGCATAATTGATTGGGGTAAAAAGAATAGAATGGAATTTAATGATCCCAAAACTCAGTGCTGTCTACTGTCACTTAAGCGTTCTCAAAACAACCTGCCATATAGCCTTAAGTTGGAGTATAACGCTCATATCTGGTCCGGTGCTCCCAAGACCTGTAGAATCCTACAACGAGCGATAAAATTTGTTGGTGATAATAACACTGCGAAGTCAATCGACTCGCTTGAACATCGACGAAATGTTGCGTCTCTATCACAATCCCCCATTACAATCCACAGGCATTTAAAACCAATGTGCATCGGTACCTCCTTTCCCCCTCGTCCTCTTTACCTTCTGCCCATGCTATGACTTAATTCCAGTCATCTGAGGGTATAAACAATCCCGTTAGTGCGCCAATTACAAAAAAAAAACTCTAAGAGATCCTATGTTCTACAGTACAATCAATAGTACTCATACAGTCGATCACAAAGTTGTCACCTTACGTTTAAAAGAATTTCTAAGCAGAGGAACAGTAGCATGGAAAGTACTCAAATCACAGAAGTATAGGCAATTATTGCCCAGAATGAACTATATAGGCGAAAGGCAATTATAAGTGAAAGGAAACCAAATCTTTTATGAAGACAATTATATTAATAAACAGTTGTAACAGTTCTCAGGGGGACCAGAGCCTACCTAACACCACTCTTTTCTTGATCGGTGTAAACAACAACACTCATGCCATGCATGATTAACGAATCAGCAAACACGTGCACAAAGAGCAAGCCAAGCCCATATCGCATGTGCTTGGTGACAAAAAGAACTATCTCGCTGTAAACAGGTCGAGAGAAACCGCCAACCAACCAGTCAAGGAACGGAGGGAGGAAGGCAACCGAGGCGTTAAGAAGAAACAGAAGAAATAGAGGAGTCACTCTTATTATAGTCACTAAAATAGAAGCTACATCAAAAATAATTAAATTGTGAAAGTTGTACAGTTACTATAAGTACACATAGTTGTAATAAAAAATAAAAGTTGATTGTATAAATACTTAATTTAACAAATAATATAAAAATTGTTATAGGCGCAGTCGTTAGGATAGTATTACATTAAAAACTAAAGCGGAGATTTTTAATACTTTAAAAACAAACGAACCTAACATAAAAAACAAAAACAGTAACATATTGCGTGGTTGCCTAAGCAACATAATAATAATAGTAAATAACTTGAAAATTAAAAACCTGAAAAAACGATAAAAATCAGCATTTATTGAAAAAAGAAATTACAAACGAAGAAATCAACTGTCGATTTGAAGATGGATGAAGAGCTGCTTCCGAGCGGCAACTTGGATAATTGCAGCAAAGAAAGAAAATCAAAAAGAAAAAGAAAAATATTAAAATAGCAGCCGAATACAGTTAAATAGCTGGCTACAATAACAAATAATGCTCCCAACAAAAGAAGAAAATGAAGTCATATACACCGGCAGGGGCAACCTATATATGGTATTAGCTTCATTTGAAGCAGCGGACCAGGCTGACGATGAAAGAGAATTGGTCGAAAAAATCAAGGAAAAGGAAAGGTTGGAGGTCTTCATCAAAGCTCTTTAACACAAATTAGAACAGCGAAAGAAGGTTGCATCCGAGGCAAAAAGAAAAAGAAAGATACCGAAAAACATCAACAAGAAGAGAAAGAACAGCAGTAGAAACCAAAGCAGCAGAATCAATAAAATCAAAAACAGCAACAAAAGCAAAATCAGCCACAGTAGACTGAACAAAAAAGAAAAGGATGCCACCAATAAATATTATTGGAATGGATGCAGAAGATACCGTTAAGATATGTCAAATGTCCGTAGCGGACACATTTTCTATTAAAAATAAGGGGATACAAAAACAATCCGTCCACTGTTTATCTCCGGATAGCTTTAAAGTCGTCAAGCAACAGATGACGGCAGCTGGGGTGCAGCTCTACGCCTTCACATCCAAAAATCAGAAACTACAAACGGTTCTGCTCAAAGGTTTAGATGTCTCGGTTGAGCCAGAGACCATTTTATGCACACTGAAAGAAATTAAAATTGAGGGCGTGGATATTGTTCTGTTAAAGCGCTTTTCCACTGTCCGTTCTAAAATGCCACCTGAGCGTCTGCTTCCTCTCTTTCTGGGCCAGGTCTCACCTGAGAGCAAACTTGAGAGTCTAAGGAAGATCAAAATTCTTAACTCACAGGTGATCTCTTGGGAGGAGCTAAGGAAGACAAATTGCGAAATTTCGGTGTACTGGAAGCGTGTATTGCGTGCATTCCTCTCCAAGGTGGGAAGAAATTGTACCTAGTGGCGGCCTATGCACCAGATGTACCTCGGTCCACAAACTTCATTTCGAAGCTTGAAATGAAAAATTCGTTTATGCTCAGAGGATAACTACTTTTTTGTGGCCGGCGGGAAATTCGCTCCTTAAATGGTTGATGCACCACTCTATTGAGTTCAAGCTAAATTTGCTTGGAACTGATAGACCGATTTTACCCAGAAGTGGGTCTTATCTCGATCTGATGCTTATTGACAGGCGACCAACATTACGGAACGTGTACATACAAGAAAGGAACTGCTTTACAACGGCAGAGTACGGCAGTGATCACTGCGGGCTCACCGCAGTTATTCTGTTCCTTAACGAGATGGTAGAACTGGAGGAACTTATCGAAACGTGCCCTTACAATTATTGTATGGCTCGTTGGCCCCTTTCTCCAGAGTCATATCCAGAGAACTGCGTTCGAATGACTTAAAACGCCACCCTCGAACAGAAATCTTACGAACGAGGAGATTGACGAGGTTCCTAATACAAATGGACACAACGGAAAAACGTACTATGGACGAAACGATTCCAAAAGTATCACCGAGCACAGATTGCGACATCTATCGGAACGATGCTATCGACGCACTGCACGTGAAAAAAAGAAGACTGCTGTCGAGAATCAAGACACTTTACAGACGATTTAAAGACCGAGACGACCAGGAAGTAAGGTCGCTCAAGTCGCAAATAAATAACGTCCAGAGTTTGATTCGGTTAAATTACAGAATTGCCATCAATTCATATTGGGGGAATAAGATTCGGTCTGTTCATTCGAATGGCCCGGGAATGTTACCCTAAATTAACCGAATCTTCCGAAGGAGGGATCATAACGCCTTTGAGGCTGTTCGACTTGACAGAACAACCAACAACGCAAACATACTGACTTCCGTTGGCATCGATCCGGATAAGGCCGTGCTGGACAATGAGTTCTTCATTGTTGAGGATGCCCAAGAGAAAGTAGAACCAATAGGAGCAGTTTCTCAGGAAGTGTATACGGTCAACGAATCGCGCAGGCAGAATCAGAATTGGAGAATAGAGCCTTGCTTAACCATTTCCACGTTCGAAATGAAATACAGCAATGACGTTCTGAGAATCAAGGTTTCGACGAAAATAAAGCAGATAATGCTGTCGCCCAAGATGGCTCTAATGCCATACTTATTTCGAAGAGGATCTCAAAGGCATTCTCATCACTTTCAAGAACAAAAAGTCCATAGGAATAGATGGTATACGAAATATTGTATTGCGTCATTTCCCCGAAGAGGCGGTAGAGATATACACAATCCTGTTCAACAATGCTTTGAGTAATGCACATTACCCAGAGCATTGGAAGACGGCAATAGTGCTTCCTCGCTTCCGAAAAATCTTCTTTCAATAAGTCTCCTTCCTTGCATAAGCAAGATATCTCAGTAGAGTCCGGATACAGTGGACTGAGGACAAAAAATATAATACCGAATTGGTTTCGGACATACAGTGGAACAAGGCTAAAATTGAGTGCACCGGGGCCTGTCTTGTTGACTTGGAAAAGGCATTCGACACCATCCGGTTAGAAGGCCTCTTCCTTAAGTTAGTGAGGCTAGGTATGACATGATAACAGGTAGAAAATTTGTTCTCAAAAGTGGCAACAAAGTACCCACTCATGTTTTCAAAATAAATAATGGGCTCCAACAGGGAGCGGTAAACTCACCAATTCTGTTCACTATCTTCACCAGTGACCTAATTGGTTCCATACAGCGTCTGATAGCATTCGCTGACGATTTGGTCATATACAGAACAACGCAGGAGATTGAGGTCATTAACACTCTTGCAACGTTACTTCGGAACGATCCAGCGATTTTGCGATGACTGGAAGTTAAAAATCAACTACCAGGATGCGAAACCATCCTCTTCAGGACTTCGTTGTGCAACGCCTCAAGGGATACGAATAAAAAATCGGCGTTAGCATCTTGGATCCACGGGGACAACCATTACCTGTAAAGACGGTAGAACGATACCAGTTTCTGTATGGAAACATTCATTCAGCTTCGGCTCAAGCCGAAGAAAGCGTTTGCTATGGTTAGTAGGTTGTTTTACAGCAGCCAACTTAACGCCAAAGTAAAATTGATCTGCTACATGGCCCTGGTTCGGCCAATCATTGTGTATGGCTGTCCAGTGGGGTTCAACGTGAGTCTTTCCCAGATGGAAAAGATAAGGATGTTCGAGAAGCAATGTCTCCGCTTGTCGCAAGAAATACAGAACACCCGAATCTGGGTACAAGAAATTCTATCGCAATGAGGTTTTGTACAACGAATTTAAAGTAAATAGGGTGGACAATTTTATTATTAAGCGAATTCGAAGACACGTTGCACGAGGCATAACTTCTCACAACGAACTTATATTCGGAGCCACTACCCCAACGATGCATATCAGTAGAATGCGCGCTGAAGTGGGCACATTCCACCGGAAGCATTTATATATCTTGACCGTATCGGATAAATCCAAAATGCGGAGGAATATCCACTTTTGCATCACGTGACAAGAAGGATAGTGGACAAGAGGCTGCTTTATAATAGCGATATATAAGCCATAAGGCCAAAGGCATTGCCTCGCGATACAATAGACAGTGATAGGGATCGGGGATTCTATTGGTGGCTACAGGTGCCTCCGTTGTCGTCTTCTGTTGGTTCCCTACGGCTATTTGACATGTAGAACAAGTTAGAATAGGAAACCAAATCAAAAAAAGAAAAAAAACAAAAAACAAAAAAAAAAACAACAAAGCACACACACCCACATATATATATACACATTAGTTAGTTCTCAAGTTGTAAGTTTAATTAGAATTAAAGCTTTAGTTTTATAGATAATAAATTAGATTACTTAGTTTTTAAGAACATTTTTTTAGTATTAAATATTAAATCCATAGTTTACTATGGATAAACTAAAATAAAAACAACACGACGCTGAAAGGCAATCTTATTATATAATAAGATTAACTTAGAGCGCCCGCAGAGGGCCATTAAGAAAGTTTACATTACAACATACTTTATAACTAGATATAAGAAATCAGAAAAAAGACAACAATAAAAAATACATTTAAAAATTAAAAAAATTTAAAAACAAAATCAGTGTACAAGTGCTGTACATGCATATTGCCACATGCGATACTCAGGTGACAGTGCCGAGGCGATTGCTCGCGTATTTATTCACGCCCTCAGCACTGTGTCAGCAATTAATATTAAGTAAAGGTGTATATAAATAGAGGGGACAATAAAGCAAGGGCGAGTGCGATTTGAAGAGTTCACCAACAACGTTATTTTTTATTTCCAATTGTTTCAATTATTGCTATCCCCCCACATCTGGTCCTTCGAGAACAAAAAAAACGAATCAGCGAAACGAAGTGAAGTGAAGTAAAGTGAAAAAAAAAATAACTAAGAATACGAAACCCAATCGCTTAAAAATGGTACTCAGCAGAAAAGAGCAGCGCACTCCAGACGAAAAAAAAAGAAGAAAAGAACAATGGAAGGCTTTGACGACTTTGTAGAGAAACAACGGCAGACGGCCGAATGGATAAAGACAGTAGCGGAAAAATATACAAAGGAGCCAAAGGTCAGACGGACACGAGAATTCATCAAAGAACGGCTAAACGATCTTGAATTCAATTGGAATGAATTCAAGCAACGAGGTTTTACCATACAGGCACACGAGGCTTACAGCGAAAGTCACTTGTATGTGCAAACCCAATACTTTCAAAAAGTACACGAAAGTATGTTGGCAACGAAGGAAAAGTTAGAGACGAAATTACGAGAGCTAGAAGAAAAGGAATTACGATCAGAGGCGACGGATATTGATCAAGAAACTAAGGAAATCAATGTTAGCGAAAAAGATGTGAAGTGGAAACGAAAGATAAAACGCTAAGAAGAGCAGAAGCAAGCCTTTTTCAGGTCATTGGAACGGATGGAAAAAACCGACCAAGGGACAAGGGCGTATTATAAACAAAAGATGATGGTCTTAAACAATCTATGGGAAATCATAAACAAAACCCATAATGACGTCATGGAAAACGAAAATACAGCAGAAATGTAAGGACTTAATGAATGACCATGAAGAATTGGAACAAATCTATGAGAATGTCCTGGTAAACCTGCAAGAAAAAATCGACAATCTCTCCAAAAGAGAAAGGAATGAGCCGAAAACAACGGAAGTAAATACGGCACCCTACCATGAAATTAAACTTCCAACTATCAAACTTCCAACGTTTGCGGGGGACTATTAGCAGTGGAAGTCATTTACAGATTTGTTCGAATAAACTATCCACAACAATGACCAACTCGGCAATGCACAAAAATTGCATTATCTAAAGACCAACCTCACAGGATAGGCAGCGAAGGTCGTTCAGCATTTTCAGGTAGTAGACAGTTACTACTTAATATACAAAGAGATACTCATGAATCGCTACGAAAACACGAGGTTGTTGGTAAATGCCCAAGTCCAGACAAGTAATTGTCCCAGCGAATCGGCAGTGGAACTTAAGCGACTACACATCACAAAAATTAGACAACGAAACAAGGAAAGCATATGAACAATCTCTAAGCAATCCTAAGAACTTGCAATCCCTCAACGATTTCCTAAGTTTTCTGGATAACAAATTCCATGAGTTTTTTACGCAGAGAATACAAGCATCTCAATAAAACATATCATAGTCTGGTGATTCCAGTCTGCAGGTTGTGCAAAGGAATGCATTGGCTACATACATGCAAGAGATTTGCAAACATGACGTCGGCACAAAGACAGGACATCGTTAGGAAAGAACGTATATGTAGGAATTGTTTCAAAGCCGATCACGAAACAACGATGTGTCCGTCAATCAAGTCTTGCCAAATATGCCATCAAAAACACCATACGCTACTTCACTCTGGAGAACGATAGGCAAATTTGGGACATACAATGGAGTACCCAGTCTTATTAGCAACAGCTATTATCAAAACTAACTGGAAAAGGCGTGACTATCATCTTAGAGCATTCGTTGATCAAGGCTCACAATCATTGTTCATAACTGAAGACGCAGTGCAACGGCTACAATTGAAGAAAATAAAGACGTCAGTATCGGTTGCGGACCTAGGCGCAGTTAGAGCTGGAACTGCCACGAGTAGAGTTGAACTAGAAATCCAACTGATTTATTTAACACCCTATTAAGACATGGGCATAATTTTTTGTGTTCTCGAAATTAGTCAATGTGCAGCCTGACACAACGTTTACAGAGAAGGGATGGGATCACATTGCTGATCTCAGCCTAGCGGACCCTAACTACAACAAGTCAGCAACAATTGACGTGGTGATTGGGGCAGACGTGTTCGAAGAGATTATCACGGACGGGGTAATTAAAGGAAAAACCGGCACACCTGTGGCACAGATTGGTTTTTATCTGGACGCATCGCCCGAAAGAATGTTGACGGAAGAAGCCCAACAGTTTGCAACATAACAATTGCAGAACTGAGCGAACAATTAAAACGCTTTTGGGACACGGAGGAACTGCAGGATGAAACGCAACTAACAAGTGCAAAAGCGAAATGTGAAGAATACTTTAAGAATACATAAACAAGAAATGAAACTGGTAGATACGTTGTGCGACTAGCATTTAAAGAGGATGCAAAAGAGCTTTGTGAATCAAGAAAGAAGGCTGTAGCACGGTTTCTACAACTGGAAAAGAAATTTTCACGGGATAAACAATTGCGAAACAATTATAATGCCGTTTTGCGAGAGTACTTAACCCTTGAACACATGGAACTAATGCACCCTTCTACAAAGTATACAAAAGCAGTTTATTATTTACCGCATCAAGCAGTCCATAAACCAGACAGCTTAACAGCAAAATTACGTGTAGTTTTTGATGCATCTTCAAAAACTAGATCAGGCGTGAGCCTCAACGATACAATGCTAATAGGTCCTGTCACTAAGCAAGATCTATTTAGTATACTAATAAGATGGAGAAAACACAAGTTTGTATTCCGAGCAGACATTGAAAAGATGTATAGACAAATAGAAGTCGCGCCCGAGGATAGAGATTTCCAAAGAATAGGCTCTTCCATCACACAGGAGTTGATTATGCTGGACCAATAGATTTGAGGATGTCCAAAGGAAGAGGCAATATAACATATAAAGGATACATTGCTATATTTACATGCCCAGCAACTAAAGCCGTTCACATCGAAGTTGTAAGTGATCTTACTTCCAACGCTTTCATTGCAGCCTTCAAAAGATTATGTGGACGACGAGGCCATATTGCACATCTATACAGTAATAACGGCACTAACTTTGTTTCTGCTAACAAAATCCTGGCAAAAAACGCTGATATAACGAAGAACTGTGTAACATGTTATCTGTCTGTAAAACAAAATGGCATTTTATACCAGCATGAGCTCCACACTTTGGAGGGCTTTGGGAGGCTGGTGTATAATCCATAAAATATCACCTAAAAAGAACTATAGGTGAACACAAGCTAACCTACGAAGAGATGACAACACTGCTCGTGCAAATAGAGGCATGTCTCAATTCAAGACCACTGTATCCTCTCGCAAATGACCTAGACGATCCAGAGGCAATTACTTAGGACCCTTCCTAATCGGAACATCGCTACTGGCCCCATTTGAAAAGAAGCGATTGGATGAAAACATAAATTTGCTTACACGATGGCAACTGTTGGAAAGAATGCAACAATACTTTTGGAAAAAGTGGAGCCAACGTTATCTGATAAACCTACAACAACGTCAGAAGTGAACAAAAAAGGCAGACAACTTGAGGAGAGGCAACGTGGTTCTGATAAAGGATGAGAATCTTCCTCCAACACGTTGGTCACTTGGGGTAATTGAAGAAGCTCATGCCGGAAATGATGGGTTAGTGAGAGTAGTTCCCATACGAGCCAAACAAAAGAATTACAAAAGGCCTATACAAAATGTCTGTCTTCTGCCAAACACAGATAATAAAAATGATTGTGCCAATAAAGAAAGTATATCTAAGACAAAGCATAAAGAAAATACTTTAAGCACGCCACTTTGCTTCTCTTCCTCTTGATTGGGGGAAGAAACGCAACAGCGTTAAGCACACCCAACAATGGAGTGGAAAGAAAACCCTTTTTATAACCACCCGGGTATATATTTCAAAATAATATCACGCGTCAACTTAATTACGAATCACTGGAAACTGGTTGTATACTATGACTTGAAGAACTACTGGGAGGAGCTTAAGGGACTAGAAACACTTCGTGATGGAATGACAACATACTGCAAGAAAAGAGGGCCAAATATGAAATTGATACGCAGTGACCATTGTTTCGATATCGTCAGCGAATTTCAGAATGTACAAGTTCTGTACATGCATATTGCCCCGTGCGAAACTCAGGTGACAGTGCCGCGGCGATTGCTTGCGTATTTATTTACACGAGTCAAAGCCCTCAGCACTGTGTCAGAAATTCATATTAAGTAAAGGTGTATATAAATAGAGGGGACAATAAAGCAAAGGCGAGTGCGATTTGAAGAGCTTACCAACAACGTTATTTTTTATTTCCAATTGTTTCAATTATTGCTATCCTCCAACCAGTGGTTAGGTGGTAATAACTGCAAACGAAACAAACAGTAAAAAAAGAGAATCAATAAACTAAAACAACAAACTGTTAAACCACTAGCAAGAACTAATTTGTTGAAGAAAAGAAAGGAAAAGTGGTTCTTTTAATGGAAATTCAGCGCAGTGACATGATAGTTAACACAGTGAAACAGTAAACACCTGTGTACTGTCGAGCTAACCAATAACTATTATTACTATATGGAATTTAATTTTTGTGTATCTTTTATAAGTTTTTACATTTTATAATGAAAACTGATTAGTATGTACCTTTCAAAGTGTTATATTTATTTTACATACATAAATCATAACGTAACGCATCAAATCTCGCGCAGCGACTTTGGAAACTCGCGCCATGTGAACAGGAGCGCTGTCACGAAGAAGCAACACACCTGCTGCGAGTTTACCCCGTCTTTTTTTTTCCGCAAATTATGCAAAGTGGAAGCGTAGGATGTGGCGTTGATGGTTTCACCTTTTTTTGTACTCAATGAGCAAGATTCCTTTTAAGTCCAAAAAACTGTGGCAATGGGCTTCCCTGCAGACGAAGTGACTTTGAACTTCTTCGGAGGGTCTGTTCCTTTTTTATGCCACTGTAACAAGCAACAATTCGATCCATAACACTGTTCGCGCTCACACTACACATTTCCAAAAGCTCTCTTCACCATGCGATTCTCACTTTTTTCTGAGACGCTGTGAGCATTCGTGGCACCCACCTTTCTCTGACCTTTGAAAGGTTAAGATGGTCATGAAGAATGGTGTGAATGGTACCCGTTGAAAGCTTGGTGATCTCTGTCATCATTTTCACCTTTATTCGGGCATCCTCAAGAATAAATTTTTCCACTTCCTTGATGATTTCTCTCGTACAAGCCGTAATCGGGGCGCCGGAGCGGGGGTAATCTCTCTGCCTCTCTTGAACTCATTTGAACACTTTTGCACAGTTAATAATGTCCTCCACCATCTCTTCATGAATAGTTATTTGACTTTTTCCTTGCTTATTGAGAAATTTAATTATAGCGCGATGCTCAATTTTCACCATCATCGTCTCAGTTGCCATCATGACTCTGTTTAACTAAAGATAAAACGCGAATTAATAATCACATTTATATGAAATTTTTAATGAATAATAGTATTACTTGATAAATAAGTCAATTTATATATATAACCACAGCTTCACCACGATTCCGAGAATATATTGTATATATATATATATATCGTTTGTCTTTTAAGTGAAACATGGGTCAGTGACGTTTCTAAAATAATTACTATTTTGGTTATAGAATTAGTGATCAATATATGCTTAAGAAATAGCACATGGGGAAATGCTTTAAATGTGTAGCTATGAGATTCCCATTTAACATACTATATCCAAACGAACCTTCGTGTATTCCTTCTAGCCGGAGGTTCTCACCATCTGTGATAGATTTATTTTTAACAAATTTAGCTAACTACCTAACAGAGCTAATTGTTATCAATGACTTAAGTTCTGATCATCTCCCAATTTTCTATGAGTTTCTTTATAATCCAAAATTAAATATATTGAAATATCTTGACTACAAAAATGCAAACTGGTCCTCACTTAGAACTCATATAAATTCCAACATAAGTGGAGTAGTGGCCAACATAAACGCAATTAGCTCTAATAATCAAATTGATGAACTTGTTGATAATTTTGAAAAAAATTTCGTCGGACTGTATCCTTGTATCTGTTCCGTATAAAAATGTATGCCTTCCGCTTAGTGTACTCGAACTAATGAAAATTAGGAACGCGACTAGAAGACGGTGGTAAACGTAACGTCCTCATTGAAAATAACATATTTAAATTTAGAAATTCCAATTGGAACGAAAAACTTACTTAATTATTCCCTGGATCCAAGCCTTTTTGGAATATTGCTAAATTCCTTAACAAGAAAAATACGGTGATACAAGTTCTGCAATCTTCAGGACAAATATTTTCTACAAATAATTCAAAATCTGAACTCATCGCTTATATATTTTTCCAAAATCATTTAACAACAACATTTCAACACCTGATTTAGAAGCAAAAGTAAATAGAGCGATATCAAAACTTAATGAGGCACCTTTATCTTTCAATGCAAGTCAACTTATCTCTCAAGACAATATAGAATTCATCATTTCAGAATTAAAAATAAAAAAAGCACCAGGAGTTGATAATATAAGCAATCAAGTACTCTGAAATCTACCATCAAATGGCATAAGTTATTTGACATTTATTAAATGGAAAAATCCATTAAATTAAATTTAGATACGATTCTAGAACTTAGTGATATTTTGCCAAACTTTGAGTACTTCACAACAAGTTCAAAGGGTCACAAAAGATATAAAAAATAACTTTTATGACCAAACATTAAAAGGAACTAGTGTTTTTAGATATTGAAAAGGCTTTTGATTCCATCTGGCGTAATGGTCTTGTATACAAACTTGTTAAATTTTAGTGTCGTCCAATGTACTTAGTCAAAATTATACTTAGTTTTTTGTTTGGTCGTTTTTTTTGTATCTATAGCAAATTCAGGTTTCTTGGCGAAAAATATTCCAGCCGGGGTACCCCAAGGATAAATTCTAGCTCTAATCCTGTTCAACGTATTTATGACAGATTTCCCAACTATTACGAACTTTAAGATAGCAATGTATGCAGATGATACTGCACACATCCCACAAAATAGGATCCATAGCTGAGGACAATTTGCAGAACACAGTTAAATATTTTGGTGTACACTTGGACAAAAGATGAACCTCTGCCGATCATATAATTAATACACAAAATAGAGTCAATTAGAAAATCACTACTGAATAAGCACAACAAAATTATAATCTTTCAACTAGTTTTCCAAGCTATTATATAATAACATATGCCTCACCAGTCTGGGGAAGCTGTGCAAAAACACATATTAAAAAGCTACAAATTGCTCAGAATAAAACTTTGAAAAAGGAAAATTCATGGGACTTTTGAACGATGGTATTGCAGATCAAACTGCTCAAAAGAACTGTGTATTTATTAAATAAATAATTTTAAATACTTGTTTGTTTATTTGTTATATCATTCATCTACTTCTTTCTTTATTTTTTATATATATTTTTTATTAATTAATTAATTCATTTATTTATTTATTTATTTGTTTTGTTATTTATTTCTTTAATTATTTAAATAGTTATTTATTTATTTATTTATATATTTACTTGTTTATTTATTTGTTTATGTATTTATTTATTTATTTATTTGTTTATCTATCTATTTATTTATTTATTTGTGTATATATTAACTAATTAAATAATAAATTAATTAATAATTAAAAATTAAAAATTAATTAATTTTTTATTTATACATCGATTAATGTATCTGTGTGTTCATACACATTTTTGTTTATTAATTTGTTACCTATTTATTTGTTTATACACTTTCACGAAATGACAAAATCAAGTCTATACATAACAATATTTTAAATGGAGGTTTTTTCTCACAGTTTTTCCTTCGTTACATTTAACTTAAAAATATATTCAATAGCAACATAATGGTAATTACAGTAGTAAGATAGAAAATTAAGGAGTCTATCGTATCTCTGAACACGCTGAGCCAATAACATTGTAAAATAATTATATATATCTATGAGTAATAAATGTTAAAAAAACCTGAAAATTATAGCTGTTGTAGTTCCAAATAGGTGACAGGTAAGTTCAAATTTTTGGTAATATTTGTTCAATCAGTTAAGAATCCCTTCCATGCCCTCTACCCCTAAATTATTAAAACGTAAAATTAAAGCTTATTCGTTCTTGTATAATAAAAGTTGGTGCGTTTGTTCAACTGAAACAACATTAAATTGAGGTATCAAAGGAAATAGTTGTTTGCCGGGAAAGGAAATGAATCACACATTGTTGCTTTGGATGCCTACAATTGCCTCAGTATACCTGACGCAGTAAAGGATCTTCCAAACTTTGATGGAAATGCTCGTACTTTGTTTGATTTTATAAGTAATGTGGAAGAAATATTGAATATTATGGCAGAAATATTAAACACATCCTATGGGCGGTTGATTGTGAGAGCCATTAGAAATAAAATAGTAGGGCCGGCTAATGAAGCTCTAAATATATACGGTACTTCAATTGATTGGGGTGAAATTAAAAGTAATTGATTGTACACTATGCAGACAAGCGGAACGAGACCTTATACGCGACTTAAATCAGCTTCGACAAAATCAATCTGCAGTTGAAAATTTCTACGCTAAAATATTAGATATATTGTCCGCAATGACAAATCACGTTAAGGTACATGAAAACAGTACATGAAACTGATGCAAACGTAGCGAAACAAGCTTTGCATCAGGAAATGTGTCTTAATACGTTTTGTGTGGGTTAAAAGAACCACTTGGAGCTACGATAAGGACCATGAGACCCAATAAATTAACCGAAGAGTTAAGTTACTGTTTACAAGAACAAAATTGTTGGTATTTCCAGAATAGCTACAATACACAATCACTTTCAAATCAGAGAAAATCAAATAATTTTTTCTCATTAAATCATCAGAACACGTACCCCTATTCATCGTTAAGATACAATCAGCAATATAATAGGCAGCCTAGCGTTCCTCAACGGCATGGAGATAATAGCGCAGATAACACAAAAATGTATTCTCCGAAGACTCAAGCCTGTTTTAGAGGCGATAGTGATAATAACTCTAGAAAACAAAGTCTGTCCCGCCCGGAACCTATGGACACATACAGTCGTAACTGTAGAATTAGCGTAGCGGTACATATTCCAAGAATAGACAATTACATTACAACATAAATGTAGATTGCAACCTTATTGCACAATACGAACCTCACAATTACTACGACAAACCAAGTTGCTCTAATAGGGTAGGACCAAAAAAAGCTGATGAATCAAATTTTCTCGATTTAGCCTCCCACGATCAGTCGGATATATTAGCATTAATAATTACAACTCAGTTTTAGTTTAGATAAAACAAAACGCAAATTCTTAATTGATACCGGTAGTAACATGTCATTCCTAAGTCCGGATGTAGCCACACTTGTAACGGTCGACAAAATAAAACCTATAGAAATCCAAACAGTATTTAATACACACTTAACTAATAAGAAAACTTCCTTTAAGGGTCTTACTGAATTCGAAACTAATGAACGACTGTCGTTTCTCATTTTCAAGTTTCATGATTAGTTTGATGGAATGATAGGAATAGATATTATGAAAAAACTACAAATTAACATTTATTCCAAAAATGCGTGCATAAAAAACTCAAATTTCTCGATTCCACTCATGTTTAAGCCAAATTTAATACCAAAATTGTATACTGTCCTGGGACGAAGAAAGATTATTTATGATTTTCCCGTAGATAACAAATTCGGAAGTATTTACATAAAACCCACGGCCGTAAAAGATGAATTTTCTATTTTTGAAGGTATTTATCAAGCAAATAATTGGTTCTTGCTTGTCGAAGTCGTAAACACTCTAGATTCGGATTAAATTTTTCTTAGAACAACCTGTCAATACACATGTATTACATCCTGAAAGTATAATAGAAATCCATAACTTATCAATCAATAACCCTTACAGTGTCCATAACGATGACATTTCTAACTAACTTCATCTTGATCATCTCAATATAGAAAAAAGAAAGGTCTTTTTTTTAAGAAGGATGATATTCGTGTATATGCAAAACCTCATCGTCACTCATATATTCATAAGCAAGACACCGAATAGGAAAAATGCTTTTGGATGGTATAATTTGTCCCAGCTTCTTACCTTGGCCGTCTCCAATCTGGATAGTGATCAAGAAAAACGACCTCAACAGCAAGCAAATGGTGGCTCGTAATTGACTATAGCAAATTAAACGAGAAGCCTATTGACGTTAAGAACCCCATATCAAACATCTCAGAAATTCTAGACAAATTAGGCAAATCCATATATTTTAGCACACTCGGCTTAGCCTCAGGATTTCACCAAATTGAAGTCAATGAAGAACACATTCCAAAGACATCATTTTCCATAATGGTCATTACGATTTTCTTCGTATGCCTTTCAGCCTTAAAAAAGCACCATCTACATTTCAAAGAGTTATGGATAATGTCTTGCGTGAACTACAGGGAAAATTGTGTTTTGTGTATGTAGATGCTATCATCGTGTTCTCAACTTCCTTACACATTGAAAATTTAAATGCGGTCTTTGAAAGATTAAGGAAGCAAATCTCAAAATTCAACCAGAAAAATCAGAGTTTCTTTGTAAAAAGATATCGTGTTTAGGACATTTGGTTACAGCAAATGGGATAAAACCTAACCCGGATAAGATAGCGGCTATTAAAAACTATCCTATACCTTAAACTCGAAAGCAAATTAAATCGTTCTCGGTTATTACAGAAAATGTATTAAAGATTTTGCGAACTTAACAAAGCCAATGACCGAATGCCTCCGTAAAGGTAATAGCATAAAACTGGACTCCAGATACATTGATTGCTTTAAGATGTGCAAAAGTGCGAGTAATGTTGCTTTAGGTGCTGCTCTGTCTCAGGGGCTCATAGGACGGGATAGGCCGGTTTGCTTTGCAAGATGAACTTTATCGAAATCGGAGAAAACTCTATCACAATAGGAAGGAACTTCTTGCAATTGTGTGGGGTACAGAATAGTTTAGACCGGGTGAAAGTTTCATATAATGGCGGACCATAAGCCATTGATATGGCTCTTCTCACTAAAAGAACCAAATTCGAAATTAATTCGCTAGAGGCTTAAACTTGAAGAATTTGATTTTGATATTACTTATAAGAAAGGCAAAAGTAACTGCAAAGCTGACGCTCTTTCGGAGTTGAGATTCATGTCAATAACATGATTGTGCATGAAAAAAACTATGGAAATTCCGTATCCCAATCCTTAATTAATAATGAAGATGATTCCAAAAATATATCCACAATTCACTCAGGGCAGGAAAAACTAGACAATGGCATACCGATAACTGAAAATGCATTAAACGAATTCTCAAATCAAATTATATTAAAATATGACGCAATGAAAGCTAAAATGGCTGTTAAATTTAAAATTCTATTCCAAAAGAAAAAAGACATATTTTTGAATATAGAGACATAGGCAGCGAAGACACAATTGTTTCGTTCTTTAAGAGCTATATGAACTCTAAGAGGGTAACAACAATTTTAACTGACGATGAAACCTTTGGAATAGTACAATCTGTTTACTCCAAATATTTTAGTAGCTGTCACTTAAAATTGGTTAGATCAAATATTCTCTTAGATGATATCCCCGAAAGAGACGAATTAGAAAAATTAATACGTGAGTATAATTCTATATCGAACCATAGGGGCATAGAGGAACAATTTCTCAAATATGAAATATCTGATAACTCGTATTATTAATTCATGCGAAATATGTCACATAAACAAATATGACAGAATCAGGGATAAATTGAAGTAGCAGTTAATAGAAACACCATCAAGGCCTCTAGAGATTCTTCATTTGGCTATTTACTCTATACACAAGGAAAATTGTTTCACTGTAATAGACAAATTCTGTGGTCGCCTTGGAGTAGTGGGTAGAGTGCGAAGCTCACACGCCGAAGGGTCTAGTTTTTTGCAGTGAACGAAGAAATATTCGAGCTTGATGATAGGCGTAACAAACTGACTCCTAGATATTCCAAACGTACTGTAATTGAGAATAACACAATTACTTTAGACACAAACAAAAGAAAGCTGCACAAGCAGAAGATAAAGAAGAAATGTAAAACGTGCTTATCACAAATATTTCTTTCACATTTAGCAGCCCATAGTAGAACTATTATAATAAAATTATTTTTAATTAAAATTATGAATCTATATTATTTAAAAAATCAAACATTTAACATTAACACGAATTAACGAATTAACATTTCGTTTCGTTTCGCAGTATCTTGTGTATGAAAATACAATCGACATTATTTTGATTGAAATGATAAATAAGTAACATTTATATGTCCTCGCTTATCCCAATCCTATCCAACTGATGAAGAAAAGACCCTTAAATGTGGATGAACTCTGACCTAATTGGTAAAATCACGTACGAAACAGTCAACCATTCATCGTTACAGATTACTTAATCACGAATCTGATGTATCAGTGTATGTGAACTAGCACTCATACACGTAAAGTTCATTCTAGACGGGAGGAGTTACACTCTCACGAAAACAAGCGTCCCAAGCCAAACACCAACAAATAACATCACGCATGTCATGCATGATTAACGAATTAGCAAACACGTGCACAAAGGGCAAGCCAAGCCCAAGTGCTTGGTGACAAAAAGAACTCTCTCGCAGTAAACAGCTCGAGAGAAACCACCAACCAGCCAATAAAGGAACGAAGGGAGGAAGGCAACAGAGAAATATCTATTTTAGTCTTTATTTCCAAAAAATTATTTAGTTTTTTACATAAACGAATAAGAGTTCAGGTTTTTTCTTTTTTTCCTTATTAGTAATACAATTTTTTAACTATTTCCTTTTTTACAATATTTTAAATTAATTCATGGTCTTCTGGACGATCGCGATCTGACTGAAGATCTCTTAAAATAGGTACAAACAATAATGCTACATATCATAAAATCAACTTAACCGAGAGAACGTAACTTTACAGAGAGAACAACCGAAAAAACACCATGAATTTGACTCGAGAGAACACAACCAATTCTCTCATAACGGCACGACAAACATATATTCTTGCATGGCAAGTAGTTGCGTGGTTACAGTACCTTCGCTCTCTTTGATCGGCATTCTTTACTTGAAGCACTGACGCTTGGTACCAAAGTAGTAAACGCTCATTTAGTACAGTTGCTACTGTTTTTGGTTTGACGCTGAGTATGTATGTGTATGTAATTTTGTCATTATCATGATTTAACACTTATGAACTACTGTGTCGTATGCGTACTATTTTCAATAGTTTTGTTTGTTTTATTGTTCTGTTTTGTTGTCTAAATTATTTGCAATCTAAAAAAGGGAATTACAAACTCAATACTTCAAAATCTGTTCCATTATTCAGTTATCTTATAAATTATACTAGTTACAATAAGAGTGGGGTTACTTAATTTTAAAGTAACATACTGTGAGCGTCAAAAGTGAATAAACAAATATCAAAGCTGTTTTTGTGTATCAATGGAATTTTAGTTTTGTTGTTGTTTTGACCCAATTTTCATCTTTATACTGTAATCAGATATTTGTTTACTCACTTTTGACGCTCACAGTATGTGCAATAAATTCGTATATACATTATTTCAAGTTTAAGCAATTTATAAAGTGTGATATACTTAAGTAATTTTTTTTATTCACATTTCAATATTTGTACAATCTATATACATATACATATATATTTGGAAAACATATTGACACGAATGGAGAGTTATTGCAAAGGAAAACAAAGTACTACTTATTTCCTTTTCTTTTGGAATAATCTCTTCCTGTTAACTTTCTATTGAACTGAATGTTTTCCATAGGCTTTTGATATTTGTATGCTCTTTTTATTATTTGTCTTTCTCTTTTGACTCCGCCTTTATCTTTAAAATATGTTTGAGCTCTTTCATGGACTCCTTTGATTATATAGCGCGATAGATGTTTTATATTATGAAATTCTACATTATTTACAAGTTCGCGATTTCGGTATTCGCGAGGATCTTGTCTTGTTTCATTTTTTTTATTTTATTGGTTTGTTTTTAGCTTCATTTATTCGTATTTATAAAACGTCGACTATTGTTATCCAATTTCTGTCTGAGATAGAATGTATGGACATGTTTAGTTAGTTTGTCAATACCTGTCAGGAACATATTATCTTTGTTTAAGAACCATATGTCGATGTGAACAATTTCGTTTGGCTTAGAAGGTGTTTCAGATATAAGTAATTTTGGTTTAATTGGATTTCTATCGTATTTGCACATATTGCAAAATATGCAGTTAAGTATCTTAATTTTTGGTGTATTCGAGAAATGTTTTATGACCGTTTTTTGAAAAGCATTAAACTATTTATCTATTTTGGAATACATGACAACAGTTCCATTTAATGGAAAAAGTTCTCTAAGGATATGCAAAACATATGGTTCATCATATTCCTTCAAGTAAATAGCTGTCCTCCTTTTTCTTTGGAACAAAATTAAAATTTTGTTCGAATTTGAGCTGCTTTTTTCAATAACAAGTTGGTACTTATATATATTAACAGGGGCTTCCGTAATATAAATATGGTCATTCAAGTTTTCAATACCGCTTTGAATAGTAGCTATATCAGATTTAATGTCTTCATCGTTTAAGTGATTGATTTCCAAACGACTCAAAAAATCGGCGACCCTATTTTCATTACCCTTTATGTATTCAATCTCAAATTCAAATTCATTCAGCCTTATTTTCCAACGTTGCACTTGACAGTTGGGTTCTTTTAAAGAATTCAACCAAACCAAAGGACGATGATTAGTTTGAATTTTAAATTTTCACCCGAATAAATACGGCCTAAAATATTTTGTTGCCCATACTATGGCGAGCAGCTCCTTTTCTACTGTACTATAAACAAGTTCATGCCGGTTAAATGTCCTTGATGCGAATGCAATAGGATGTTAGTTTTGGGACAGAACTGCACCTAAGGCTGCATTACTAGCATCGGTTGTCAGCGTAAATTGTTTTTTTTTTAAATCAGGATAGGCTAAGACAGGTGAAGTACATATAAGTGTTTTAAGTTTGTTAAAAGACTCAATGTACTGCCTATCTTTGACGTTAATTTTTCCTTCTTTTCGAAGACATCTTGTTATTGGCAAGGCTATTTTAGAATAGTCCTTAATGAACTTACGATAAAAACCTGTAATGCCCATAAAAGATTTTATTTGTTTTTTTTTGTTTGGGGAATCTTAATTTGTTTAATCACTTCGATTTTATTTGGGTTCGGTTTTATACCAGCCTCCGAAATGATGTGCCCTAGGTATTCCGTTTCACGCTTTAGGAAATTGTATTTATCGATTTGACATTTAAGGTTATACTCTTGTAACCTTTTGAAAATCTTGTTTAGGTTGTCAATATGCTCTTGGAGCGACGTCGGAAAAACGAGTATATCGTCTATGTATGCAACGCATATTTTGTTTATATAGTCATGCAAAACTTCGTTCATCATTCTTTGAAATGAGGCTGGTGCATTCTTTAACCCAAATGGCACACGAGTAAACTTGAAATGACCACTTGCAGTTGAGAATACCGTTTTGTGCCTATCTTTCTTGCTAATGGGGATTTGGTGAAACCCTTTTGCAAGGTCTAACGTTGAAAAATACTGAGCGTTTCCTAATTTAGAGAGAATGTCCTCTATATTGGGTATCGGAAACTTGTCCTCTATAGTGACATTATTGAATCCCCTATAGTTAATGACAATACGCAACTTTTGTTACCTGAATTGTCAACCTTTTTGGGTACAACCCAGATTGTTTTTTTCCTTATAATTGACGCGTGCAAAAGGGGTTGCGAGTACCCTTAAGTGACCGGATCAAGTCACAGCACGGGCTGAAGGTATAGAGGAAGAGAGGGAGAGGAGGTGCCGATGCATATTGGTTTTAAATGCTTGTGGATTGTAATAAGGAGGAAAAATCGAGCTGAGAAGAGCATTCCAGATTCGTGTAGTGCGGCTAAAGAACGAGTCTCTGAATTTGACTGTACGTCCGAAAGAGGGCTTGGTGTATTGGTGAATTGGTGGGCATTCCTAGCGAGGCGTGTATTGCGGGTGAATTCTTGAAGGGGAGGAATGCAACTGGTTAATTCATCTAAGCATTTCTTGTGAAAATAGCGATAAAAGAGTGACAACGACGCGACATTACGTAGGTGTTCTACGTAAATCGACGAATAGGTGGTAAGTATCAATTTCCATTTCTTGGGTCTTTTCCAGGATCTGCCATAATGTGAAGATCTGTTCTATTGTGGACTTCTGTGGCCTGAAACCACACTGATAGGGACCTATCGGATCATGGGCAAACGGCTTCAGACGCTCACACAATACGGCAGAGAGGATCTTGTATGCGATGCTCAGGAGACTTATCCCTCGGTAGTTGGCGCAGTCAAAGGGGTCTTCTTTTTTGTGAACTTGGCAAACGACGCTGAGATTCCACTCGTCGGGCATGCTTTCCTCCGACCATATCTTACAGATGAGCTGGTGCATGCGCTCTACCAGGTCATCTCCAGCTGCTTTAAATAGTTCTGCGGGCAGCCCGTCCGCTCCAGCAGCTTTGTTCGACTTCAGCTTGGATATTGCTATCCTCATCTCATCTAAGTCGGGAAACATTAAATTCCACTCTGTTCATATTTCCCCAATCGATTGTTTTGTCAAGGTCGGAATTTAATGTGCGTAACATACGCTGCCGTTCCGAGTCTATGGCCGAAGTGGAGGGACGTGAACCAAGGAACGAATATGAAAAGCTGAGGGTACTGTCATCAGCGAAGGAATGAATGGGATTAGAAGTAGCAGACAAGAGATCATTTATAAAAATGAGAAAGAGTATCGGAGACAAAACAGAGGCCTGGGGAACACCAGCATTAATATGGTGAATATCAGACTTGAATCCATCCAAAACGACTTGTATTGAACGATTCGAAAGGTAGTTTCTAATCCATTGAAGAAGAGACTCATCGATCCCAAAAGCACGCATTTTCGACAAGAGAGCCTGATGCCAGACCCTGTCAAATGCCTTTGAAATATCAAGCGCAACAATCTTGCTTTCTCCTACATTGTGCAAAGATTGGTTCCACTTTTCAGTGAGATATGTCATCAGATCACCAGTGGAACGGTTGCTTCGGAAGCCGTACTGCTGGTCATATTTCATAAGCTGGCGGTTTATCAGCGTCTCCATGACTTTGGAGAGAAGGGACGTTAGTGCTATGGGTCGGTAGGAGGTGGGTGACGAAGATTCGCCCTTTTTAGGGACGGGCTGGACAAATGCAGTTTTCCATTTACTCGGAAAGAGCCCTGAAGAGTAGGACAGATGGAAAAGCTTTCGCAATGGTTTTGCCAGCGTAGAAGAACACCTCTTCAGAAGAACAGAGGGTATACCATCCGGGCCAGCGGATTTATGTATGTTAAGATCTTTAAGTACTCTTGCTACTGTACAAGTCCGAAAGTGGATTTGCCCCAAGGAGAAATTTACGCTCTCAAGTACAGGCGTGGACAAAGTGCTATCAAGCAGATTAGCTTTGTCCAAAGAGCTGACAGCTGGAATGTCATTGCAAATGAGCGTTGGGATCGAAGACGAGGCTGACTTCCTTATGTTTTTTATGAAAGACCAAAAGCTTCTGTTATCCTTTGGGCATTGTAGAACTTTTTGCCTCAACTTTTGGTCAAAGGGGAATTTAACACGTCTTATTAATGCATTACAGTCATTTCGGATTCGTTTGAACTTTTTCCGGGCTTCCTCAGAAGGGTTGGCTTTATAATCCCGGAAACTTAACTCTCTCATCCTGATAGCCTCTTTGCAGCTCAAGTCGTACCACGCGTTTGCCTTAGGCCTGATGCTCTTCACTCTGTGAGGAATAAAGGACCGCATGCCCAGCGAAATAATGTTTGTGATCGCATCAGTAGCGGCATCCACGTCAATATCGAGGAAGCATAGTGACCAGTTAAAATTCCTAAAAATGTTGTTAAGTCCACTCCAGTTGGATTTCTCGTAGAGTCATACTGTTCTTTTCGGAATTTGTTCTCTAACTGTGTGGGAGGAGTACGAGAATTTGGCTGATACGACACAGTGGTCGGATGAGTCTAGAGGCGACAATATATTAATTGAATATTTTTCAGGATGAGAGGTGAGAAACAGATCCAAGGTGTTGGCGGTATGATCTGCAATGTCAGGTATTCGTGTTGGCTCATCCACAAGCTGGGTTAAATTATTTACCTCAGCGAAGATTTCAACATACCTTCCTTCGGCTGTTATCTGGCCTGAATGTCGAAGCGAAGTAGAATTGTGTACATTGAAATCGCCCGCAATAACGATTTCAATGCGAGGATACAGGGATACAATTCTTGTGATGGAGTCGGACAGCGCATCAAACTCGTTATAAGTTGAATTGCTGTCCAGGTTTGGACTTCTATAAATAAAGCAGTAGTGGATTAAATGCTTTCGGACAAAGAGTTTTAACCACAGAAAATTAAATTCCGGATTTGAACAGTGGCCATATTGTGGTTGAATTTGGAAGCAACATCACTACGCACATAAATGGCGAGACCACGGTGTAAAAAGAATAAGGGCACCAAGCTATATCCAAGCAGGTTCAAATCCGATAAATCAATATTCTCACCCACCTGTGTTTCACTCAGCACCAAGACAGCTGGCTTATGGCGAGAAAGGTGGACGTAAACGGCAAAGAGATAAGTTCTCAGTCCTCGAATGTTGCTCACGTCAACACGAAGTTGCCTCCTCATGTCAGTCGTGGACACCTGAAAACCAACACCGAAAATGCAGTTGGTGAAAGTAAGCAGAATTCAGAAATGTATATTCCGCCTTTAGCTTCGCAAATATAAATCAATGTAGATGTTATGCCCGTACATTAACTTGAATTGGTCCACTAACAAAACTCCTTACTTCCGAATCCGCTATGTCAGATGTTAGGCAGACTCGGACATCGCCCCAACCCGTCTGGTAGATCAAACGGGAGTTGCGACCGAGAATGCCCAACAGTGTTTTGTGAAGGAGTGGGAGAGGGGGGAGCGGAAAGCGTGCGCTCTACTGAAACACTTCACTGCACTACACTACACTTTTTGTTAGATTTTCGTTTTTCTTTTTTCGTTACACTCGCGGAGGTGTTGGGCGGACCGCGTTAATTGTTGTTTGTGTTTTTCGGCGGGAGGAATTAATTAATTTTTTTTGTTTTGTTTTAAGTGCATGCAGCGACGACACGTCTGCATGCGCCGGAGGATGACAGGGCACTGTCATCTGGTGGTGCATTGTAAGTACCAAAATTTAGCATATCTGATATCTGTTTATTAACCTCATAGGTATGCGCTTCCGGATATCTATATGTTTTCACATAGATGGGTATGTCATTTTTTGTAGGAATATTATGCGTATAATTCATTACGGTGAATAGATAATCGATGGCTGGGTGATGTGGGAACAGGGTAGGCACTGATTCGTATCAACCTGGCGATGCCCAGCTGCTGTAACTGTCTTCCACACACCAATTGTGCTTATTCTACCTCCACGTTGGTAGTCATCGGGTACTGGTTGTTGTTCACCCGAACTCAACCTGCTAAACCTAGAAGTGCGACCTCCGCCCAAGAGGTATAAAAAAGGGCCTGGTCCTCCAGGTTGGGGGTGTGCGTCGGGGTAACTGCCCGGCCACATTAAAAATAAACAGTTACGAAACAACCGAATGCCTCGGATATGGATGGATTCACTGTTGACGACCCACGCAAACGAAAAAAGGATAATGCTCTAAGGATATGCACGTGGAATGTGAGGTCCCTAAACAGACCACGTGCAGCCGATGAACTTGCGGAGGCCCTGGACTGCTATAAAGCAGACATTACCGCAATTCAGGAAATGCGGTGGAATGGGCCGGGCAAGAGAAGAGTGAGAAACTGCGACATATACCACGGCGACTGCTACAGGGAGAGAGGGAAACGCTTATTTGGATGCGGTTTTGTTGTTCGAGGCAGACTTAGGCAAAAAGTCTTAAGCTTCTAATACATAAGCGAACGCCTCATAACAATCCGCATCAAGGCTAAATTCGGGAATATAAGCCTCATATGCGCCCACGCCCCGACAGAGGAAAAAGATGACAGCAGTAAAGAGGACTTCTATCACCTCCTAGAAAGGACATATGATCGATGCCCCAGCTACGACACCAAGATAGTTCTAGGAGATTTCAACGCTCAGCTGGGAAGAGAAGAAGTCTTTGCTAAAGTCATCGAAAGACACAGCCTGCACGCCAACACCTCCGGAAACGGACTCAGGCTAGTTGACTTCGCCTCGGGGCGAAATCTCTCTGTGGTCAGCACGCGGTTCCCACACCTCAACATTCATAAAGGTACCTGGCGATCACCTGATCAATCAACCGTCAACCAGATTGATCACGTTGCGATCGACGTCAGACACTCCTCCAATATTCTCGATGTCCAAACCTTCCGAGGTGCAAACATCGACTCGGATCATCACCTTGTTGTAGCCAAGGTAAGAACCCGGATATCAAGAGAGCAAAGGAGTCGAGACAGGCCAGAACGGTTTGATGTCGGAAAGCTACAATCGCAACCGATCGCTAGAGCCTTTGCCGATCGATTCTCCCTGAAACTATCTCAAAGTTCGACGCTGCCTGCACAAACAATAGAAGACAAGTGGAAACGTTGTCAAGAAGCCATCAAAGAGGCCGCCACTGATGTGCTGGGTTTTACGCCACCACCTAAGAGGAACCCATGGTTTGACGACGAGTGTAGGCAGGCGCATGCAGCCAAACAAGAAGCGTACAAGGCAACGCTGCATCGAACGACGAGAGCTGTTTGTGAGCTCTACAAACAGAGAAGAAGGGAAGAGAACCGACTTCTCAGAAGGAAGAAGAAGGAGCATGAGAAGCGCGCGGTCGAGGAAATGGAAAGGTGCTTTGGCAGGAATGAAGTCCGAAAATTTTACCGAAAGGTAAAACAGCTATCCGGAGGATACAAGGTTCGGACCAAGGCCTGCCGGGACCAAAATGGACAACTAGTAGTAGAGTCGCAGTCTGTGCTGAGAATCTGGAAGGATCATTTCTGCAGACTCCTAAACGGCGATGACGACCCAAATTCCGCTGTTAGGCAGAATGTCCCACTCAATTTGGACGACGATGGACAAGAATTCCGTCCCCCCGACTTCGACGAGGTCAAGATAGCAATATCGAGACTGAAATCGAACAAAGCTGCTGGCGCGGACGGACTATCCGCAGAGCTGTTCAAAGCGGCTGGGGATGAGCTGGTTGGGTGCATGCACCAGCTCATCTGTGAGATATGGTCGGAGGAAAGCATGCCCGACGAGTGGAATCTCAGCATCGTTTGTCCGGTCCACAAGAAAGGAGACCCCTTCGACTGCGCCAACTACCGAGGGATCAGTTTTCTTAACATTGCAAATAAGATTTTCTCTGCCGTACTGTGTGAGCGCCTGAAACCGTTCGTCAACAACCTGATAGGTCCTTATCAGTGTGGTTTCAGGCCAGGGAAGTCCACAATCGACCAGATCTTCACACTGCGGCAGACCCTGGAGAAGTCCCAAGAAGTACAAATCGACACCCACCATCTATTTGTCGATTTCAAGGCCGCGTATGACAGCGTGCAAAGAGACGAGCTATACAGTGCCATGTCTAGTTTTGGCATCCCTACCAAACTCGTCAGATTGTGTAGGATGACGATGGAGCACTCTCGCTGCTCGGTCAAGGTCGGTAGCGAACTCACCGAGACCTTCGATGTCAAAAAAGGATTTAGCCAAGGCGACGCGCTGTCATGCGACTTCTTTAACATCATCCTTGAGGGGATCGTGCGGAACTCACACGTCAACACCAGAGGCACGATCTTCCACAAGTCCGTTCAATTGCTAGCCTATGCGGATGACATTGACGTGATCGGCCGAACTCAGCGAGCCGTCAATGAGGCGTTTGCTAGCATTGAAACGGAAGCAGATAAAGTGGGACTGGTGGTAAACGAGGGCAAAACGAAGTATATGCTGTCATCGAAGAAGGACGCAGAACATCGACGTCTCGGACAGAGCGTCACTATGGGCAGCAGACACTTCGAGGTAGTGAAGGACTTCGTCTATCTCGGCTCCGCCGTGAATAGGGACAACAACATCAGTACCGAAATCAAGCGCAGAATCACTCTTGCCAATCGCTGTTTCTTTGAGCTCAAGAGGCAATTGAGTAATAAAGCCCTCTCCCGAATGACCAAAGTGACTTTGTACAACACCTTGATCATCCCAGTCCTGCTTTACGGCGCAGAAACCTGGACGCTACTAAAAGCGGATGAGGAAGCCATTGGTCTCTTCGAGAGAAAAGTTCTGCGTGCGATTTTTGGTCCTGTTTGCGTTGATGGCATCTGGAGGAGAAGATTCAACCACGAACTGTATGGGCTGTACGGCGGCATGAGCCTAGTCAAGCGTCTACGGATACAACGCTTAAGGTGGCTAGGCCATGTAGAGCGCATGGACAGCACTGCTCCGGCCCGAAGAGGTTTCGAATCCGAACCACAGGGACAACGCAACAGAGGACGTCCTAGACTGAAATGGCGCACATAAGTGGAAAAGGACCTCAACCTTCTTGGAGTGCGCAATTGGAGACAGCTGGCAAGAGATCGTGCTAGCTGGAGAGGCATGTTCTATGTTAAGAATTTCATCTTGTATTATTTGTGCTTGTAAAGAGGTATTATCAAAAACTAATGGTAAGTTTTCTTTTTCGGTAACGAGTTTCGCTGCTTTAAAATTTATCTTGGCTTTCAATGGTCTTAAAATATTGCATCCAATAATACCGTCGAAACTATCAATTAATTCCGTTTCAAGGAGCTCGATTCTAACATTCAGAGTATTAAATTCTTTAAATAAGGGTAATAGGATGTAACCGAAACAGTAGAATTAACTGATTTCAGGTTAAGAGGTTTACTAAGAACAGTTTTGAAAGTTTTGTCAAATAAATTTTTTCGTATGTGCTTGCTCCATAATCAATGAGTAATTTAATAGGGACAGCTTTCGTGTGAATTATTACGCAGGGAAGAGGTCGGGCCTGGTTGGTTGAATATTTCCTACTTGAGGAGTCTCTTCTTGTGGGGCATCGGAATACGGCAGTTAGCGTGAGTTAATATGGTCAACTTCCATATATTCATCTGCCGAAGTATTTCTACGAATGCTTGAATTATTTGATCTGTTGCTGTACATATTCGTTTGGCGTGTCATTTGTGAATTACGGTTGAAATTACCACTATTTGGATTTAAGAAATGCTCATTATTTTGTCCAAATTGTCGTATAGTACCTAGTACTGTGTTTCGAAAATTTCCTGATCGGTTTCGTATTACTTGATCCGATTGGCGAGTATTTGAATTTTGAAAATTGTTTGTACCCTGGTAGGTGATATAATTTCGTCCAATATTCGACTGCGAAAATTCCTAGTTGGATAAGTATGAAAGTTGACAGTATCACTAAGAATTGATTTTGCTTCACTCAAAGTACTTGGATTCCTAGCATTTAAGATAAGCTTTGGCTCATTCGGCAATTTTAATAAATAGTTTAAATACCATTATCTCATTTTGACTGCTATCGAACCAACCTGACATATCTGGACTTAAAGAACTTTTTATGTTTAGCTTTGTCAGAATAGACAGCATACTTTCATATAACTTTTCTAGGGAATTGGTAAATTGCAAGACTTTGGCTTCATTTACAATACTCTCCACACTTTCGCTAATTCCACAATTAGACCTAAGAGCACTTTTTATTTCTTCCCAACTAGTAAGGTTTTTATTATTTATAAGAATAAGATTAGCTCTAAATTTGATTTATTGTCGAATATTTAGATCAAAAAATCCTCTTTCATAACTTTCTAGCTTATCCACGAGTAAATATAAACAATCTACCTGATTAATAAAAATATCGAGATCTTCGGGTAAGCCGGTGAAGTCGGAGATCTCCTTTACCAGTTCCATTACGTTAACTGTTGCTATTTTGGTTGCCATCTTCTTGATTGCTAGTAGCACTGGTACAGTTGTCACTTTCCACAAATATATACTTTTCATAATTATAGGTATATGCAATTATTTATTACTTATTATTTTTTTTATAGTTTTATATTACGATTTCCAAAGTTTAAGGAATTTCCTGTAATTTTGTTTTAGTGCACACTTGCTTATTTTTTATTACGTAAATAATACTAATAATTATTAAAAATCTTAATATTTCACACATGTAAATGTATGTATGTATGACTTATTGTTCATTATTTTAGGTTCTATTAACGACTGCGCCAAATATCTTTTTTAGCCTTTATTTCCTAAATATTATTTAGTTTTTTACTTAAACGAATAAGAGTTCAGTTTTTTTCTTTTTTTTCCTTATTAGTAATACAACTTTTCAACTATTTCCTTTTTTTACAATATTTCAAATTAATTCGTGGTCTTCTGGATATGATGATCGCGATCAGACTGAAGATCTCTTAACATACATAGGCACAAACAATAATGCTCCTTAACATAAAATAACTTAACATAACTTAACTTTACAGAGAGAACAACAGAAAAAACAGCATGAATTTGACTCGAGAGAACTCGAGAGAACAAGACACTATCAAAAATGAATACGCACGTGACAACCAATTCTCTCATCACTGCAGCACATACAAATATTCTTGCATGGCAAGTAGTTGCGTGATTACAGTACCTTCGCTCTCTTTGATCGGCGTTCTTTACTTGAAGCACTGACGCTTGGTACCAAAGTAGTAAACAACGCTCATTTGGTACAGTCGCTACTGTTCTTGGTTTGACGTTGAGGTTTCAGTGCATGTGAGAGCATGCATGTAACTCGAGGGGTTAAGAAGAAACAGAAGAATTAGAGGAGTCACTCCTATTGAAGTCACTGAAGTAGAAACTACACCAAAAATAATCAAATTGTAAAAGTAGTACAGTTGCTATAAATATACATAGTTGTAATAAAAAATAAAAGTTGATTGAATAAATACTACTACTACTGTTCTACTGTTCTGTTCTGCTACTGTTCTCTCACGAGTAGATGGGAACTACAGTTTTTTGCCGACTCCGAACGGCGAAGTTTGAGAAGCTTCTTCTTAGACAGTTATTACTCTTTAAGGGTTGTCAGCAGCCCGAAAGTGGTAGTGCCGGGAAAAATTCTAGATGTTAAGCTGGGAATTGAACCTAGACCTTCGGTGTGTGAGCGTCGCACTCTACCAACTACGCCAAGGCGGCCGAAGACAAATTTCCACTTGAAATAAATCAAATTAACAATTTAGAAAGAAATAAAGTAAGTGCTATTAATTCCCTTAACCTTAATCATTTACATGATCAAGAATCAAACGTCAAGAACTTTTTTCAAAGAAGGTGTCATTAATTTGTTCAAATAAAGTAGAACACGAACTGTTATAAAAATTTAGCTTAGAGCATAACAAATTCTACTACATTTCTTCAACTCATTTTCATTGCTTTCTACATATGAAACTAGCAAAACTATTACTAAACTATGTTCTAAAACTAAAATGCATATAACTTCACATAATTTAACGAAAGATCCTAAGTATAAATTGAAATGTACATAGGTTATTTTTCCCTTTTTATATTTTGGCGCTTGTATTAGCAGATCGTATCTGCCTTCTAAATTTACTGAATTTACAGAACAACTCTGTCAATAAATATGATTAATTAATCCAACATAGTTTTTCGTATTTAAAATTAAAAAATATTAATTTTCAAAAACATTGGTGACCCCGACGTGATTTCATCAAGAGAAACGTCAAAGAAATTAAGAAACGTTACTTCTTTCATTCAAAAAACAAAAAAAAAAAAAAAAAAAAAACACGTACCATTAAATTACATCATGGTCAATGGAGAACTTAGCTCAGCCGAACAAGAGACCGAAGCTCCTAAATTCTCTCTTTCTGATAAGAAACAAAAAATGCTTGAAGGTCTGCGAGCACGCCGTTCTGTGCTCATTGAACAAATCAAACGGATCAACGATTTCGTATTGAGAGTCGGGCAAAATACTAACTTAACCTCAATACCTGAAATAAAACGATTTGATGCACTAAAGGAAACGTTCGAGAATTATGAAAGAGTGCAATTGAAAATTGAAGAAACTGACCCTACGGAGATTTCAACATCGATTCGTTCAAGTAATGAAGAATCATATTTTTCTACATCAGCGGCCTTAAAGGTTATGTTGACTAAACTGGAAGGCGCATCGTTGGACTTATCATCACAACACACAATACAAAACAGGTTTGATCCAGTGCGACTACCAAAAATTGACCTCCCTATCTTCTCAGGTGATATAACAACTTGGATGCCATTGTTTGAAACATTTACCTCCCTCGTACACAACAACCCACATTTAAGCAATCTGTCAAAATTTCATCACTTAGTCAGCAAGCTTGGAGATTTAGCGAAGACTTCAATACACGGACTCAAGGTTGTCGAAGACAATTATGAAGAGGCTCTGCAGAGACTACGGGAACGCTTTGAAAACAAACGTGTCATCGCGCAGGAGCACCTCCATCGGATTTTCAATTTACCACGAGTTGTGAAGCCATCAGCTACAGAACTACGAAATTTGATGGATAAAGCAAACAATCACCTTACAAGTCTACGAAATTTAAAACGCCCGGTCGAGCAGTGGGATGATTTAATTGTGTACCTATTAATCTCAAAATTGGATATTGCCACCGCTAATCGCTGGAATGAAGAGGCACCCGTTGATCGTCTACCTACCATAGCTGAATTTAATGCTTTCATAAAGAAAAGGTGTCAGATCCTAGAAGGTAATGTCTTGAATCATTCATTAACTAACACAACAAGGAATAATACCAACATTAAAACTAATTCAAATAACATACGTTGCATGCAAAAATCTTTATCTATTGTTACGGAAACAAAAATGAAGTGTTCATTCTGCGCAAAACCTGGTCATTTTGTATAAAAGTGTTATCAGTTAATTAATCTCCCTATTGTTGAGCGTTATCAAAAAATAAGAGAACTTAAATTATGTGAAAATTGTCTTAAAACGAACCAACATACATCGTCGACGTGCAGTTCTATTGGGTGCCACATTTGTGGACAAAAACACCACACACTACTTCATGACCAAAAGGGCGTAAACGTCTCACCAATCCCTGCCGGTGTTGCATCAACAACGTCTTATTTTAATGCAACCAATGCTAACCACATTCCTTCGCATGTTGATTGCAACGCTCTGATATCACCATCTTTTTCATACGGTAGTACTTCAGTTAGTTCCATGTCGAGTGCTTTTAGATTCAGGATCTCAGTTAAATCTCGTCACTGAACGATTTATACGCCTTCTCGGAATAAAAATGTTTAAGTCTAAGCAAATAATCAGCGGTATAGCGCAAGGCCTCTTGTCTTCACAACTCAAAAGTTCGGTAATTTTATCTTCACGAACATCTGAATTTAAAACAACACTCGAAGTTATTGTACTCAAAAAACTAACCAACAATATTCCTGAACAAAATATAAATATCTCCAGTTGGAATCTTCCAAAAAATATAGTTCTCGCTGATCCATTATTCCACATATCTCAAAAAATTGACTTAGTTCTAGGCGCTGAACTGTTTTTTGATTTGATGTGCATCGGTCAAATCAGATTAGGGCACAATCTTCCAATCATTCAGAAGACTATATTTGGATGGGTAGTTTCAGGACCGTATCAACATGATTCAAATAAAATGTCTTATCGATCCGTTTCATACATATCCACTGAATCTGAAGATGACGCCCTAAACGATGTCTTAAAGAAATTTTGGGAGACGGCAGGTATCATATCGTGACGGCAGGTATCAGGTACGGTTACCATTTAGGGTAAACCCACTAAACTTGGGGGAATCATTTACCCATGCTTTCAATCGATTTAAACATCTAAAAAGACGTTTTCGCAAGGACAATCAGCTGCGTATCGATTACGCTGGTGTAATCAATGAATTCCTAAATTTAAATCACATGGAAATTGCAGCAAGTGTTGACTTCTCGAAACCTCATTGCTTCCTTCCTCACCACTGTGTCTTAAAACCTACAAGTTCGACCACTAAAATGAGAGTGGTGTTCGACGGATCGGCAAAAACTACCTCGGGGTTATCTCTCAACGATACTCTTCTCACTGGCCCAGTAGTGCAAAATGATCTCTTTTCTATTGCAATTAGATTTCGATTATTTGCTTTCGTTTTTACTGCTGATATATCAAAAATGTACCGCCAAGTTGCAATGCATCCAGCTGATCGCTGTTTTCACCTTATTCTCTGGAGAGAACACGAATCTGATGAGCTGAAAACATATCAACTCACCACAGTCACCTATGGTACAGCCCCGGCATCGTACTTAGCCACGAAAACATTGCTTCAGTTGTCCGTAGACGATGGCTTCTTGTTCCCTAATGCAGCGAGAGCTGTAGGGATGGATTTCTACGTGGATGATTTATTAACAGGAGCAAACACTTTAAAAGAGGTTATAAAATTAAAAAGCGAACTAATTGAGCTATTGAGTAGAGGAGGATTTAAATTGCGGAAATGGTGTTCTAATGATAATCGAATTTTAAAGGACGTCAAGGAAGATGATAAGGAATCTTTTTTTCGGATTACAAATTCTAATGCAATTAAAACATTGGGAACATTTTGGGATCCGGTTTCTGACAGATTACTTTATGATTGTGCAGATAGTAAAATTAATCTAATCACCAAAAGAACTGTGTTATCTGAAATTGCAAAAATCTTCGATCCGCTAGGTTTGATAAGCCCGATTATAGTTTTGGAATACCATAGTCGTTGGATGCGCTTTAGAGAAGAATTGACAAATATCAAAGGATTTCAATTTAACAGAAGAGTTTTTTATGGCAACAACATTCAGTTGCATGCGTTCGCTGATAGTTCAGAGTATGCATATGGGATCTGTTTATATATTCGATGTGTTGAAGAAAATGGAACAGTCTTAGTGAATCTGCTATGTGCGAAATCGAGAGTAGCACCCGTGCAAAAAACTACAATCCCTCGCCTAGAATTATGTGCCGCTGTGTTGATGGTTCGCCTAGTAGAAAAGCTGGATTTCAGAAGTGTCTTCAAACTTCGAAACGTTTATTGCAAATCGAATAGCAGTGATTCAACGCTTATCACAATTGGATCAATGGTATCATATTCGCTCTAAGTTAAACCCTGCGAACATAGTATCTCGTGGAGCTTATCCCTTAGAATTATTAAAATCTTCGTTATGGTTATCAGGTCCTGGTTACTTGAAACTAGAGGAAGTTCATTGGCCGCTTGATAACAAGATTAAGCTAATTGACGAATCCATCCTAGAAAGAAAAAGGCAACGTATAATTCTTTTGGGATGTAGAATCGAACCATTCTTAGAACGAATCAAATTCCACAATGATTACTTGAAGACTTTGAGGATTGTGGCGTATATGCTTCGTTTTACCAACAACTGTCTAACTACTCGTAAACGTCCTAACCCAAGAAACGGAGATATTACACCAATTGAACTGCATAGGGCATTAATCTCTATAATTTGGAATATCCAACAAGAGGCCTTCTCGACAGAAATTCAGCTCTTACGTAACAAAAAGTCTCTTCCAGGAAAATCCCACATTGCATCCTTGCATCCATTCATTGACAACGATAATATCATGCGTGTAGGCGGCAGAATAAGAAATGCAGACTTGGACTACGAGTCAAGGCTTCCGATATTGATACCCAAGGATCACGCTTTTACTGAGGCTATTGCGAGGTATTACCAGATTAAACATTTACACGTTGGACCACAAACGTTACTAAGTATAACGCGCGAGAAATTTTGGCCAATACATGGTAAGGTCCTCTGCAAAAAGATATGTCGTCAATGTATAAGATGCTTTCGTGCTCAACCAATAGCTGAAAGTACAATCACGTCGGATTTGCCTAAGGTCAGAGTCCAGCAATGTCGCCCTTTCTTTGTAGTCGGAGTTGACCTTTGCGGACCATTTAACATACATTTTCGTCGACGAGGAACCACTCCTATTAAGGGATACGTAGCTGTTTTCATCTGTTTTAGTACACGTGCGGTACATTTGGAAGTCGTTGAAGACCTATCAACCAATGCATTTCTTGCGGCTCTTAAACGTCGACGTGGATCATCACAATATATAGTTATAATGCTACTAATTTCATAGGAACTTTCATCTGTATACAAAATGCTGCAGAATTCAAAAACACAGACGGAAATTACTCGTGCTTGTACAGCTGATAATATAACATGGAAAACAATTCCTCCAAGATCACCACATTTTGGCGGCTTGTGGGAAGCTGCAGTAAAATCAGCAAAATTCCACATAAAACGCATTTTGCAGGGCGCATCTCTTACGTTTCAAGAATTAAATACAATTGTCATTCAAATAGAATCCGTGTTAAATTCGCGACCTATTACACCACTTTCTGATAATCCCTCTGATTTAAATGGACTAACCCCAGGTCATTTCATTATAGGATGCCCATTTACCTGCTTGTCTGAACCAGATATTACAGAGTCGAAATGCATCAATTCACTTACTAGATACCAACTCCTACAATATTACTGTCAAATATTTTGGAAACGGCGGTCAAGGGAATATTTGCAATGTCTGCAACAAAGAACAAAGTGGAAAACTTCATGCCATAATCTTCAGGTCGGTGACATCGTCATGATTGTTGATGAAACCACACCCCCGCTTAAATGGAAACTTGGAAGGATTGTAAATACACATCCTGGCAAAGACGACATCGTTCGAGCTGCAACAGTAAAAACATCAACAGGTCTTATTCAACGAGCAACTATAAAGCTACGAAGACTACCAATTCCTTTTGAGAAGCCTTCGTCCTCTCAAGAGGGGGAGGATGTTATAAAAATTTAGCTTAGAGCATAACAAATTCTACTACATTTCTTCAACTCATTTTCATTGCTTTCTACATATGAAACTAGCAAAACTATTACTAAACTATGTTCTAAAACTAAAATGCATATAACTTCACATAATTAAACGAAAGATCCTAAGTATAAATTGAAATGTACATAGGTTATTTTTCCCTTTTTATATTTTGGCGCTTGTATTAGCAGATCGTATCTGCCTTCTAAATTTACTGAATTTACAGAACAACTCTGTCAATAAATATGATTAATTAATCCAACATAGTTTTTCGTATTTAAAATTAAAAAATATTAATTTTCAAAAGCACGAACTTTTAATCATCAACAATAGTCTCATACTTTCTAAAATCTATCAGTATTCTCAACTACATGAGGCAGAGATTTCAGAAATGCCTTTAGTGGAATTCATTAGAGAAAGATCCGTACAATTCCTTTCTTTGGATTGTTTCAAACAAATTGGATGGTTCTGGAAAACAAAAATGGCGAATCGATAACGATTATCGAAAACTTAATGATATAAGGACAGACGATAAATTCCCAATTCCGAGTATGGAAAACATTTTGGACAAACTGGGAAAAGCCCAATATTTTACGATTTTGGATTTGGCAAAAGGTCTTTACCAAATTCTTGATAAGAGAGAAGATCAAAAGAAAAAAGCTTTTTCTACCCCAAATGGACATTATGAATTCATAAGGATACCTTTCGGGTTCAGGAATGCCCCAGCAAACCTCCAACGGCTAATTATTTCCATACTCAGAGATAATCAATAAAATTTGTACCGTCTATTTAAAAGACATTCTAATTTCCCAATAACATCCGGAAAATATTTAATATTCAAAAATACATGTTGATAAATGCAGTTTCCTTTTTAAAGAAATGGAGTATATGGGTCATACGAGTATTTTGACACCCGAAGGTGCACGACTACATCCTATCCTTTCTAGGTGTAACGGGATACTATTTAAAAATCATGCAACAATTGCCCATCCCTTAACGAAATTCCTGAAACAAAATGTCCGTGTAAATACAAATGATCTAGACTTTATGGTTGCTTTTGAAAAATTAAAAACCTAGTGACCAACCATCTCATCCTTAGGTATCCTTATTTCTCGAAACAATTTAAACTTATTACTGATGCCAGCAATGTTACAATTGGCGCAGTCTGGACTCAGGAAGGCCATCCTTTTTCATAAGCGTCCAGTGTTTTAAGTAAGTAAAATTCCTCAACGATTGGCAAGTATATTGGCTATAGTTTAGGGATTTAGATATCTTAGACTGTACCATATATGTTCGGAAAAGACTTCTAATTAGAAACGGATCATCAGATATTAATCCCGACTTCAGAGATATAATTAGGAGAATATAACATTAAAATAGACTATATCGATTGCAGATTTTTTAAGCCGAGAGTAGGGAAACAACACAGTTATTGGTAATTGGCAAAATTAGGAGAAAGAAGACTCAAAAAGTTGCAAGCTTGAATACAACGAAATTTGGAACGAAACGTTTAACGAAAAACTTGAAATAATAATAATATAGAACACAAAAATATACCGTATCAGTGGATGCACCGACTATTTATTCGCAACAACAAAATTTATCAGATCATATTCTCATATCAAGTTCCGATGTTGTTCAAACGCCAATTATATTCTTAGAATGTAAAAAGTAAGAGTTTGAAAAAGTATATTTGACAAAAAAGATTTATCCGAAGATAAAGTCAGTGGCATAGTAAGAAGACATTTGAGAAGAAGTAGAGAAGAAATTTTTTACTTAACTCCAAAAGAAAAGTATTGAAACATTTCCTAACCTAAACCTAGCTTTTAAAATTAAATTATTGGAATGTAGTTACTTTGCTGAAAACATAGAAGACAAAGAAGCCTTAAAGAAACGAATTACATTATTCCATAAAAATGAGGTAGGACATTCTGGTATACGAGTGGCGTTCAATATATTCTCGGTATCGTAATGCAGGAAAATGCGAATTCAATTTAAATTGTTTTTATTTTTCAATATAATCTCGCCTAACATTAATGCATTTGTTACATCTTGAGATATAACAAATATAAAATAAATTTCCTCTTTCTTTGCAAAATACCCATTTATTGCCGACTTGAGTTTTTCATTATCCGAAGACACTTTTTCAAATTCGAAAACAGGAAATAATCTCTAGGTGGGTGTTGGATTTCTTTCTACAATTTCGCGCAGCAGCCTTGGAAACTGGCGCCGTGTGAACATAAGCGTTGTCATGAAGAAGCAACACACCCGCTGCGAGTTTACCTCGTGTTTTCTTTTTAATTTCCTCCCGAAAGTTATGCAAAATGGAAGCGTAGGATGTGGCGTTGATGGTTTCACCTTTTTTTGTACTCCCGGCAGACGGAGTAACTTTGAACTTCTTTGGGGGGTCTGTTCCTTTTTTATAGACTCTTGTTTGCCATAACACCGTCCGCGTTCTCAATACACATCTCCAAAAGCCTTCTACAGCATGCGATTCTCACTTTTTTCTGAGGCGCTGTGAGCATTCGTGGTACCCACCTTGCACTGACCTTTGAAAGGTTAAGATGGCCATGAAGAATGGTGAAGAAAGAATGAAAGTAGCCGGGGAGCCAATGATCTCTTCAATGATCTCTCTGCCTCTTTTGAACTCACTTGACCACATTTGCACAGTTGATAATGAAGGTGCGGAACCCTAGTAAGCAGTCACCATCATCTCTTCATGAATAATTTTTTGACTTTTTCCTTGCTTAGTGAGAAATTTAATTACAGCGCCATGCTCAATTTTCACCAACATCGTCTCAGTTTATATTATGATTCAGTTAAACGGAATCATAAAACGCAAATTAATAACCACATGTATATGAAGTTTTACATGAATGTACTAAAATAATAGTGTAACAGCCCATCCAGAGCAATTGTGACCAACCAGTTATGATTGTGACCTAGCATATATTTTTTTTGTTTGTTCAAGTTAGTGGCCCTGACTTTGACAGGGTCACGTTTCTCGTTGAATAGCTTTTTTTTTCCTAAGCTACTACAAATGTAAAACCATTTTTAAAATCCAATAATAAAATTGAAATCAATTAGCATTCAATTAATTTCTTGTGTTTTGCGGCAACAATTTGGTGTCAGGTGGGGGGTTATACGAACAACTCCGCAAAAGAGTTCAATTTTTTTTTCCACGCAAAACCTTCCACGACGAACATTTCAAGTTGCTTCTGGAAAAACTGGATCTATAGTCAAAGCTTTTAACTGATCAAGCAACAAAGATGGAGAATTTACAGCATTCTGTCACGGATATCATCCTTCGAATGGAGAAAGTTGAAAGCACCCAGCATGAGTTATTCAATACTCGAATACAAGAGTTGTCTAATCTCTGATCTTCTACAGATCCTCAAACTCCCACTCGTGCTTAGCCAATTACACTTACAGAAGGCGGCCCACCCGCCGTTCCACCATTGCACTCCACCAATGTTGATTCTAGACTGAGAATTAACCCAACAACCTCGCCATGTGTCTCACCAGCTTCACGGAATGTTGAAGGAATTGAACAGTTTCCCCGAGTTGCTGTACAACCGCGGGAGTTCCGTGGCGCAGCTACCATGTACATTTTGAAACCGTGGCCAGAGTCAACCGGTGGACAGAAAACTTAAAGGCACTCTACTTAGCTCCATACCTGCTAGGAACAGATCTAACTTTTTATGAAACGCTTTCTTCGCACGTCCGAGATGACTTCGCAAATTTGGACTCAGCATTTCGCCAGAGATTTGACAATGAGTTCGAACAAGTGACGGCGCACACTCAACTCCGCGGACGGCTTCAAAAACCAAAGGAGACGTTTAGCGAATTGGCTACGGAAATTCAACGTCTTGTGGAACTGGCCTTTCCGGATTGTCCACAACATGCAAAAAATCGAATTGCTTTGGGACAATTTATTGACGGGATATTCGACACAGACATACTGCAGCGTGTGCGAGACTCAGCACCTGAGTCTTTGGAAGGTGCTTTATCCCTAGCAGTTCGCGCAGAAGCAAACCTCGTTGCCACCCGGCAAAGCCGTAGACAGATGCGAATCGCGGAAGTGCACGTCAACCACCCCAAACATAACAGCGACGTTGACGAGTCGGGAAACGAGACAGGGACAGTTTAAAGGAGCATAAACTGTCACCCAAGGTCTCCAATGCTCCCCCTGATTTAAAACCAGATATAGAGAAAGACGTCATTGGAAAAATAAAATTTATTCATCGGACTGGGTATGGCTTTGTACAGCGAGACGATAATGATAAAGTGACGTATATACCACGAAGTGAATTAAAACGCGTTTCTAGTCTAAGACAACAAGGCTTGCACATGATTTTCGATATCGAGAGCGCACGCCTAGGACCTCATGCTATTCACCTCAGGCCATATCTTCCGCAAACAAATAAACTCATTTCGCCGGTGTCAGCGGAAAACTAGCAACCCCTAACTCAGTAGAGGCAGTTTTAGGGGAAAATGTTCCTGCCTCTTATGAAGAAACGCTTTGCATTCAGTCATCTAATGTTCCCAATAACTTATTAATTCCACTTGAGATCAACGACATATCTTGCTTAGGCATACTCGACACAGGAGCTACCCGCACAATCATTCACCCTCGTCTTCTCCGTAGGATGATCATCAACCATGCAATGATTCAATCTCAAGTCATTATCCAGACGGCTACAGAGGAGACAACACCAGTGATTGGAGCACTACGCGCTACGCTTAAATTGGGTAATCTTCAATTCAAACAACTTGTGTACGTTGCTACTATATCGGACGACTGCATTGTGGGCCTGGATGTTCTGTAGCGATTTTCATCAAGGATTGATTTACAAAATCAGAAGCTTCATTTGGAAGGAGAAGTTATTACGTTAAAAAGAATTTTTAACAACCGTTGTCTCAATATTCCTCCTCTCTCCGATTCCTGGTTAAGCTTTAGTCCACCAGTTCCAGACAAAGATACGGTGCATGTGAGAGAACTTGCTCCAAAATTACAACTCTCTTTTGCGGATTGCGTTTGTCAAGTATCCCATGGAAAAGTTTTTGTACCGATAACGAATACGACTCAAGAAGAAATATTACTCAAGGAAGAGGATTTCATAATTCACATTGAGTATCAACCAGAACTTGTTCTTTGTCGACGTGCCGATAGCACAGAAACCAAAACTTTACCTGTGATGTCGAATGAAGTCCTAGAAATGATAGCGAGAACCGATATCTACCAGACTAAAGATGAACAGGAAAGTTTAAGTGCGTTAATATATAATTTCTATAATTTCTTTTCAGCCCCCAAGGACGTACCACTCTAGTACGCAACCAGATTGATACGGGCGACATGAAGCCAATTAAACAACCTCCTCGTAACCTGCTTATTAACCGAAGAGAAGAAGCCACTCGAATTTTAGAGGATATGAAAGCCCAGAATATCGTTTCATCGTCTCGAAGTCCATGGTGCTCGCCAGTAGTTTTTGTGCGGAAGAAGGACGGATCGCTTCGTTTTTGCATCGATTACAGGCGACTTAATTCGATTACGAAAAAGGATTCATATCCACTCCCACGGATAGACCTCACTCTGGAAGCTCTAGGAGGATCATCTTGTTTTGCCACTTTAGACCTTTATTCGGGTACTGGCAGGTAGAAATGGACGAGAAGGATAAGGAGAAGACGCGTTTTCCATTGGAAATGGATTATTTGAATTTAATGTTATGCCCTTCGGTTTAACCAATGCCCCGGCAACTTTTCAGCGCTCGATGGACTTGGTGTTATACGGGCTCTCGCATAGAGTTTGCGTGGTTTATCTAGACCATCTTATCGTCCATGACAAAACACTTGCGGAGCTCATTAGTCGCTTAGAAATTGTTTTCCAACGTCTGCAAAATGCGGGTCTGCGGTTATCTCCGAAGCAATGCTGTCTGGGTAAACGAGAAGTTAATTTTTTGGGACATATTGTATCAGCCGAGGGAATAGCTGTGGATCCAGGGAAAATAGCTGCAGTGGCCAACCCGACGCAATAAAACAGAAAACCAGTCCTTTTTAGGACTTTTTTCGTACTATAGGCGTTTTATTCGAAATTTCTCTGCCTTGGCAAAGCCATTAACAGCCTTAACAGGAAAAAAAAGCCACTTTCAATGGTCAAGTGCCTGTCAAGATGCATTTATTCAACTTAAGGAGAAATTAGTCAATACCCCGATTTTGGTACAGCCTACGGAAGGAGACAAGTTTATTGTCGACACCGATGCGAGACAATTCGCCTGTGGAGCTATTTTATCCCAAATCCAGGATAATCATGAAAAGGTTATCGAATATTATAGCAAAACTTTCACGAAACCTGAAAAAAATTACTGCGTCACCCGAAAGGAACTGCTAGCAGTTGTGAAGGCCGTTACTCACTTTCAGCCGTATTTGCTCGGACGACATTTTCTGTTTTGGACAGATCACAGCTCTCTACAATGGCTCATGAATTTTAAAGAGCCAGAAGGTCAAATGGCCCGTTGGCTGGAACGCTTACAAGAATTTGACTTTACAATTGAGCATCGACCAGGACAAAAACACCGAAACGCAGATGCCCTTTCCCGTCGCCCGTGCAAAGAATCCCAGTGCCAACATTGTAGTAAAACAGATGAGCGTGAATCCATTCTTATTCGAATAACAACTATTACGGGGAATACGATTGAGAAGCAATCCTTGGACAGTGAACTTTCTCTAGTCAAACAATGGGTCGAGGAGAAACGACGACCTGCAATTGAGACAATCCGCGGCTTAAGTCCGAGATTGAAGGCTTATTGGAGAATGTTTGAGATGCTGGATTACCGAGATGGTCTGCTATCACGGCGACTAAATTCATCAAATGGTGAGTCATACCAAATTTTAATCCCTATCTCATTGCAGGCAGAGATAATGAAAGCAATGCACGATAGTCCGACAGGCGGCCATTTCGGTGTCCACAAAACATTGTCTAAAGTCAAAAAACGCTACTACTGGGTAGGTTGTTCTCAGGACGTGGAGCAATACTGCAAAGCTTGTATTACGTGACAAAACAGAAGGGGTGCTACCAAAAAAGTTCGGGCACCTTTAAGAACAATTCCAGTAGCAGCACCTTTCGAGCGTGTGGCCATCGAAATACTTGGTCCTTTACCAATAACAAAAAGTGGAAACAAATACATCTTAGTTTTCTGCGACTACAAAGTGGCCTGAGGCGATCCCATTGCCAGATCAAACAGCCGAAAAAGTATCAGAAGCGTTAATTGTTCACATCTTTTCACGGTTTGGAGTCCCACAGCAACTGCATTCTGATCGAGGGAGAAATTTTGAGTCCGCAGTGCTTACAAATGTGTTAAGGAGATTCGGAATAGACAAAACTGGTACCACAGCGCTATACCCCCAGTCCGATGGAATGGTCGAACGCTTCAACCGTACAATTCTAAGCTACCTCGCGAAGTATGTTGACGAAAACCAACGAAACTGGGATGAACTTCTGCCATTTCTTTTAATGGCATATCGCACAGCGGTTCACGAGGCTACGAAGCAGACACCTGCATTTTTGATATTTGGAAGAGAACTGCGTTTACCTTCAGAGCTATGGACTGGATCTCCTCCGAATCAACCATCTGGCATTACGACTTACATTGATGATCTGGTGAAAAGATTGGAAGCGGCGTATTCTTTTAATCGAGACCAGCTACTGCAGTACAATCGCCGAATGAAAGACCGGTACAATCTACGAGCTGTGTTTCTTGTGTTTTGAGGCAACACTAGTATTACAATAAATAAGACAATTTATATAATATATATAACTACAGCTTCACCCCAGAATATATATATATATATATAGTAAGAAGACAGTTGAGAAGATTGTAGATTTCTTAAGTCCAAAAGAAAATTATTGAAACATTTTTTAACCGGAAACGTTTAAAATTTCTGAAACGTAGTTACCTTGCTGAAGACATAGAAGCTTTGAAGAAAAAAATTACATTATTCCATAAAAATGAGGTGGGACATTCTGGTATAATTCCAACATACGAATAAAGAGAAATGCTTACCACCCCAATTTTAGAGTGACAATACACCAACTAATCAACAACTGCAAGATTTGTTCTTCCGCTAAATATATGAGACGTCCAATAAGAAAAACAGTTTGATCTTACAGAGACTCTCTCAAATATGTGTATAATGTTGATCATGTAGATGTTAATGTTAAAAGAAAACACTCCTTCATAGTTTTTATAGAGTTTCAAAATTTGCTATATTCCTTTTAGAATCGAATAAGGTATTAGCTTTTCGTAAAAGGATCATACAAAAAGGATCACACCAGAAATGCCGGTCTAGAAAGGCTAAACTATACACTAAACGAAAACATTGGCTCTAAACCGCGAAGAAAATCAGCCCATTCAAACACAGATGCTAAACGCTACCTGCACCCCTTTCGAAGTAAATGAGCATGAAGTAGATTTCAATATAATCAATCAAAGATAGAATAGATAAAACGAAAGTACAAACATTAGAAAAACAAAAAACAAGAAAATAATATAAAACGTCCAATTCACTTCTATTCTAAATAGTAATAATGTCGACGACCACTGTAACCTGAACGGCTCTGATAATTGAAAAAAAATCACTACGTATTTAAATAAGATATAGTAAATAGGTTCGACGAAGTATTACATATAGTAAATACGGCAAAAATAATATATTTTATACATTGTTTAGAAAATAGTATTTAAAATTTAAGCGCAATAAGAAAAGATTATTTAAAACAGAAAGTAGCTTCCCTTAGAATTAAGGCACACACTTATTAACCTCATAGAAGTAGGAGAGGATTAATAAAGATTGTTGGAAATGGAATAAAGATGCTATTTGGTAATCTAGACGAAGACGACAAAAACCGGTATGGAGAAACTGCTAATGACCTACAACAACACAAATGGTGTTTTTGGTGGGATTGGAAGGGAATCATCCACTATGAGCTGCTCCCATATGGCCAGACGCTTGATTCTACTATCGACTGCAAACAACTGGACCGCGATCGACTGGAAGCGTCCAGAATTGGCCAACAGGAAGGGTGTAGTGTTGCTCCAGGTCAACGCCAGGCCACACACTTCATTAATGACATGTCAGAAGCTACGGGAGCTTGTATAGGAGGTTTTATCGCATCCACCATATAGCCCGGACATAGCGCCAAGTGATTACCACCTGTTTCTGTCCATTTCGAACGCCTGTGGTGGCGGGAAGTTATACTCAATGGAGGCTTGTGAAAAGTGGCTGTCCGAGTTCTTCGCAAATAAGGAGGGGGGCTTCTACGATGCTATTATTATTACAAAACGGCGGATATTTGACTAAATCCGATCACTGTAACACTTTTTAGGAAGCATGAAGAAAGAAGGAAGAATGAAGAGCCAAAAAGCGGAAGGGAAATATTTGGCAACCTTTTATTCTATTTAATTAAGAGTGCGATTCTGCCACCTCCAGTGGATTGGAGTCAGTCTCTTCTTTGAATGTGGTAATTTTTGTATCTGAGATTGCGCTTCCTGTTTAGCTTAGTTTCGCTAGCTATCAGTACGTCAGGATTATGGGATTGCAACAAATTAGAGAGCGTTAGTTTTCGTCCGATCCTTATCAGCGAACTAACATTCACCACTAGGATCTTAAGGTTTCTTACCTCCCGTGAACCCATTATATATGAGTGTGTTTGTTGGCAGGTAGCTGAGAGAAGAGGAAATCTACTCCAGCCGTCTGTTCAAGAAAGCTGGTGTCAGGGTTCGGCGTCGCTAACTTCTCTCATGCATCTAAAGCCTTCCATCGTTAAACAATGGACGGTATGACTTAAGGTCGTCTTATATTTAATATATTATTTATTTTTCTCTAGAAACAACTCACATAGTTTTTCTAGCTAATCCGTCTCCACGCCGAACAGTGATAGGTGGACATCGTACCGTCGGCCTCTTCTGCTGTTGTTATTGCTGCTGCTTGTGCTCAGTCTGCTGTTTATGGTGTTGTTTTACTTATCTTTCTCGGTTGTTGTTGTTGGGTTGCTTTAATTGTTGTAAAACGAGTCCGTTGTTGTTTTTGCTGCTGTTGAATTTTCTGGAGCTTTAGTAGATGGCTGCTCCTCATCAGCTAACGGCAGTTTCTTTTTATAATTCTGCAGCTCCAAAAGTTCAGTTTCGGTCGCTTTTCTGGCAATGGACTGTTCGTAGAGGAATTTCACGTGGGCGTCATGCTTCGCTAATCCCTCATCCAGCTTCTTTAACTTCATTTCCTATTTTTTTATTTATTCTACCTCATTAACGGTGCCAGAAATGGCGAGTACTTAGAAGGAATTATATCACTACCCTTATACGAATATCGACATTCATTGCCCTCCGGTTTACATTGGAGGGTTTCTAATGCGATAACTGTACCACACGAGGGTCTGTGAACGACTGATACCTGTACATATACCACATATCAACAGTAATCCGTATTCGTGAGTACGAAAACGAAGAAATATATAATACAGATCATCTTGAACTACGAGTTCTTTTAGCAACAGGTCATTCAACAAAAGATTCGAACTCGCTTTAGCGCTACAGTCGAAAACGACTCTCCATATGCTTCAAATTCTCATACTCCTTCATAAATTTTATGTACTGTCCTCTGACTTCTTTATTCTTTTGTAATATTTTTTCTAGACTTAAGAATCGCTTAAAGGCATTACATAATAAATCTCCTAATTTTCCGTCATTAGTTCTCAACAATATATTTAGTGAAAACCTGCCATCTCCTCGTCTGCGTATACCTCTCAAAAATTCCATCTCACACCCTTCTTCTTCCTTTGAAAAAAATTATTGACTACGATTTATCTATTCCATCTCGCAAAATTTCCTAATTATTTTATTTAAAGACGTCCGTACAGTATACCAGACCAAAAGCCGCCTTTGAATTCGAAGGTAGCTCATCCGAATAAGGTCTTTTGGAGAATTGATAGTTGCGGACTCAATGTGATTTGACCGACACATAATAGCTGGCATACAGGCTCCTCGCGGCGTCCCCTGGATAGCCGTCACAATACCCGTTGTATGGTAAACCAATGTATGCAGTGAATCTCTCTGCACGAGGGTTTAAGTAATGGGCCTGGCCTACCAGTCTGTGGGTTGTGCGTGAGGGTAACTTCTTCACCACGTAAAACAACGCTAGTTCATTGAAGACATCATGCCACGGAAAAGGACGGACTAAATGTTGACGCCCTCAGCAAACGTTTTAAGGACAAAGATATCCGGTTTTGCACGTGGAATGTGAGGTCCCTTAACAGGCCACGTGCAACCGAACAACTTGCGGAGGCCCTTGACTGCTACAAAGCTGTAGCTGATAATGGTCTCCGCGTGAGGTATGTGGCTAGCACGCGGTTCCAACAGCTGAACATATACAAAGGAACCTGGCGATCTGATTAATCCACCATAAACCAGACTGATCAAGTTGCGATAGACGTCGGACACTTCTCCAATATTCTCGATGTTCGAACCATCCGAGGTGCAAACATCGACTCGGATCATCACCTTGTTGTAGCCAAGGTAAGTCTGTCTGAAAATCGCTCAGAGTTCGACGCTGCCTGCACTAACCATAGAAGAAGACAAGAAAAATTGTCCCGTCGACTTAGACGAGGTGAGGACAGCAATATCGAAGCTGGAGTCGAACAAAGCTAGTGGAGCGGACGGACTACCCTTCTTAACATCGCATACAAGATCCTCTCTGCCGTATTGTTTGAGCGAAACCGTTTGTTCATAATTTGATAGGTCCCTATCAGTGCGGTTTCAGACCAGGGAAGTCCACAATGGACCACATCTTCACATTACGGCAGATCCTGGAAAAGAACCAAGAAGTGCAAATCAACACCCACCACCTATTCGTAGATTTTAAGGCCGCATATGACAGTGTGCACAGAAACGAGCTATACAGTGCCATGTCTAGTTTTGGGAATCCTACCAAACTCGTCAGATCTTGTAGGATGACGATGGAGAACTCTCGCTGCTTAGTCAATGTTGGTATCGAACTCTCCGAGACCTTTAATGTTAAAAAATGTTTTAGACTACTCGAAGCACTGTCATGTGACTTCTTTAATATCATCCTCGAGTAGATCGTGCATAACTCACAAGTCAACATAAGAGGCACGGTCTTTCAATAGTCAGTGCAATTGTAAGCTTAGGCTGACGACAGTGACGTAATTGGACGAACACAGCGAGCCGTCAATGAGGCGTTTGCTGGCATTGAAGCGGAAGCGGCTAAAGTGGGTCTGGCGGTAAATGAGGGCAAAACGAAGTACATTTTGTCATTAAGGAAGGACACACAACATCGACGTGTCAGACAGAGCGTCACATTAGGCAGCAGAAACTTTGAGGTAATCAAGGACTTCGTCTACCGCGGCTCGACGGTGAAAAGGGACAACATCAGTAATAGTAGAAGTAGTAGCATGACTTTTATTTCGATTTGAAATTCATTACATCTACCAGACAACAACATCAGTACCGAAATCGAACGCAGAATCACTCTTGATAATCCCTGTTTCTTTGGGCTTAAGAGGCAATTGAGTAATAAAGCCCTCTTTCGAAGGATTAATTTCGCTCTATATAACAGCTTGATCATCCCCGTCCTACTTTATGGCGCGGAAACCTGGACGTTATTAAAAGCGGATGAGGAAGCCCTTTAGGTCCTGTTTGCGTTGATGGCATCTGGAGAAGAAGATATAATGACGAACTCTATGGGCTGTACAGCGAAATGCGCCTGGTCAAGCGTCTTCGGATTCAACGCTTAAGATGGACATGTAGAGCGCATAGACTTCGAATCAGAGCCATTGGGACAACGCAACAGAGGACGGCCTAGGAAAAGATGGCGCACACAAGCGGGGAAGGACCTCAACCAAATTGGATTGCGCAACTGGAGACAGCTATCGAAAGATAGTGCTGGCTGGAGAGGCATGTTGCTTGAGGCCCAGGTCCACCCCGGACTTTAGCGCCACTAAAAGAAGAAGAAGAAGATCTATATTTATTTCAAACTCTGAAATCCGTGATCTACAAGTAGCTTTAGTTTTGTATCTATTAGCAGCGTTTGATTTTCCAATGGCAGAAACCATAGAGTTGGTTCGGCTTTTCCTTAATTTAAGCTTTTGCACCATCGCCTCTGTTGTAAAATTGATTTGCGCTGCGGAATCTAGAAGCGCTCGAACGGGATACTGAATATTTTCCGAACACATACTAATGCCGTGGATAGTATCACTTGAGAAAAGACTTTCTTAATGATTTTTGAAACAACATATATACTAGTGGTGCGTAGATGCGAATGCTTGACCGATTCAACATCGATTCGACGATGGATTGGCTGAAAATCCGTGCAACAACTGACGATGCGGCAATGCGCATTTTTTGCATTTCGGTGCTTGACATCTCCGCACTGAATGCCCTTTTGACAGGCAGTTAGTGCAAAGAATGCGCTTCTTTAATTTCTAGAAATGGAATGCAATCGAAAATTGATTGAAAGCAGTGCATGGAGTTATATCATGAGCCTTTGAAGAGTAGAATTCACAAGAAACAGATTGCGAAGTTAATGTAGACGGTACCTGTGCCCTCTTTCGACCATTTCGAAAGCGCGGTCGATTTCCTGGCTGGTTGAAATGTTCTTCCGGAGTGACAAACTCCTCGATTCAAAAGTCTGACATCGACGATTTAGAACTTTTGAAAATTCATCCCACGTTGGAAGTGTTGAATTCAATTGTTTTATCCCATTTTGCCCGAGTATCTGCATCCACTTTATTTAATGCTAACGAAATAAAAAGCGCATCACAAATATCTTCATGACTACCAATAGAAAGCTTCGATGCTCTATGAGAATTGAAGCTATCTTCTAGATTACGAAGACCTTGAGCGGAACATTTTGAGATTTTATTTATATTCATTATACCATTAAAATGTTCCTAAAAGATTAAGGTTTCACTATCAAAACGTCCTTTTAAGCGATTTAAGGCCTTATGATAGTTTTCCGGAGTGAAATCGAATTCTTTAATTTCATTGTGAGCTGCACCATCTAAATACTTCCTCAAGTAATTTAACTTTTGTAAGGCACCAAAAATGTATTCGTAGACTTTCCATGATGAAGTCAAAATCACACAACGTGTCTCTCCAGGAACCATGGGTGTGGAAAAATCGCATCTGTGGCCTTGGTAGTCTACGAGGCTTTTCCCCACTCTTCGACGAGCGATCGAAAAGACCGAGAACTTGTCTTATTGTGACGAATCTTCTCCCAGCAACCAAGCTTGGACAATTCTGTGGATAAGATTTAGTTGCTGCGGTTATAAACTACAAATCAGGCAGATCATGGCATACTTTTGTCGTGGCTTCGGCCTACTTCCCCTACGACTCCGTCCTACCACCTCCACCAAGGGAAGTAGTGGAACGCGTACAGTACTGCGAATCGAAAAAGATGGGTCTCGTTATCTGTTGTGACACTTATGCTCAGAACATTTTCTGGGGCAGCAGCAAATGTAACAGAAGAGGGTCGTATCTTCTCGATTTCGCACTTTCGTCTGGGTTGACCATAAACAACGTTGGATCGCAACCAACGTTTGTCACGACAAGAAGACAGAAGGTGATTGACTTAACGTTATCAAATAGATATCTTAAGGAGATCACAGACTGGAAAGTTCTGTCGGAAGTGTCCATGTCGGACCATAGATACATAGAGTTCCGAATCAAATGCGAAACCAATGTCTCGCAGAGGAGCAGGAACCCTAGGAGAACAAACTGGCCAATGTTGAGCCTCTCCCAAAACTTAGAACGAGGCGTAAGGTTGAGGTGGCAGTTCGGAACCTGAATGACACCCTAACCCAATGCTTCGAACTGACATGCCCAGGCTAAAAACACCCCTGAAGAACCCCTGTTCCGTGGTGGAACTCGGATTTGCAGAAAAAGGGCAAGGAAACTAGAAAACTTCTGAATAGGTCACTTAAGACCAATCTGGAAAAGGACTGGGACCTGTATCGATTAAAAAAAAAAATAATATAAAAGGCTTATTCGAGCTTCGAAAAGTTCCTTTTATAAAGACTCTTGTGGGAAAATCGAAACACTCAGTGAAACCAGCAGACTAGTGAAAGTCCTCAAAAGGGACAAAGCAGTGAGGCTGGACACACTAAGAAAACCAGACGGTACCTACACCGAGTCTAAAGCTGAGACCCTCCAACTAATGCTAGAGACTCACTTCTCTGGGAACCGGATCAGAGTTGACTCAAAACCAGTGCCGATTTCCGAAACTGGGGATGAGCAGAAAAATTCTACTCGCAGAGGCTGGTATATTTCATCGCTCGTCGTAACTGGTGAAGCCATCAAGTACGCTGTAACGTCTTTTGATGGTTTCAAGTCACCCGGCACCGATGGCATATATGCAGCACTGGTGCAAAAGGGCATAGACCCTATACTGCCGGCTCTGAAAAGAATTTTCACTGGCGTACAGTGAGGGTAGCTTTTATACCGAAAACGGGTTAAGGAGACTACTCACTCGCCAAAAACTTCAAGCCTATCAGTCTCACCCCTTTCATGCTAAAATGCTTGGAGAGGCTGGTCGAACTGCACCTGCGCAAAAACGCTCTGCGATCACACCCTCTATCTCAAATGCAACATGCCTACCAGCGCGGAAAATCTTGCGAGACAGCACTTCAATATCTCGTCGGTAGAATTGAAAGTGCACTTGACAGGAAAGATTACGCACTGGGCATTTTCATTGACATAGAGGGCGCCGCCGACAATGCGACTTTTGATGGTATGTGTAACGCGGCCAGGAATCACGGCGTAGAGGAATCATTGGTGTTGTGATAAGAGCAATGCTAATGAACAGGACTATAATCGCGGAGGCGGAGTGTGACAAGTTTGTAATGTCGGAGGTTAACAGGGGCTGTTCCCAAGGCGGGGTTCTGTCTCCCTCCTGTGCATGCTGGTTGATTCTCTGCTTTCCGTTTTGAATAGTTCTATCACCTATGCCCAGGCTTATGCAGATGATGTAGCCGTATTGGTTACCGGACCATGCCTTGGGGCCGTCAGCGCACGCGGACAGGCGGCTCTTGACATGATTGATAGCTGGTGTACCAGGAATGGGCTTTCAGTCAACCCTCTCAAAACTGAGGTTATTCTCTTTACGAGAAGGAGGAATTTGACTGGTTTGACTCAACTGGTACTTAAAGGCGTCAATATCCCACTTTCCAATGAAGCCAAATATCTAGGTGTTATCCTGGACAGTAAACTTCTCTGGAATTGTGACTCGGCTGCACAGGGGCTTTCGCCAGCACGCCTGGCTCTGCTCTGATTAATCCCCCCCCCACCCCCCCCCCCTTGATCACCACATCGTGGGATGTACATTCAAGGCCATCTCTCGACTAAAAAGGAATGGTCTTTGGTTCCACTCGCACTGGAGCTTTGATGACCTCGCACACCGCATCTCCTATGATACTACTCTCATGGACATGCCGTCTGATGCGAGGTCGCCAATAATACAGTTGCGACGCTTTTACAAAGTCGACTTTCCACGTGTCCTGGACTGGCTGTGGCCAGAAACTGAACCAGGAAAGGAATGTAGTCGGATTTTCACGGATGGCTCCAAGACAACGGAGAGTACTGGAGCTGGGGCCTTCGTGGAAAACGATAACATTAGACTTCACGCCTCCTTAGGTCATTTCGCGTTGGTTTTCCTTCGGAAGCCTTGGCGATCCTAATGGCCACCAACTACATTGTGAAGAATGGGTGGAAGGGAAGAAGTTTTTGCGTCTGCAGCGACAGTCAAGCTGTGCTCAAGGCTTTACTCAACCCTTTAACCACTTCCAAGATAGTTCAAGAATGCAAGTCTTCCCTTAATTTGGTCGGCAGGCTGAATTCGCTAAGACTTGTCTGGGTCCCGGGTCATCACGTGATCCTGGGAAACGAAACTGCCGATGGACTAGCTAGGATAGGTTCAGCAGAGGCATTCGTAGGGCCCGAACTCACCTTGGGATTACCCGCGTCCCTGGTCAGAGCCTCCGTCGATGGTTGGGTCTCCCTACAGCACAACCAGAGATGGCGTGACTCCCCAGGGTGCAGGGTGACCAAGAGTATGCTCCCAAACGTCTGCAAGAAATCCGCCTCTTTTCTGCTATCTCTAGACAGAAACGAGTGTAGAAGACTTGTTGGCGTATTAACGGGGCACTTTACCTTCGCTATGCACCTGAGTAGGCTTGGGCTTAGTGATGTCACACTCTGCGACGCCTGTGGAGAAGGTGAAGACACTTCAGAGCACTTTCTCTGTCAGTGTCCTGCTTCGCTCGTATCAGGTGCCGCTTATTTGGCGCTGATGTGGTGGGAACTGGAAACCTAAGTTCTATATCACCGACGCGCATCTTGGTTTTTCTTCGGAAAACCATGAAATCACATTAAATTAAGGTTACTGCCTGGTAGTACAATGGACCAGTATTTGAGTCTGAGTGCTTCAGAGTAGTTGAACCCAACCGCCAAAACAAAAAAAAGTATAATCATGATGTTTGGCAAATTTATTTTCCCCACAGCTGTGCATTCAATCCTTGCTTTAAATAAGACCCTATAATGCCTTAACGACATTCTAATTCTGCACAAGACATTGACCATCCTAATTAGATTTTTTATTCTTGTGATAATTCCCTTTGCAGAAGACTTTGTTGATTTTATGCCCCCTTACTAGAAAGCTCTCCTGGGGCAATCTTTGCTTTTGGATTAGCCATAGTGTTAAACAATAAAACGCACAACGAAATTGGAATCAACGAAACTTCAAATAATGCGACACTCTAATTCAGGAAAAATTCTAATGAAAGCTTAGCAATTCTCAACAATGAAATCCGCAACCACAGCAACCTTGATGTGTAATGATTTTATTTTCCAACAACAAATTATTGCACCGAAAGAGTGCAGTGATTTCTGAAATCAACAACAATAATAATGATGTGTAGTCAAAGTTAAGATAACCAGCGATAACTTTATTAAGTCTTTTCCAGCAGTATGATCACAATTAGTGCAGATCAGTAACAGTAAAAGCTTTTCGATAACGTAAGTGAACGGAAACAACCATAAAAATTCTGAAAAATATTCAATTGATATATTGTTGCCACTAGGCTCGTCCGACCACTGTGTCGTATCAGCTAAATTCTCGTACTCCTTCCACACAGTTAGAGAAACGAGAAGAAGAGAAAGCCAACTAAAGCGGACTTAACAACTTCTTTAGGAATTTTAACTGGTCACTATGCTTCCTCTATAGTGACGTGGATGCCGCTACTGATGCGATCACAAACATTATTTCGCTGAGCATGCGGTCCTTCATTCCTCACAGAGTGAAGAGCACCAGGCCTAAGGCAAACGCGTGGTACGACTTGAGCTGCAAAGAGGCTATCAGCATGAGAGAGTTAAGTTTCCGGGACTATAAAGCCAACCCTTCTGAGGAAGCCCGGAAAAAGTTCAAACGAATCCGAAATGACTCTAATGCATTAATAAGACGTGTTAAATTCTCCTTTGACCAAAAGCTGAGGCAAAAAGTTCTACAATGCCCCAAGGGTAGCAGAAGCTTTTGGTCTTTCGTAAAAAACAAAAGGAATTCAACCTCGTCTTCGATCCCACCGCTCAATTGAAACATTCCAGCAGTCAGCTCTTTGGACAAAGCTAATCTGCTTGCTGCACACTTTGCAGCTAGCTCAACGCTGCCAAATAGCACTTTGTCCCTGCCTGTACTTGAGAGCTTAAATTTCTCCATGGGGCCAATCCACTTTCAAGAGTACTTAAAGATCTTCTTCTTCTTCATCTTCGGATGGCGCTACAGTCCGGGGTGGACTTGGGCCTCAACCAACATGCCTCTCCAGCTAGCACGATCTCTTGCCAGCTGCCTCCAATTGCGCACTCCAAGTTGGTTGAGGTCCTTTTCCACTTGTGTGCGCCATCTCAGTCTAGGACGTCCTCTGTTGCGTTGTCCCTGTGGTTCGGATTCAAAAACTCTTCGGGCCGGAGCAGTGCTGTCCATACGCTCCCACCTTAAGCGTTGTATCCGTAGACGCTTGACTAGGCTCATGCCACCATACAGCCCATACAGTTCGTGGTTGAATCTTCTCCTCCAGAAGCCATCAAAGCAAACAGGACCAAAAATCGCACGCAGAACTTTTCTCTCGAAGGGACCAATGGCTTCCTCATCCGCTTTTAATAGCGTCCAGGTTTCTGCGCCGTAAAGCAGGACTGGAATGATCAAGGTGTTGTACAAATCACTTTGGTCGTTCGGGAGAGGGCTTTATTACTCAATTGCTTCTTAAGCCTAAAGAAACAGCAATATAGGTACTGATGTTGTTGTTCCTATTCACCGCGGAGCCGAGATAGACGAAGTCCTTGACTACCTCGAAGTGCCTGCTGACCATAGTGACGCTCTGTCTGAGACGTCGATGTTCTGCGTCCTTCTTCGATGACAGCATATACTTCGTTTTGCCCTCGTTTACCACCAGTCCCCCTTTAGCCGCTTCCGCTTCGATGCTAGCAAACGCCTCATTGATGGCTCGTTGAGCTCGGCCGATCACGTCAATGTCATCCGCATAAGCTAGCATTTGAACGGACTTGTGGAAGATCGTGCCTCTGATGTTGATGTGTGAGTTCCTGACAATCCCCTCAAGAATGATGTTAAAGAAGTTGCATGACAGCGCGTCGCCTTGTCTAAATCCTTTTTTGACATCGAAGGTCTCGGTGAGTTCGCTACCGACCTTGACGGAGCAGCCAGGATCTCCATCGTAATTCTACATAATCTGACGAGTTTGGTAGGAATGCCAAAACTAGACATGGCACTGTATAGCTCGTCTCTATGCACGCTGTCATACGCGGCCTTGAAATCGACGAATAGATGGTGGGTGTCGATTTGTACTTCTTGGGACTTCTCCAGGGTCTGCCGCGGTGTGAAGATCTGGTTGATTGTGGACTTCCCTGGCCGGAAACCACACTAATAAGGACCTACCAGGTTGTTGACGAACGGTTTCAGACGCTCACACAATACGGCAGAGAAAATCTTATATGCGGTGCTAAGGAGACTGATCCCTCGGTAGTTGGCGCAGTCGAAAGGTTTTCCTTTCTTGTGGACCGAACAAACGATGTTGAGATTCCACTCGTAGGGCATGCTTTTCTCCGACCATATCTCACAGATGACCTGGTGCATGCACCCAACCAGCTCATCCCCAGCCGCTTTGAACAGCTCTGCGGATAGTCCGTCCGCGCTTCTTGTGCTCTTTCTTTTTTCTTCTGAGAAGCCGGTTCTCTTCCCTTCTTCTCTATTTGCAGAGCTCACAAACAGCTCTCGTCGTTCGATGCAGCGTTGCCTTGTATGCTTCTTGTTTGGCTGCATGCGCCTGCCTACACTTGTCGTCAAACCACGGGTTCCTCTTAGGTGGTGGCGTTAAACCCAGCACATCAGTGGCGGCCTCTTTGATTGTCTTCTTTTGTTTGTGCAGGCAGCAGCTGAGATAGTTTCAGGGAGAATCGATCGGCAAAGGCTCTAGCGATTGGCTGCGATTGTAGCTTTCTTACATCAAACCGTTCTGGCCCGTCTCGACTCCGTTGCTTTCTTGATATCCGGGTTCTTACCTTGGCTACAACAAGTCGATGTTTACGCCTCGGAAGGTTCCGACATCGAGAATACTGGTGGAGTGTCTGACGTCGATCGCAACATGATCAATCTGGTTGACGGTTCATTGATCAGGTGATCGCCGGGTACCTTTATGAATGTTGAGGTGTGGGAACCGCGTACTGGACACAGAGAGATTTCGCCCCGAGGCGAAGTCAACTAGCCTGAGTCCGTTTCCGGAGGTGTTGGCGTGCAGGCTGTGTCTTCCGATGACTTCAGCAAAGACTATTTCTCTTCTCAGCTGAGCGTTGAAATCTCCTAGAACGATCTTGGTGTTGTAGCTGGGGCATCGATCGTATGTCCTTTCTAGGAGGTGATAGAAGTCTTCTGTACTGCTGTCATTTTTTTCCTCTGTCGGGGCGTGGGCGCATATGATGCTTATATTCCCGAATTGGAGTCTAGGGCCTTCACAAGTTCATCGGCTGCACGTGGTCTGTTTAGGGACCTCACATTCCAAGTGCATATCCTTAAACCTTATCCTTTTTCCGTTTGCGAGGGTCGTCAACAGTGTATCCATCTGTACCCGAGGCACTCGGGTGGTTCGTAACTGGTCATTTTTTATGTGGCCGGGCAGTTACCCCTACGCACACTCCCAACCTGGAAGACCAGGCCCTTTTTTATACCTCTTGGGAGGAGGTCGCACTTATAGGTTTAGCAGGTTGGTTCGGATGAACAACAACCAGTACTTTGTCTAGGTCGTCCTCTGTTGCGTTGTCCCGATGGCTTGGATTTAAAGGCTTTTCGGGCAGGAGCTCTACATGGCCTAGCCATCTTAAGCGTTGTACCCGTAGACGTTTGACCAGGCGCATGTCGCTGTATAGCCTATAGAGTTCGTCATTAAATCTTCTCCTCCAGATGCCATCAACGCAAACAGGGCCAAAAATCGCACGCAAAACTTTTCTCTCGAAAAGGCTAAGGTAAACAGGGCCAAAAATCGCACGCAAAACTTTTCTCTCGAAAAGACTAAGGGCTTTCTCATCCGCCTTAGCTAACGTCCAAGATTCTGCGCCATATAGCTTCTTGTTTGGCTGCATGCGCCTGCCTACACTCGTCGTCAAACCATGGGTTCCTCTTAGGTGGTGGCGTGAAACCCAGCACATCAGTGGCGGCCTCTTTGATGGCTTTTTTACAACGTTTCGACTTGTCTTCTATTGTTTGTGCAAGCAGCGTCGAACTTTGAGATAGTTTCAGGGAGAATCGGCAAAGGCTCTAGCGATCGGCTGCGATTGTAGCTTTTCGACGTCAAACCGTTTTGGCCTTTCTCGACTCCGTTGCTCTCCTGATATCCTGGTTCTTACCTTGGCTACAACAAGGTGATGATCCGAGTCAATGTTTGCACCTCGGAAGGTTCGGACATCGAGAATACTGGAAAAGTGTCTGACGTCGATCGCAACATGATCAATCTGGTTGACGGTTGATTGATCAGGAGATCACCAGGTCCCTTTGTGAATGTCCAGGTATGGGAACCGCGTGCTAGCCACAGAGAGGTTCCGCCCCGAGGCGAAGTCCAACAGCCTGTGTCCGTTTTCGGATGTGTTGTCGTGCAGGCTGTGTTTACCGATGACTCCAGCAAAGATGTCCCATTTTCCCAGCTGAGCGTTGAAATCTCCTAGAACGATCTTGGTGTCATAGCTGGGGCATCGATCGTATGTTCTTTCTAGGAGATCATAGAAGTCATACATGATGTTGTCATCCTTCTCCTCTGTCGGGACGTGAGCGCATATTAGGCTGATGTTCCCGAATTTAGCCTTGATGCGGAATGTCATGAGGCGTTCGCTGACGGGGTCGTAGCTCAAGACTTTTTCCCTAATTCCGCCTCGAACAACAAATCCGCATCCGAATAAGCGCTGCCTTCTCTCTCTATAGCAATTGCTGTAGTAGATATCGCAGTTCTTCATCGCTTTTATGCCAGGCCCATCCCATCGCACTTCCTGGATGGCGGTTATGTCAGCTTTGTAGCTGTCAAGGGCCTCCGCAAGTTGTTCGGCTGCACGAAGCCTGTTAAGGGACCTCACATTCCACGTGCAAAACCGAAAATCATTGTTTTTAAAACGCTTGCTGGGGTCGTCAACAGTTGATCCTTCACTATCCGAGGCATGATGTTGTCTCTGAACTTCTGGTTTTTACGTGGTCAGGAAGTTACCCTCACGCACAACCCACAGACTGGTAGGCCAGGCCCATTATTTAAATCCTCGGTCGCTGCATACATTAGTTTACCATACAACAGGTGTTGTGATGGCTATCCAGAGGGCGCCACGTGGAGACTGTATGTCAACTTGACCTGTGCACTAACGAGGATTGCCTTGGCAGCTCGCCATGTTGAGCGCAATCAACGACGTTACCTCGCGTGCATATGCCCATGCCCCCCACTTAAAGATCTAAACATACACAAATCCGCTGGCCCGGATGGTATACCCCCTGTTCTTCTGAAGAGGTGTTCTTCTACGCTGGCAAAATCACTGCGCAAGCTTTTCCATCTGTCCTACACTTCAGGGCTCTTTCCGAGTAAGTTGAAAACTGCATTTGTCCAGCCTGTCCCTAAAAAGGGCGAATCTTCGTCACCCACCGCCGAACCAACCCATAGCACTAACGTCCCTTCTCTCCAAGGTAATGGAAACGCTGATAAACCGTCAGCTTATGAAATATCTTCCCGGAAGCTTCTTAATGACCGACAGTACGGCTTCCGAAGCAACCATTCCACTGGTGATCTGATGGCATATCTCACTGAAAAGTAGGACTTCTAATCCTATTCATTCCTTCGCTGATGACAGTACCCTCAGCTTTTCATATTCGTTCCTTGGCTCACGTCCCTCCACTTCGGCCATAGACTCGGAACGGCAGCGTATGTTTAGCACATTAAATTCCGACCATAACAGCATAATCGATTGAGAAAATATGAATAGAGTGGAATTTAATGCTTCCAAAACCCAGTACTGTCTACTGTCGTTAAAGCGATCACAAAATAATCAGCCGTTATCCAAGAACGGCATTTGCATTGTTGAAACCGAAAGACTTTCCATACTCGGTATGTATGTGTATCAACCCAACAATTAGTTGGAACGATCACATATTTGAGGTCGCCAAAAATGCTGTGAAATGTCTAGGCTTCCTTAAACGATGCAAGAAGTACTTCACCCCCTCTGATCTGGCTGCAATATACAAGGCCTACATACGCCCAAAACTAGTGTATAACGATCAGGTGCTTCTAAGACCTCCCTGCACCTGCTGGATAGAATTCAAAAGCGAGCGATAAGACTTATAGGTGACAGTAATATTGCGAAGTCGATTGACTCGTTAGAACACCGACGTAATGTCGCGTCGTTGTCACTCTTTTATCGCTATTTTAACAAGAAATGCTTAGATGAATTAGCCAGTTGCATTCCTCCCCTTCAAGAATTCACCCGCAATACACGCCTCGCTAGGAATTGCCACCAATTCACTAATACACCCTCAAGCCCTCTTTCGGACGTACATGCAAATTCAGAGACTCATTCTTTAGCCGCACTACACGAATCTGGAATGCTCTTCTCAGCTCGATTTTTCCTCCTCATTACAATCCACAGGCATTTAAATCCAATGTGCATCGGTACCTCCTCTCCCTCTCTTCCTCTATACCTTCGGCCCGTGCTGTGACTTGATCCGGTCACTTAAGAGTACTCGCAACCCCTTTTGCACGCGTCAATTATTAAAAAACCCTGTTTAATTTTTAAGCACCATTAATAATGTGCATCTTTATCGAACCAAAGGCAAGTGTAATTTTTCTATCGTGAGGTATGACTTATTCGTGGAAATGTGCAACAATTATGCAATTGTGTGTTTTTATGCATGTACGATATGCGAGACCAATTAAAGCGGGAAGAGATATAAAGAATTCATTTATATAAAAATGACTAATATATAGAGGGCGACACTAACAAAAAATCCATATCATTTTTTAGCTTTAACTGCAATGCGAAAGGAGAGTACATTTCCCTACTAAGTCCGTACAGAAATGTAAACTTATTTATAAAGCCGCAACATTTTTTTTAACACATGATGCAAGAAAATTTTCGAGAGCAATAAAACAGTAGCATGATGGCAACACCTTTTCATAGAATTTACAAGACCTTCGCATCTCTTCAGTGGTATATCATAGTCTGCCATGCGTGTTCAACTACAGCCCAAAGTTCTTTATTGGTTTTGGGCTTTGCATCCCATACCGCTTTCTTCATATCTGCCCATAGGTTTTCAATGGGATTGAGGTTAGGAGATTGAATTGGCTCCTCCATAACCTCACTTCCATTAGCCCGAAACTTTATCTTGCTGGAACGTCCATTTTAGCCGCATGTGCTCCTCAGCAAAGGGCAGTATAGTGCTCTGCAGTATTTCTACGTATCTATGCCTGTCTATTATATTATTAACTTTATGGACTGGATCGACGCCTGTGTAGGAGAAACAAAATCGCCCAAAATCAGTTGTTCCGGAAACCATTGATGTTGTGCGCCAACTGATATTGCAAGATCATCATGTGACCTATCATGAGATTGAGACAACCTTAGGCATAAGTGGGACCAGCATACATTCAATACGGCATTAACATTTGACCGTCAAAAAAATTTGTTAGTGTAAGATCCCACACACGTGCAGCCGATGAACTTGCGGAGGCCCTGGACTCCAATTCGGGAATATAAGCCTCATTTGCGCCCACGGCCCGACAGAAGATAAAAATGACAGCAGTAAAGAATATTTCTATCACCTCCTAGAAAGGACATACATACAACATGCCCCAGCTACGACACCAAGATCGTTCTAGGAGATTTCAACGCTCAGCTGAGAAGAGAAATAGTCTTTGCTGAAGTCATCGGAAGACACAGCCTGCACGTCAACACCTCCGGAAACGGACTCAGGCTAGTTGACTTCTCTCTGTGTCCAGCACGCGGTTCCCACACCTCAACATTCATAAAGGTACCCGGCGATCACCTGATCAATCAACCGTCAACCAGATTGATCATGTTGCGATCGACGTCAGACACTCCACCAGTATTCTCGATGTCGGAACCTTCCGAGGCGTAAACATCGACTTGTTGTAGCCAAGGTAAGAACCCGGATATCAAGAGAGCAAAGGAGTCGAGACAGGCCAGAACGGTTTGATGTCGGAAAGCTACATCCGCAGCCGATCGCTAGAGATTGTGCCGATCGATTCTCTCTGAAACTGTCTCAGAGTTCGACGCTGCCTGCACAAACAATAGAAGACAAGTTTAAACGATGTCAAGAAGCCATCGAAAAGGCCGCCACTGATGTGCCGGGTTTCACGCCACCACCTAAGAGGAACCCATGGTTTGACAACGAGTGTAGGCAGGCGCATGCAGCCAAACAAGAAGCATACAAGGCAACGCTGCATCGAACGACGAGAGCTGCTTTTGAGCTATACAAACATAGAAGAAGGGAAGAGAACCGGCTTCTCAGAAGGAAAAGCAAGTACGCGAGAAGCGCGCGGTCGAGGAAATGGAGAGATGCTATGGCAGGAATGACGTCCGAAATTTTTACCGCAAGATAAAACAGTTATCCGGCGGTTACAAACCTGGAACAGAAGCCTACCGGGACTAAATCGACAACTGGTGGTAGAGTTTCAGTCGGTGCTGAGAATCTGGAAGGATTATTTCATTTCGCAAATCCCGCTGTTAGGCAGAATGTTCCACTTAATTTGGACGACGATGGACAAAAATTCCGTCCCCCCGACTTCGACGAGGTCAAGATAGCAATATGGAGACTGAAGTCGAACAAAGCCCGACGAGTCGATGTCAAAAAAGGATTTAGACAAGACGACGCGCTGTCATGCGACTTCTTTAACATCATTCTTGAGGGGATCGTGCGGAACTCACACGTCAACATCGGAGGCACGATCTTCCACAAGTCCGTTCAAATGCTAGCTTATGCGCATGACATTGACGTGATCGGCCGAACTCAGCGAGCCGGATATGAGGCGTTTGCTAGCATTGGAGCGGAAGCGGCTAAAGGGGGACTGGTGGTAAACGAGGGCAAAACGAAGTATATGCTGTCATCGAAGAAGGACGCAGAACATCGAGGTCTCGGGCAGAGCGTCACTATGGGTAGCAGACACTTCGAGGTAGTCAAGGACTTCGTCTATCTCGGCTCCGCGGTGAATAGGAACAACAACATCAGTACCGAAAGCAAGCGCAGAATCACTCATGTCAATTGCTGTTTCTTTGGGCTTAAGAGGCAATTGAGTAATAAAGCCCTCTCCCGAACGACCAAAGTGACTTTGTACAACACCTTGATCATCCCGGTCCTGCTTTGCGGCGCAGAAACCTGGACTCTACTTAAAGCGGATAAGGAAGCCCTTGGTCTCTTCGAGAGAAAAGTTCTGCGTGCGATTTTTGGTTCTGTTTGCGTGGATCGCATCTGGAGGATAAGATTCAACCACGAACTGTATGGGCTGTACGGCGGCATGAGCCTAGTCAAGCGTCTACGGATACAACGGTCAAGGTGGCTAGGCCATGTAGAGCGTATGGACAGAGTCTTCGAATCCGAACCACAGGGACAACGCAACAGACCTAGACTGAGATGGCGCACACAAGTGGAAAAGGACCTCAACCAACTTGGAGTGCGCAATTGGAGGCAGCTGGCAAGAGTTCGTGCTAGCTGGAGAGGCATGTTGGTTGAGGCCCAGGCCCACCCCGGACTGTAGTGCCATCCGAAGAAGAAGAAGAAAAAATAAAATGAGAGGTCAACGGTTTTCTACACCTGAAGAAGCGGCTGATGCGTTCAAAATGCACGTTTTGGAGATACCTCAATCAGAGTGGCAAAAGTGCTTCGACAATTGGTTCGAACGCATGCAAAAGTGTATAGATCTTAATGGGGAATATTTTGAAAAATAATAAAGCTAATTTCGATGATTAATATTTGTTTTTTTTTTCTCTAATCCCGAAATATAAAAGGCAACCCTCGTATGGCGTATCGGGGATCATATTCTATATAAGGGGGACGCCTTACATACTGACGAGACCTTTTAACTCCATATGAAATGATTTTGGATTCATCAGTCCACAATACATTTCTCCACTTCTTAAAGGGCCAAGGGTCGGAAGGCTACAATCGCAACAGATCGCTGGGAAGTCTTCCTGAAACTCGTTTAGAGTTCGAAGCTGCCTGCACTGACCATAGAAGAAGATTGGAAACGTTGTCAAGAAGTTATCAAAGAAGCTGCCACTAATGTGCTGGGTTTCACGTCACCACCCAGAAGGAACCCATGGTTTGACAGGCAAGCGCATGTAGCCAAATAAGTTGCCTATAAGGCGACGCTGCATCCAACCATACTGGAAAGCAGAAACCGAAACGGATAACAAAATCGAAACAGGAATACTTGGCTCAGCAATTCTGTAATTTAAAACCAACCGAATTTAAAAAATTGGATTTGTTGGATACCCGATTGTCAAGCTATAGACAGCGATACCTGTAGTCTTTAACTGAAGAAGAAAAAGCCTAGCTGAAGACAGCGGCACTCAATAAAAGACTTGTAGTTTTTCTATTTTTCTTTTAAAATTTCCAACAGATAATTTAAATGGCGCAGAATTAAAAAAAAACAGTTCGGTACAACAACGACAGTACTGTTACTCTAGCGAAATTCTTCTTGTGTGTTTTGTTAAAAGTTAGTGCAATCAGAATAATTTTGGATGTTCTAGGCAAGCACAATCCTCAGCAAGTGTTCATTTTTAAAGAGAAATGAATTCTTGGGCCACGTTTTGACTAAGGAGGGAATGAAGCCTTACCCAAACAAGATAAAAAGCATACTCGACTACAAAATTCCTCAGATGGAAAAACAGTTAAAATGGTTTTTAGGAGCGACGGAATATTATTGAAAATTCGTAAATGATTACTCTCAAATAGCCTATCCAATGATTAAGTAAGTAAAAGTTAAAAAAGAACCTGAAAAATAAACCAAGTGATCCTGAGTACATACAAACATTCGAAACACTTAAGCTATGTATCGTTAACCATCTCATACTTAAATTTCCTAGATGTTATAAACCGTTCACCTTGTTTGCAGATGCCTCCAATTATGCAATATGTGTAGTTCTCACTCAGGAAGGACATCAGTTACGCATCACGAACTTTGAACGACCATGAAAAGCAGTACTCCGCAACGGACAAAGAATTTTTGGCAATAGTATGGTCAGTGACATTGCGTTCAACAGTTATAGACGTGTAAACATGGAGATCACTAACGCCAAATTTCGCACTATTTTAAAGTTTTCCTTCGTTAAAGGCAAATCCGCTAGAAAAACGTTCCGTGATGGTGTTTTGGGGGATGCCAGCCAGCGGAAGACTTGTGACGACGAATACCGATCGATCGCTCCCATATGACCAGATGCTTAATTCTACCATCTACTGTGAACAACTGGACCGCTTGAAGCAGGCGATCGACCAGAAGCGTCCAGATTGGCCAACAAGAAGGGTGTAGTGTTCCACCAGGACAACGTCAGACCACACACTTCGTTGATGACTAGTCAGAAGCTTCGGGAGCTCGGATGGGAGGTTTTATCGCATGTAACATATAGCCTGGACATAGCGTCAAGTGATTACTACCTGTTCCTGTCCATGGCAAACGCCTGTGGTGGTGTGAAGTTGAACTCGAAGAAGTCTTGTGAAAAGTAGCTGTCCGAACTTTTCGCAAATAAGGAGGGCGGCTTCTACGATGGAGGAGTTATGAAGTTGCCGTGAAGATGAAAACAGGTTATCGAACAAACCGGCGCATATTTCAACTAAATCCGATCACTGTAACACTTTTTATGAAGCATTGAATGAAGAGCAAAAAAGTTGAGATATTTGGCAACCTTATATTTTAGACCTTATCTATGAAGTTATAAGTTTAAAATAATCACTGACCATCAACCAATCAAACCCCTTTCACAAAAAGTACAACGGGAAATAGCTCTCCTAAAAAAACCAAAGATAGTTATTAAAACCGTCAGAGTTTAACTACGCCATAGACTACTTTAAAGGGAAGGAAAAGAAAGTAGCTGACATTTTGAGTAGAATAGAAAACATAGACCAATTTGATGACGATATCACGTGCAATATGGCTACGATTCATTCTACCCCAGAGCAATTACTTGAGCCACTTCCCAAGTAAAGAGGAAATAGTGAGTAAGTATAACACTCAACCAATTCTGACCAATATTATTACCGATGAAGTCGAGGTTCTACATGGAAGAAAGGTAAGTGCAGGAAGGCTTCTCATTCATTCATTTCTGCAGACTCTTTAACGGCGATGACGACGCAAATCCCGCTGTTAGGCAGAATGTTCCACTCAATTTGGACGACGATGGACAAGAATTCCGTCCCCCCGACTTCGGCAAGGTCAAGATAGCAATATCGAGACTGAAGTCGAACAAAGCTGCTGGCGCGGACGGACTATTCGCAGAGCTGTTCAAAGCGGCTGGGGATAAGCTGGCTGGGTGCATGCACCAGCTCATCTGTGAGATATGGTCAGAGAAAAGCATGCCCGACGAGTGGAATCTCAGCATCGTTTGTCCGGTCCACAAGAAAGGAGACCCCTTCGACTGCGCCAACTACCGGGGGGTCAGTCGCCTTAACATCGTATATAAGATTTTTTCTGCCGTATTGTGTGAGCGAATGAAAACCGTTCGTCAACAACCTGAAAGGTCCTTATCAGTGTGGTTTCAGGCCAGGGAAGTCCACAATCGACCAGATCTTCACACTGCGGGAGATCCTGGAGAAGTCCCAAGAAGTACAAATCGACACCCACAATCTATTCGATTTCAAGGCCGCGTATGACAGCGTGCATAGAGACGAACTATACAGTGCCATGTCTAGCTTTGGCATCCCTACCAAACTCGTCAGATTATGTAGGATTACGATGGAGATCCTGGCTGCTCCGTCAAGGTCGGTAGCGAACTCACCGAGACCTTCGATGTCAAAAAAGGATTTAGACAAGGCGACGCGCTGTCATGCAACTTCTTTAACATCATTCTTGAGGGGATCGTGCGGAACTCACACGTCAACATCAGAGGCACGATCTTCCACAAGTCCGTTCAAATGCTAGCTTATGCGGATGACATTGACGTGATCGGCCGAACTCAGCGAGCCGTCGATGAGGCGTTTGCTAGCATCGAAGCGGAAGCGGCTAAAGGGGGACTGGTGGTAAACGAGGGCAAAACGAAGTATATGCTGTCATCGAAGAAGGACGCAGAACATCGAGGTCTCGGACAGAGCGTCACTATGGGTAGCAGACACTTCGAGGTAGTCATGGACTTCCTCTATCTCGGATCTGCGGTGAATAGGGACAACAACATCAGTACCAAAATCAAGCGCAGAATCACTCTTACCAATTGCTGTTTCTTTGGGCTTAAGAGGCAATTGAGTAATAAAGCCCTCTCCCGAACGACCAAAGTGACTTTGTACAACACCTTGATCATTCCAGTCTTTCTTTACGGCGCAGAAACCTGGGCGCTACTAAAAGCGGATGAGGAAGCCCTTGGTCTCTTCGAGAGATACAACGCTCAAGGTGGCTAGGCAATGTAGAGCGTATGGACAGCACTGCTACGGCCCGAAGAGTCCTCGAATCCGAACCACAGGGACAACGCAACAGACCTAGACTGAGATGGCGCACACAAGTCGAAAAGGACCTCAACCAACTTGGAGTGCGCAATTGCAGGCAGCTGGCAAGAGTTCGTGCTAGCTGGAGAGGCATGTTGGTTGAGGCCCAGGCCCGCTCCGGACTGTAGCGCCATCCGAAGAAGATGCGTTCAAAATGCACGTTTTGGAGATACCTCAATCAGAGTGGCAAAAGTGATTCAACAATTGGTTCAAACGCATGCAAAAGTGTATAGGTCTTAATGGGGAATATTTTGAAAAACAATTAAGCTATTTTCGATGATTAATATTTGTTTTTGTTCTCTTATCTCGAAATATAAAAGGCAACACTCGTATGGTGTATCGGGGATCATATTCTATATAAGGAGGACGCCTTACATACTGACGAAACCTTTTAACTCCATATGAAATGATTTTGGATTCATCAGTCCACAATACATTTCTCCAATTCTCAAAGGGCCAAGGGTCGGAAAGCTACAATCGCAACAGATCGCTGCATACCACTTGCCCAACAAAAATTGGATAAAAAGAAAGTAAAAAATAGAGTATCATTTTTAAAAATTTAATAAGCCAATTAAATTATAAGGGATAACGAGTTCAAAGCACATCAGTTGAAAGAGTATTTAAAAAGCCAAGGAGTTGGGTTGCACTTCACAAAACCCAACAGTCACATTGGAAATGCGGATATTGAAAGACTGCATTCCACGCTCCAAGAAAAGCTGGTAAGTTTAAAAAACACATCACTGACATTAATAACAAAATAACATCTTCTTGTGGTGCTACAGTCTGGGGTGGACCTGGGCGTAAGCTAACATGCCTCTCCAGCCAGCACGATCTTTCGCCAGCTGTCTCCAGTTGCGCACTCCAAGTTGGTTGAGGTCCTTTTCCACTTGTGTGCGCCACTTTAGTCTAGGTCGTCCTCTGTTGCGTTGTCCCAATGGCTCGGATTCAAAGACTTTTCGGGCCGGAGCAGTGGTGTCCATACGCTCTACATGGCCTAGCCATCTTAAGCGTTGTATCCGTAGACCCTTTACCAGGCGCATGTCGCTGTACAGCCTATAGAGTTCGTCATTAAATCTTCTCCTCCAGATGCCATCAACGCAAACAGGACCAAAAATCGCACGCAAAACTTTTCTCTCGAAAAGACTTAGGGCTTCCTCATCCGCCTTTGCTAACGTCCAAGATTCTGCGCCATATAGTAGGACGGGGATGATCAAGCTGTTATATAAAGCGAGCATAGTTCTTCGAGAGAGAGCTTTATTACTCAATTGCCTCTTGAGCCCAAAGAAACAGCGATTGGCAGGAGTGATTCTGCATTTGATTTCAGTACTGATGTTGTTGTCCCTGTTTACCGCGGAGCCGAGGTAGACGAAGTCCTCGAAAAACTCAAAGTTTCTGCTGCCTAGTGTGATGCTCTGTCCGAGACGTCGATTTTGTGTGTCCTTTCTTGATGACATCATGTATCTCGTTTTGCCCTCATTTACCGCCAGACACATTTTAGCCGTCAATGTCATCAGCGTAAACTACCAAGTGAATTGACTTCTGGAAGATCGTGCCTCTGGTGTTGACTTGTAAGTTACGCACGATCTTCTTGAGGATGATTTTAAAGAAGTCACATGATAGTGCGTCGCGATGTCTAAAATCTATTTTGACATTGAAGGTCTCGGCGAGTTTGTTACCTACCTTGACGGAGCAGCGTTAGTTCCTACACAATCTGACGAGTTTTGTAGGAATGCCAAAACTAGAAATGCCACTGTATAGCTCGTCTCTATGCACACTGTCATATGCGGCTTTAAAATCGACAAATAGGTGGTAAGTGTCGATTTGCACTTCTTAGGTATTTTCCAGGATCTGCCGTAATGTGAAGATTTGGTCTATTGTGGACTTTCCTGGTCTGAAACCACACTGATAGGGACCTATCAGGTCATGGATAAACGGTTTCAGATGCTCACACAATACGGCAGAGAGGATTTTCTATGCGATGTTGAGAAGACGCAGTCAAAGGAGTATCCTTTCTTGTGGACAGGGCAAACGACGCTGAGATTCCACACATCGGGCACGCTTTCCTCCGACTGTATATTACAGATGAGCTGCTGTATGCGCCCAACCAACGGATCTTTAAATAGTTCTGCGAGCAGTCAATCCGCTATTTTCACTTCGTCTAAGTCGGGAGGACGGAGTTCTTGTCTATCATCGTCCAAATTGAGTAAAACATTCTGCCTAACAGCGGAAATGGGGCCGTCACCGCCATTAAGGAGTCTGCAGAAATGATCCTTCCAGATTCTCGGCACGGACTGCGACTCTAACCCGAGTTGTCAGTTTGGGTCCCGGCAAAACTTTCGGACTTTATTCCTGCTATGACACCTTTCCATTTCCCCGACCGTGCGTTCTCATGCTCCTTCTCCTTCCTTCTGAGAAGTCGGTGCTCTTTTCTTCTTCTCTGTTCATAGAGCTCACGAACAGCCTCGTCGTTCGATTCGGCGTTGGCTTATAAACGTCTTGTTTGGATGCATGCGTTTGCCAGCACTCGTCGTCAAGTCATGGGTTCATTCAGGGTGGTGACGTGAAACCCAGTACATCAGTGGCAGCTTCTTTGATGGCTTTTTGACAACGTTTCCAGTCTTCTTCTACGGTCAGTGCAGGCAGCGTTTAACTCTGGGCGAATTTCAGGGAGACTCGGTCGGCAAAGTTCCCAGCGATCGGCTGCGATTGTAGCCTTCCGACGTCAAACCGTATTAGTCTATCTCTACTCCGTTCATCTTTAGATATCCAACATCTTACCTTGCACTGATGACTCCAGTAAAGATGTCATCCTTTCCCAGCGTTGAAATTTCCTAGAGTGATCTTGGTGTCGCAGCTGGGGCATTGATCGTATGTTCGTTCTAGGAGATCATAGAAGTCATCCTTGATGTTGTCATCCTTCTCCTCTCTCGAGGCGTGAGTACAAATTAAGCTGATGTTCCCAAATTTAGGGGTCGTAGCTAAAGACATTTTGCCAAAGTTTGCCTCGAACAACAAATCCGCATTCGAATAAGCGCTGCCTAAAAATGGCAGTACTTCAACGCTTTATTGCCAGGCCCATCCCATCGCACTTGCTGGATGGCGGTAATGTCTGCCTTGTAGTAGGCAAGGGCGTAAGTTGTTCGGTTGCACGTGGCCTGTTAAGGGACCTCATATTACACGTACAGAACCGAAAATAATAGTCCTTATAACGTTTGCTGGGGTCGTCAACAGTTGGTCCTACATTATCCAAGGCATTTCGGCGTTTCTGAACTATTTATTTTGACATGGTGAGGAAGTTAATCTTACGTACAACCCACAGACTGGTAGGCCAGGCCCATTATTTAAACCTTCGGGTAGAGGGGCTCGCTGCATACATTGGTTAACCATACAACGTGTATTGTGATGGCTATCCAGGGGGCGCCGCGAGGAGGTTGTATGTCAACTTTATCTGTGCATTAACGAGGATAGTCTTGGCAGCTAGCCTAGTTGAGCGCAATCAACAACGTTGCCCTGCGTAAAGAGGCCCATGCCTCGTTACATCGGGTAATAAATAATTAAAATAATAGATGTGTAGAAAAAAAACTGTGTAAATATGACTCCAGAACAAGCTATGCAGGCAGATAGCCAAAAATTAAGACAAACAATTATTTGAAATAAGCAAAAGTATAATAGTAAAGCTAATGAAATTAGGGAAGATTATGTAGAGGATAAAATTGTAGCGCCCCTTTAAAATTATAAGCACGTAAATTTGCAGATGACAACATTCTTATCAGTACTATAATACTGATTCCTGTGGCCCAACCGAAACTAATAATAGCGAAGATGGAAACGAATAATGGATACATCAAACTGTATATGGGTGTAGTAGAGATCATAAACGAGACCACTACAATTCTGCATCTGATCAATTTGTAAGAATTGAAGGAAGCTGTTGCAGAAGTCAAAAATAACTTAAGACAAATTCCTACTGGTGTAGAAAAAAATATTCTTAGGTTCTTAGAGAAAAAGAGTCAATCGAATCAAAATCGAATTTCCCTAAAAGGCCAAGAAGAGGTTTAGCTAATGTGGTAGGGACAGCAAGTAAATGGTTATTCGGAACAATGGACGATAACGACCTGCAGGACATTTAAGGACACATGAAAACAATAGAAATCATCAATCACATCTCTATCGAGAATTTAAATATACAAATTAGAACTAATACATATATTAATGAATCAATATTTGACCTAAAGAAAATCATAGAAGGAGATAGGGAAAAGATTGCTCAAACACTAAACCCATCTGATAGAACCCAAAGAGAGATAATATACCATCAAATAAAACTAGACAAAATTATAAAATTAAAATTATTAGAAGACAAAGTAGATCAAATTTTAGACAACGTTACATCACCTAAAAATATAATCTTACATCCTGGAATACTCACTCCAGAAGAAATAAATAAATTTAACATAGATTATTATAAAATTAGACATTCTAAATTAGGTATGATGAGGTAAAAGATAATGTTCTGATAATGGCGATTAAAGTACCAATGGCTGTCATGGAATTGAAATTAAAGTTATTAACTAGCTTACCGAATAAGAATAATCTTGAAATAATTCAAGAAGACAAAAAAATTGTAGTTATTAATAATATAGAATATGCATTTAATGATGAAGTACATCTAAATGATTTAAAAATGGCAAGCAATTGTGTCGTACTAGCTAGCTGTAAACTCAAAGAAAATTATGAAAAGGGAGTTAAAATTATTGGAGAAGAAACAATAATATATACAAATATGAATAACGACGAAATTTGTAACCGTACGATTCATGCAATTAATAAAACCTTTTCCAATCGAAATTTCGAAACGAAAGTAAAATACCATTATTTTGAGGATGTAAATTATAACTTCTCTAAAACAATATCATTTGAAAAAATTTTATTAAAACACTTTAAAATAGCACTTTTGTATTAGCAGAATGCTGGAAAGCAGAAACCGTAACTGATAAAAAAATCGAAACAGAAATGATTGGCTCAACAATTTTGTAATTTACAACCAACGGAATTTCAAAAATCGGTTAGATATCCAAGTGTGCAGCTTAGCTGAAGACAGTGGCACTCAATAAAAGACTTGTAGTTTTTTATTTCTCTTTTAAAATTCCCAACAGATAATTTAAGTCGCTCAGTTGAAGATCAAAAGGTATTATGGCAGGAATGAAGTCCGAAAGTTTTATCGAAAGGTAAAACAACTATCCAGACGATACTCGTACAAGGTTCCTATCCGGAGGATACAAGGTTCGGACCAAGGCCTGCCGGGATTAAAATGGACAACTTGTGGTAGAGTCGCAGTCTGCATTGAGAATCTGGAAGGGTCATTTCTGCAGACTCCTCCTCCGATGACGGCTCCGGTTCCGCTGTTAAGCAGAATGTTCCACTCAATTTGGACGATTATAGATAAGAATTCCGTCATTCTTTCCGAATTCCTTCCAAAAGCTGAAGTCAAACAAAGCTGCTGGAGCGGATGGACTGCCCAAAGAACTTTTTAAAGCAGCTGGAGATGAGTTGGTTGGGCGCATGCACCAGCTCATTTGTAAGATATGGTCGGCGAAAAGCATCAACGATGAGTGAATGAAGACCCCTTTGACTGCGCCATTTATTGAGGGATGAGTCTTCTTAACATTGCCTACAAGATCCTCTGCGCCGTATTGTGTGAGTGTCTGAAACCGTTTGTTCATAACCTGAGAGGTCTCTATCAGTGTGGTTTCAGACCAGGGAAGTCCACGATAAACCAGATCTTCACCTTCGGCAGATACTGGAAAATGCCCAAGAAGTACAAATCGACACTCACCACCTTTGTGTTGATTTCAAGGCATCATATAACAGTGCGCATAGAGACCAGCTATACAGTACTATGTCTAGTTTTGGACCTAGATCTTCAATGTCAAAAAAGGTTTTAGACAAAGCGACGCACTGTCATGTGACTTATTTAACATCATCCTCGGGAAGATTGTGCGTAACTCACAAGTCAACACCAGAGGCACGATCTTCCAGAAGTCAATTCACTTGGTAGTTTACGCTGATGACATTGACTTGATTGGACGAACACAACGAGCCGTCAATGAGGCATTTGCTGGCATTGAAGTTCAAGCGGCGAAAATGGTTCTGGCGATAAATGAGGGCAAAACTAAGTACCTGCAGTCATCAACATCGACGTCTCGGACAGAGCATCACACTGATGCTGATGTCAATGATTTCGTCTACCTCGGCTCTGCGGTAAACAGAATCACTCCTGCCAATCGCTGTTTCTTTGGGCTCAAGAGGCAATTGAGTAATAAAGCCCTCTCCCGACGGACTAAGCTCGCTTTATATAACAGCGTGATCATCCTAGTCCTAATTTATGGCGCGGAAACCTGGACGATACCAAAGGCGGCAGAGGAAGCCTTTAGTCTTTTCGAGAGAAAAGTTTTGCGTGCGATTTTTGATCCTGTTTGCGTTGATGGCATCTGGAGGAGAAGATTTAACACGAACTCTATGGACTGTACAGCGACAGTCAAGCGTCTACGAATACAACGCTTAAGATGGCTAGGCCATGTAGAGCGTATGGACACCAATGATCCGGCCCAAAAAGTCTTTGAAACCGAGCCATTGGGCCAACGCAACAGAGGACCGCCTATGCTAAGGTGGCGTGCACAAGTGGAGAAGGATCTCAACCAAATTGGAGTGCGTAACTGGAGACATCTGGCGAAAGATCGTGCTAACTGGAGAGGCATGTTGGTTGAGGCCCAGGTCCACCGCAGACTGTAGCGCCACAAAGAGAAGAAGAAGAAGAATATATAGAATAATGGCTACATTAACCAAGTTTCACATCAGTTGGGCAATTACGTTAATTCACAATTTGTCATTTTCAATTTCGTTGCAAATTGCTGTTTTATTAAATGTCATTAATTAATAATGTTAGTAGTCCTTTGGTAATAAGGGAAGAAAACTTTTCAGATTTCTGATTAGGCTCTGGTATTTTATAATTAAACATACAATACCAAACTTCGTTCTAAATAGTAGCTTCATTCACTGGATCGATTTGGTACCCTTATCGATTTCGGCTTTTGTTTCAAGAACAGGTTTCTTTGCGTCCATGAGCTCTTACTTTGTTGACATGTTCTTCTATATTTCTTTTAACTTCGGAATCGATTTATTCTTATTCTCGGAATAATTCAGAAACAAACAGTCTTCTTAATAGCCTTAACGACTGTTTTTTTTTGGGGGGTTGGGACACTACACTCGAACTCTCAGACTCAAAGAGTGGTCCATTGCACTTCCATGCAGTAGCAGAAGGCGCTTCTGTGCTAAGGCTTTCAGTTCCCATTACATCAGCGCCAAACAGACACCTCCTGATACGAGCAAAGGTGGGACATTGGGAGAGAAAGTACTCTGAAGTGTCTTCACGTTCTCCGCAGCCATCGCAAAGAGTGCCATCACTGAACCCAAGCTGACTTAAGTGCTTAGAGAAGGTGAAGTATCCTGTTAGTACGTCTGCACTTCTTTCTGTCTAGAGATAGCAGAAAAGCCGCGGATTTCTTGCTAACGTTCGGGAGCATGCACTTGGCCATCCTGCATCCTGGAGAATCACGTTATATCTCTTTGTGCTGTTGGGAGGCCTAAGCGTTGATGGACACCCTGACCAAGGATGCAGGTAGTAGGAGCGTTCTGGCCCTAAGAATGTTTGTTTTAAACTTTGCCTATCTAGTTCATCGGAAATCGTGTTTCCCATGATCCCGTGATGTCCCGTGACCACAAGTCTTCGCGAATTCAGTCTGCCGACCAAATTAAGTGAGCATTGCCTTAATCCACAACACCAATGATCCTTCTACACCGTGTTCTCTGGCCACGTTGCACATGCCATTAAAAGTCGCATTGACGAAAGCACCCTCTATGTCAATGAATATGCCCAGTGCATATTCGTATGAGAAAGAAAGAAAAGTAAAGGATTATACTCTGCAAAATAATGTAGACTTTACTCAGAAAAATATCAAGGACAAGAATGGCAGGTCTTTTTCCAAGCATAGTCGTTTCGAAATCAGCGGAGGTAATGAAAAACAGAAAACATCAAGTAATACGGGCTCACAAATTTAAATGCGTGTTAGGATCGTGATCTCTACATATAATTTACATATATACAATATATGTAAAGCTAATAATCTTATCGTAGTAGGAGATATAAACATTAATGTCTTAAATGATTCGGATAGGGATCCCGAAAATTATTTACGCTTAATGTGTAAAAAAAAGTGTTGTCAATGAACCAACCCGTGTTGTTAATACCTCAAAAACTTGTATTGATCATTATGCGACTACATAAGAAAAATAGGCATCTGTTCTACTGTGATGTATTAGACTACAGAATTTAATATCATCATATGCTTGCTTTGAGACATGATCAGGTCGCGAACCCCATTTATGCTTGTGATACTCAGAGTCAAATCGTGAGGACAAACAACTCTTTGCTTAATGAATGTCTTAAGTACGAATTTTTGGGAACCAGTCTTCTCGGAAGAAAACCTACGACATATTTCTTACGATTTTAAAAAAGCATATAAGCATATAAGTAATACAAGCCATTAAAGCCTTTGATGACGATTAAGTTGTTAAAAAGAATAAAAAAGAAAATAAAAATCTAAATGAAAAAAAATTATGACAGGTCGTGTAAAGATATTGCCAAAGATATAAATAACATACGCAATAATCACTACACTCAAAGGATGCTTGAAGCAAAAAGCAATAGCAAAAAGGAATGGAGAGTTATACATGATATTTTAGCTAAATCCCACAAAGGGAATTCAATCGACGTTATAGAAGTTAATGAAGTTACTGAATCTGAGACGGGCAGCATAGCTAACAGTTTCAATAAGCTCTTCATAGAAATAGCTGATAAATTAAAACCCCCAAACCGAACAATACCTGTAGCTGTAATTTATACACAGTAACTACAGAGGAGATACTCCCACATACATTCCTTTTAATTACATCAGAAGAAATATTTATGCACAAGTGATGATGTTACCATTGTACTTTTACAGAAAGTTACAGCTGATAATTGTTGGCGCGACAGTCCAAAGGGGACCAGGACTTAGCTTGCTCATCAACTACTTGTGTTGTGCGCGAGTTATGTCTTTATTAATTTTTTTTAAATGAAACGCAATAGTTCAACATGTGTGTCTTTATTACAAAAAATATAATGATGTTCTAATGTAGACCGCCAAAACCCAACTGCCGGCTCAAGCCAACGCTTAGCTTAGACAACAGTACTTTTGGATGTGTGCATATTTGGATATGTACTTCTTAACTTTACTTTAATTTTTACAATAGTGTAAATTAAGTATGTACATTTAATATGCATATGTTGTATAAAACTTCTCCGCCCTCAGATTCAGGTATACACCACGGCGCCGACAGGTGAGTCTAGTATTTTTTTTTTTTGCAAAAGGGGTTGCGAGTACCCTTAAGCGACCGGATTAAGTCACAGCACGGGCCGAAGGTATAGAGGAAGTGAGGGAGAGGAGGTACCGATGCACATTGGTTTTAAATGCCTGTGGATTGTAATGAGGAGGAAAAATCGAGCTGGAAAGAGCATTCCAGATTCGTGTCGTGCGGCTAAAGAACGAGTCTCTGAATTTGCCTGTACGTCCGAAAGAGGGCTTGAGGATGAATTGGTGGGCATTCCTACCGAGGCGTGTACTGCGGGTGAATTCTTGAAGGGGAGGAATGCAACTGGCTTATTCATCTGAGCATTTCTTGTTCAAATAGCGATAAAAAAGTGACAACGACACAACATTACGTCGGTGTTCTAACGAGTCAATCGACTTCGATATATTACTGCTACTTATAAGTTTCATCGCTCGCTTTTGAATTCTATCCAGCAGGTGCAGGGAGGTCTTAGAAGCAACTGACCAAATAGGAGCGTTATACTCTAGTTTTGGGCGTATGTAGGCCTTTCTATATTGGAGCCGGATCAGAGGGGGTGAAGTACTTCTTGCATCGTTTAAGGAAGCCTAGACATTTCGCAGCATTTTTGGCGACCTCAAATATGTGATCGTTCCAACTCATTGTTGGGTTGATACACATACCGAGGATGGAAAGTCTTTCGGCTCAACAAAGATGAAGTATAGTTGTTACTTTCGGAATACCACGGGTTTTGCTTGAAGAATCCACAAGATTTATATGTTTTGTCGAGAGTTATACTTACTAGTCGCTTACTGGGGTGTTGGGGAAATGTAATTTGTAGATTTTTGGGTTGAATTTATATAATCTTAATAGCAGTATGTCTTCAATACAAGTAGTTCCTTTGCAATCGACTTTTGCATATAATAGTTCTAGTAAGAAGGTCTCTTTGTTTATATATTTATTTCCTTGTTTAGAGTTAGATTTTCTAGGATAGAATTCGTTGATATATACCGTAATCTACTTTCTTTTTAGTTACCGTTTTGATATTTCCGTTCCCTTTTATTTTTTTTTGGTGTGATTTTCTATCATTTATAGTCAGAACGTTAACTTTATAGTTTGATTTAACTTTAAGCTTTTTTGCCCTAGGTGTAGATTTATTGGGTCTATTATTGAATTCGTATATTTTGTCATTTTCCTGAAATATTGGTGGTGTTTCTCAATTTACATTAATTTTTTCTATTGTTGCCCTGTTATGTTTACCTATTTTTTCTCTCATTTTTTCATACAATTTGGCTTGGAAATCTTTCAATTTATATTTTATACTCTGATTGAACTTAGGTGTTCTACCTGTGAGCAATTCTATAGGCGTTAAATTAGTAACAGAATGAATACTTGTATTATAGGTGGTAAGTGCTTTGTTTAGTATATCCCTACCTATTTTTCTTTTGACTTTATCATATATAACCCTATATATATCTGTTAAAGTAGAGTGAATCCTTTCTGAATTGCCAGTAGAATTTTGGGGAGTGGTAATATGTAAGTTTATTTCATACTGGTCACAAAATTCTTTAAACATATTTGAATTAAATTCTGCTGCCGAATCGCAAACTATTTTGTTTGGAGTATTATGATATGCGAAAAATTCTCTTAAGGACTGAATAATGTTCAAACTATTTCGGACATGTAAGATATAGGCAGATGCAAACTTAGAAAAATAATCAATGATTGTAAGTATTTGTTGATTGTGGATTGCGTATACGTCTGTGTTAAGTGTATAATGGTTGAATAGGTGTTTCTGTTACTTAATATCTCACTTTTGGAGGGTGCCTTTCATATCTTAGAAGCTGACAAATTTCACATCTGTTTATAATTTTTGTTATTTTTTCTTTCATTTTAGAGAAATAGTTGGTTCTAGGAAGATGTTGAAAAGTTTCGTTAATACCCAGGTGGTTTGTGTTAAAATGGTACTCGTTTATTACTTCGTCCTGTTTATCGTTACCCACTAAGTCATTTCGCTTTATTTTGCAGAGAATTATCTTGAATATTTTATTATTGGAAAAGAAGTTTGAAAATACAGTTTGAACAATTCTAAACGTCTCATCATCTGTAAATATTACCGTAAGTTTTTTCGGACTTGTAAGGTGCCCTTTAAGTAGTGATGTTATTATTTCTTCATCATGAAGGTTTAGTTGTCTAAAGATTTTACGACGCTTAGTACCAAAAAGGATGACGTAAGTCATTGGGGCTGTAACAACGGAATTTGTTTTTTCAAAAATAATTTGATCGGTGAATTCACTTAAGGGGCGCTCTGAGATGAGGAGGGATACCATCATCCAGGTTTTCTGTAGCAGAGTGAATAGTTGATAAATTGCAACTTCCTTCTGAATCGGCTACGTTGTTCTGCAAGGATTCGTTAACATTCACTTCTATTCGGCTCAATGCATCGGCGTTAGTATTTGCTTTACCCTTTTTATAATGTACATCATAATCAAATTCTTCCAATTTCAACCCCCACCTTATTAACTTCCAATTGGTATCTTTTAAGGAAAATAGCCAAGTAAGCGGCTTGTGGTCTGTGATTATGTGAAAGATAAGGTCTAAAATGTTTAGTTGCCCAGACAATAGCAAGCAGCTCCTTTTCGATGGTACTGTATTTAGTTTCAGACACTGACAAGGTACATGATGCATAGGAAACAGGTTCATCGGCACCAATGGGACTCTGGCTTAAAACTGCGCCTATGGCGAAGTTGCTAGCATCTGTCGTTAAATTAAATGGCTTAGTAAAATCTGGGAATTCTGAGACTCAATGACCCCCTCATTGCTCAAAATGTCCTTGCAATGCTCAAAACAGTTAACGTATCTTTCATCCATTTTAATCAGCCTTCCTTTCTTTAGACACTCTGTTAAAGATTTAGTTATTTTAGCGAAATCTTGAATAAATTTGCGATAGTAATCTAATAACCCAAGAAAAGATTTAATTTGTTTCTCGGTACGAGGAATAGGAAATTGTTTTATTACAGTAATCTTCTCAGGGCTCGGTTTAACGCCTTGTGATATCACAATATGCCCAAAAAAAGTAACTTCTTTGCACAAAAACTCAGACATATTTAGTTGGACTTTCAGGTTTGCTTCTCGTATTCTAGTGAAAACTTTCTTCAGACTTTCTTAATATTCTTGCAGGGAGGTTGAAAACACAATGATGTCGTCCATGTAAGCCAGGCATATTTCACCCTGCAAACCTCTTAAAATGTTGTCAATGACCCTTTGACATGTGGACGGAGCGTTTTTAGGCCAAATGGCAAAAAACTGTTTTATCTATATCTCTAGGATCAATTTCAATTTGGTGAAATTCAGAGGCTAATTTGTCCAAAATGTCACTTATAGTGGATATCGTGGATAAGTGGATATCGATCGCAAATTTTTTTTTCATTAAGCTTTCGGTAGTTCACTACTAACCACCTATTTGTGCTTGTTGGTCGCATCTAACTTTTTCGGGACAATCCATATCGGGCTACTCCAGAGGGAGTAGCTTGGTCTATGATTTCTTGTGTTAAAAGTTTCTGAAATTGTGACTTAATCTGGGTTTTGTGGATTTCTGGATATCTGTATGACTTTGTGTATACTGGTATGTCATCAGTTGTTCTAATACGGTGTTTTATTTCGTTTGTGAAGGAAAGTGCAGTGTCTTCTCTAAAAAATATGTCATCTAAATTTTTACAAAGTTTGAAAAGAGCTTTGTTTTCTTCTTTATTCAAGTGATCTTCTCTTAAAAGATCAGTTATTTCAGAATTCAAAACCTGTTCTACTTGATTTGGAGCATATTTTATAGAACTGTTATTTACTTCGTTGAAACCGCTATACAGTTCCACTTTAAGTGGTTGTTCTAAAAGGAACTTCTGCTCCATATCTGACAGATTGATTACTTCGACATAACTATACCAGTTACGACATGCATATATACCTTCAGGTACTTTTAAAAATCTATTTATTAGGGTCGGTATAGTATAGATATCTCCGTTTTCGATATCGACTGGAAGTCTTGCTATGATTTTCGAGTTGAGCTGGACGTTGAAGACTTTCGACATATAGTTAGGTTTAAAATGAAGTGGCCTTGTATGTTTCTAAAAGTTTAGTTTTAAGAATTACGTTTGCATCTAATTGTTTCAACATTTCTAAACCTATTAAACCGTCGAAATAGGAGTGAAATTTAAAAACGAAACATTTTTATTTCTCATCTGTGTTCAATTCTTTGAATGCAAAGAGTGTTTGCTAAGTTTATGTTTATTTAGACAGGTTGTTATATAAATTGGCTCTATGTTTTCATGGGATTTCGGATTCACGAGCTCGGGGCCAAGAAAAGTTGCCGAAGATCAATAAGAAACTTGAGTGGCCGTTTTGACAAAGATATTATTTTAATATATGGCAAATAGGTGAAAATTTGCGTCGTCTATTTCATTATTATTATAATTTTGATTGTTATCCTCAATTGTATTTTGTGTTTCATCTGGGAGATATAGATCTAATTCAGGGTAATGTAATTCTGGGTTTTGATGAGTGAATAAGTTTGATGTAGGTCGGTTGTTGGAGTTTGATACGGGGTTCCGTCTGCATGTATATTATTTATCTCTCTAATAACATAGTTACGATTCAGTGTTGTGTTATTATTGTTAAATATATAACTGTTTTGCCTTCTGTGAGATGTATTTCTAGTGTTAGATTGATGAGTTCTTGTAATACGAGTTTTGCTGCTGGAAATATCCATCGGGATAGGATTAGGTTGAGAAGGATGAGTTGAATGTGCTGGAAATGCGTTCTGAATCTGAATTGGTTCGGATCGATTAATGTTTGGTCTGACTTTGTTCTGGTTTTGCCATGAAATGAAGTTATTTGGTCCTGGAACCAAAATGTTACTGTTTGGGACTAACGATTGAGTTCCTCTTTTAGGAAATGCATATGACCTTGTATCGAAAGAATTATTATTTTGCTTGAAGGTAGAATTAGTTTGTGATGTGAAAGAGGCTCTGGTTGGCGGATTATTTGCAGATACCGCATATCTCATATAGTATGAGTTTTGCTCTTTAATGCAGAAATCAAACGCTTCTGGGCGAGTGGTTGGTCTCATGGCTAAAATTGTCGAATCTGGTGGTTCTCTTAGACCAATAAGAAACGTATTTAAACACATTTTTGTGTAAAGGTTACGTTTAGCCAACACCACATTTGAGTCTACTTCTTGTATGTTAACATGATTATTAAGAGTGGAAAGTATTTCTATTATTTTGGAGTAAAATGCCTGTACACTGTCACCATATTGCTGGATATTATGAGAGTCCCTAATAAGCGATGTTTCGTTCTTCCTGTCGGAATAATGGATTATGAGACTTGCCTTAATTTGTTCCCAATCTAATGGTATTCCGAACATATTCAAAACCTCGCTTGACTGTCCCGTAATTTTATTTCTTATGGCTCTCAAAATAATTCGTGCGTACGGCGTGTTGCTAACTTTACCCATAAGGCTCAAAATCTCTTCAACATTATTTAGGAAATCGTGGTGCAATCTTCGATTGCCAGAAAATTGAGGTAAATCTTTAATCACGACCGGAATTTTAAGTGCATTTAGAATATTGTTTATTTCACCTTAGTTCATGATGTTTGTCTCATTGCCATTAATATTGCATTCATTGCTAGTTAATTTACTTCATAAACTGTTGATACCTATAGTTCCGTCAACACCAGTACTATCATTACTAGTACCAACTTGATCTATCCTAGAAACTGCGTTGTTATTTTCAATATCTGACCAAATGCAAGTCTTCTTCACTATCACTATATTTATTGTACCCTTCCTTTTCTGGATGCCTCAGCCTGATACACCTAATCCCCCGGCACAGAGTCAGGAATCCGAAAAGGAGGAACGAGCCCCAAGAGATCCGGAACCTGGGGGCCCCTGACCAAGAGCCAAAGGAATAGGAGGAGAAGGAAGGTTGCCACCGAGCGGCTCAAAGAGATCAAGAAAGTGGTTGAAGGTGCAAGCGTCGAAGGCAGTACCCCTCAAAGGCGAAGGCAAAGAGGATCAGGTCAGTAGAAGTATCACAAACCGAAACTGGCCAATCATCCGAAACCAATGCCGCCCCCTCTTCCTCTGGCTCTCAAAGAAAAAAGCGAAAAACGTCTTCGCACGCTCCCGTTGGCAGCACTCTCCGCACGCAAGGTCCGCAAGACACCGGTGCCGCACCTAATTTTGGCTGCGGCTCGGATAAGCGGAAATTGACTGCTACGGGAGAGCCTGCCAATAGACTCAAACTCGCCGCAAGCGGAAAACGATATCCGCAGCCTTATAAGAAGGCTGCTAAATCTTCTCTGCTGTTGCGAATAGGGAAAGCTGGCAATGACGACAGCATGACCGACGCAGAATGCAAATACTGCGAAGATCAGCTGTGGGAACTGGCTAAGGCAGAGAACGCTTGTTTCCAAGTGGATGGCTGTGCTCTGGAAAACGGAACCTTTTTGGTGAAGTGCTACACACAGCAATCTCTTGAGTGGCTAAGCACTTCCGTGCCGAAAATTCCCCCCTGGGAACCACAAGCTTTGAGGTTCTCAGGCCCATAAAACTCACCCGCGCCATCTGCTGGATCCCGGGGTACTCAGGAACACGGCGGACGTGCTGGCGCGTCTCCGTATCCAGAACCCTGGTCTCGAAACTAAAAGGTGGAAGGTTTTCTTCGACACGGAGAGCAAGAACCGGGAAAGCAAAGACGGTTCTACTCTCGTTGTGGGCCTGGACCGACCTTCGGTTGAGACCATCGTCACCAGATACGGCTCGTCCCTATCTGCACCTTGGACGGATTAACTTCCGTCTCATGTCCAAGGTTTGCGAATAAAGGATGCTTTCCACGGTAACTCTGCATGCCACTGTTTACCCAGATCAACCTTCATCATTCTAAGGATGCTACTGCAATCCTATGTAGCAGACTTTCTATGATGAAGACAAAATCACACGTCGTTTCTATCCAGGAACCATGGGTGTGGAAAAATCGCATCTGTGGATTTGGTAGTCTACGAGGCTTTTCCCCACTCTTCGACGAGCGATCGGAGACCGAGAGCTTGTCTTATTGTGCCGAATCTTCTCCCAGCAACCAAGCTTGGACAATTCTGTGGACAAGATTTAGTTGCTGCGGTTATAAACTACAAATCAGACAGATCATGGCATAGTTTTGTCATGGCTTCGGCCTACTTCCCCTACGACTCCGTCCTACCACCTCCACCAAGGGAAGTACTGGAACGCGTACAGTACTGCGAATCGAAAAAGTTGGGTCTCGTTATCTGTTGTGACGCTAATGCTCAGAACATTTTCTGGGGCAGCAGCAAATGTAACAGAAGACGGTCGTATCTTCTCGATTTCGCACTTTCGTCTGGCTTGACCATAAATAACGTTGGATCGCAACCAACATTTGTCACGACAAGAAGACAGGAGGTGATTGACTTAACGTTATCAAATAGATATCTTAAGGAGATCACAGACTGAAAAGTTATGTCGGAAGTGTCCATGTCGGACCATAGATACATAGAGTTCCGAATCGAATGCGAAACCAATGTCTCGCAGAGGAGCAGGAACCCTAGGAGACCAAACTGGCCAAAGCTTAGGGAAGAGTTATCAAATCGCACTGTGCCACTCCCAAAACTCAGATCGAGGCGTTAGGTTGAGGTGGCAGTTCGGAACCTGAATGGCACCCTAACCGAATGCTTCGAACTGACATGCCCAGTCAAAAAACACCCCTGCAGAACCCCTGTTCCGTGGTGGAACTTGCAGAGAAAGCGCTAGAAACCAGAAAACTTCTCGAGACCAATCTGGAAGAGGACTGGGACCTGTATCGATTTTAACAAAAAGAATATAAAAGGCTTATTCGAGCTTCGAAAAGTGCCTCTTATAAAGACTTTTGTTTGAAAATCGAAACACTCAATGAAACCAGCAGACTAGTGAAAGTCCTCAAAAGGGACAAAGCAGTGAGGCTGGACACACTAAGAAATCCAGACGGTACCTACACCGAATCTAAAGCTGAGACCCTCCAACTAATGCTAGAGACTCACTTCCCTGGGAACCGGATCACAGTTGACTCAAAACCAGTGCCGATTTCCGAAACTGGGGATGAGCAGACAAATTCTACTCGCAGAGGCTGGTATATTTCATCGCTCGTCGTAACTGATGAAGCCATCAAGTACGCTGTAGCGCCTTTTGATGGTTTCATGTCACCGGGCACCGATGGCATATATGCAGCACTGCTGCAAAATGGCATAGACCCTATACTGCCGGCTCTGAAAAGAATTTTCACTGCCAGCCTCGCGCTGGCATACATTCCAAGTACCAGTCGTAACTGATGAAGCCATCAAGTACGCTGTAGTGTCTTTTGATGGTTTCAAGTCACCGGGCACCGATGGCATATATGCAGCACTGCTGCAAAAGGGCATAGACCCTATACTGCTGGCTCTGAAAAGAATATTCACTGCCAGACTCGCGCTGGCATACATTCCAAGTACCTGGCGAACAGTGAGGGTAGCCTTTATACCGAAAACTGGTAAAGGAGACTACTCACTCGCCAAAAACTTCAGGCCTATCAGTCTCACCTCCTTCATGCTAAAAAGCTTGGAAAGGCTGGTCGAACTGCACCTGCGCAAAAACGCTCTGCGATCACACCCTCTATCTCAGATGCAACATGCCTACCAGCGCGGAAAATCTTGCGAGACAGCACTTCAAAATCTCGTTGGTAGAATTGAAAGTGCACTTGACAGGAAAAACTACGCACTGGGCATTTTCATTGACATAGAGGGCGCCTTCGACAATGCGACTTTTGATGGCATGTGTAACGCGGCCAGGAATCACGGCGTAGAAGAATCATTGGTGTTGTGATAAGAGCAATGCTAATGAACAGGACTATAATCGCGGAGGCGGAGTATGACAAGTTTGTAATGTCGGAGGTTAACAGGGGCTGTTCCCAAGGCGGGGTCCTGTCTCCCTCCTGTGCATGCTGGTTGATTCTCTGCTTTCCGTTTTGAATAGTTCTATCACCTATGCCTTATGCAGATGATGTAGCCGTATTGGTTACCGGACCATGCCTTGGGGCCGTCAGCGCACGCGGACAGGCGGCTCTTGACATGATTGATAGCTGGTGTACCAGGAATGGGCTTTCAGTCAACCCTCTCAAAACTGAGGTTATTCTCTTTACGAGAAGGAGGAATTTGACTGGTCTGACTCAACTGGTACTTAAAGGCGTCAATATCCCACTTTCCAATGAAGCCAAATATCTAGGTGTTATCCTGGACAGTAAACTTCTCTGGAAAAGACACATTGAGACTAAAACCTTCAAGGCGCTGTCAGTCTTCTGGCAATGCAAGGGAGTTTTTGGCAAAACCTGGGGTCTATCACCCAAAAGATCCGTTTGGATCTATACGCCAATGATAAGACCACTTCTCTCTTATGCATCAGTCGTTTGGTGGAACAAGCTTTATCGCAAATATGTGACTGCCGCTTTCTCCAAGTTTCAAAGAACAGTTTTTCTCGGCTGCACAGGGGCTTTCCCCAGCACGCCTGGCTCTGCTCTTGATGCTCTAATTAATTTCCCCCCATTGATCTCCACATCATGGGATGTACACTCAAGGCCATCTCTCGACTAAAAAGGAATGGTCTTTGGTTCCAGTCGCACTGGAGCTTTGATGACCTCGCACACCGCATCTCCTATGATACTACTCTCATGGACATGTCGTCTGATACGAGGTCGCCAATAATACAGTTGCGACGCTTTTACAAAGTCAACTTTCCACGTGTCCTGGACTGGCTGTGGCCAGAAACTGAACCGGGAAAAGAATGTAGTCGGATTTTCACGGATGGCTCCAAGACAACGGAGGGTTCTGGAGCTGGGGCCTTCGTGGAAAACGACAGCATTAGACTTCACGCCTCCTTAGGTAATTTCGCGTCGGTCTTCCAGGCGGAAGCCTTCGCGATCCTAATGGCCACCAACTATATTGTGAAGAATAGGTGAAAGGGAAGAAGTATTTGCGTCTGCAACGACAGTCAAGCTGTGCTCAAGGCATTACTCAACCCTTTAACCACTTCCAAGATAGTTCAAGAATGCAAGTCTTCCCTTAATTTGGTCGGCAGGCTGAATTCGCTAAGACTTGTCTGGGTCCCGGGTCATCACGTGATCCTGGGAGACGAAACTGCCGATGAACTAGCTAGGCTAGGTTCAGCAGAGGCAATCGTAGGGTTCGAACCCACCTTGGGATTACCCGCGTCCCTGGTCAGAGCCTCCGTCGATGGTTGGGTCTCCCTACAGCACAACCAGAGATGGCGTGGCTCTCCAGGATGCAGGGTGACCAAGAGTATGCTCCCAAACGTCTGCAAGAAATCCGCCTCTTTTCTGCTATTTCTAGACAGAAACGAGTGTAGAAGACTTGTTGGCGTATTAAAGGGACACTTTGCCTTCGCTATGCACCTGAGTCGGCTTGGGCTTAGTGATGTCACACTCTGCGACGCCTGTGGAGAAGGTGAAGACACTTCAGAGCACTTTCTCTGTCAGTGTCCTGCTTTCGCTCGTAACAGGTGGCGCCTATTTGGCGCTGATGTGGTGGGAACTGAAAACCTAAGTTCTATATCACAGAAGCGCATCTTGATTTTTCTTCGGAAAACCAACAAATTATATTAAATGAAGGTTCCTCCATTGTAGTTGATCCCAACCTCCAACAAAAAAAAAAATATCTATTGTGAGGCTTATACAAATACTACCTGTTTTTAAATTGTTTACACATATAAATTCAACACGTAATAGGGTAAGAGAAAACCGGATAAAGCAACTAGTAATAACTCACCATTGATGTTACGACGATTCTTACAAATTCGATGATCGTTCCACCGTTTTTTGAAATGTTGGTTAAAGTTGATTAAAGTTGGTTGCTTATGTATAATAAATAAATTTGATGGTTGTTTCCTGGGCCAATGAATTAATATTCTAAACGTGCTGTTGTACGCCCTGGTCCTCCTTGCATGAATTCACCTTACACCAATGTACTCTTGGTGTCAGGTTCGCAGTAGTCACTTTAAAGAATTTTGTTATGAAAATTGCCTTTTATATTTCGGGATTGGGCAACCCTAGTGTTGCAATCTGGCAACTGCCAGCTCCACCGTAAAGTTTGACATTTTTGAGGCTATACGTACTCAGAAAGTTTCGACATACGAGCGCTATTTGTGTTGTTCACAGTAACTTAAAAGATTTATCTCGCCCAAAAATGGAATTAAATCATGAAAATTTTCGTGCGATTATATTTTATAACTTTCGACGTGAATTAACTCAAACACAGTGCATCGATGAATTTAACTCAATTTTTGGCGATGAAGCTCATAAAAGACCTGTGTTTATCGATGGTCGTAGTTCACTCCAAGACGAGTTTCGTGAAGGTCGTTTAAAATCAGTTGTTGTTCCGGAAACCATTAATGCTGTGCGATAACTTATATTGCAAGATCGTCATGCGACCTATCGTGAGATTGAGACAACCTTAGGCATTACTGGGACCAGCATACATTCAATATTGCATGAACAATTGACCGTCAAAAAAATTTGTTCGCGTTGGACCCCATACAATTTGTCAATCGCTCAAAGAAAGGCTCGTGTCGATTGGTCGAAAGAATGCTCCAAAAATACGATCGCGGTGCTTCGAAACACGTCTATGACATAGTGACAGGTGGTGAATCGTCACTATGCTCGCGCACGAAGCACTTCCAAGCAAATGATAGCCTGTTTTTTTTTTCAGAAAAACTGGACATGTCGCAACCGTACCACTAGAACAATGCAGAACAGTCAATTCTGAGTGGTACACAACCATTTGTTTGTCAGTTGTCTTCCAAGAAATCAGGAAAACCAACCGCCGAAGACGAATCACTCTTCACCACGACAATGCGAACTCTAACACATCGGCTCAAACAATTGCATTTTTGAGCACTCAAAACATTGATTTGATGAGTCATCTGCCGTATAGTCCTGACTTGGCACCGAATGACTTCTTTTTACTCCCGAACGTAAGAAATAAATAACACCTGAAGAAGAAGTTGAAGCGTTCAGAATGCATGTTTTTGAGATACCTCCATCAGAGTGGCAAAAGTGTTCTGACAATTGGTCAAACGCATGCAAAAGTTTATAGATTTTAATGGGGAATATTTTCAAAAGCAATAAAGCTATTTTCGATGATTAATATTTGTTTTTACATTCAAAACCCCAAATATAAAAAGGCAACCATCGTATGCAATATTCACTTGCACCAAAAGTACCAATATGCTCTTGATCTCCGAATATATGCAAGCATCAACTGCGCCAGTTATGTCTTTATTAATTTTTTTTTTAAATGAAATGCGTGTCTTTATTACAAAAATTATAATGATGTTCAAATGTAGACTACCAAAACCAAAAACCCTTGGCCCAAGCCAAGCTTAGGAACAACGCTTAGCTTAGACAACAGTACTTTTTGATGTGTGCATATTTGCATATGTACTTCTTAACTTTACCTTAATTTTTGCAATAGTGTTAATCTCACGTTTATAATTAAATATGTACATTTATTGTGCAAATGTTGCATATAACTCGCGCTACTGTTCTCTTACAAGTAGAAGGGACCTACAGTTTTTTTCGGCTCTGAACGTCGAAAATTGAGAAGCTTTTTTTTAAACAGTTATTACTCTTTGAGTGTTGTCAGCAGCTCGAAAGAGGTGGTGCCGTGAAAAAATTCGAGGCGTTCAGACCCTTCGGCGTGTGAGCGTCGCACTTTACCCACTACGCCACGGCGGCCAGCTGATATATTATACTACTTATTTAATCTGAGTGTCAACAGTAAGTGCTATTATTTTGCACACACCGACATTCGGTGTTATTTTGTGTTTTTTTCAGAGTTTAGAATGCATTTTTTTCTTATCTTGTTTACAGTTTACAGGTTTTACTACTAATGGAATCCTTATTCCATTGTTGTGCAGTAAATATGATATGTTAACGTGACGGTATGAAAAAGTCATTAGCTAAATAGTAACAAAGTCATTATTATTAGTTATTAGCTAAAAAGTGACAAAATTATGACAAGGTTGAGCATGGTGCTATTATTTTGCACAGATATGTACAGTGCTCTGTATACGTGACGGTAGGAAAAATTTATTAGCTAAATAGTTATAAAACTATTATTATTAGTTAATAGCTAAATAGTGAAAAAATTATTATTATTTATTATTTTACACAGGGCTGTACACATATATTTATATATATATATCTTGGGATATATATATATATATATAGATATATATATATATATATATATATATATATCCCAATGTTATGAACCATGTTCAACATTAAACCTAGTTTCGAGTTAAAAACACTCCTTAGTGGGGACCCTTACACTAATTATAAATCCAGTGTTCATTTATATCACCCAATAGACTCGATAATCCACTCCCTGAACCCCATTTGATAGTATTTTTATCTCCCAGTTGAAATTAAATGATAACCAGAAATAAACAGACACCACAATGGTTTCTTTGTGCTGGAGTAACGTTTCTCATGGGAGAAAATCGTAATTAAGGTCATCCCAAGAATTGATTTCATTTCAGTACTCAGGACCTGGTAATTGTCGCAGCAAAGCAGAATTTAAAGTGTAACACAGCCCCAGTGACTTCCGGAATGATTCTCAACAGAAATTTCTACTAATTGGACCTAACTCATCTTAGGATGTCCAATAATTAATTGAAAGGTTGAAATTCATACCTTAATAGTTAACAATTGTACTTGTGTGATATTTACCATTACAAGAAATCATGATTAAATTCAACCGTTAATATGTTTTCTCTCAATTTTATTCCTTTGGAATTTGTGCACTCAGTGGAACAGAAAGGAATAAACCTGTCTTACAAACACAGCGAGCTATGGAAGTTTTCACATTAAACACATTTGGATCACTTCCAATATATCACTTCTTCAAAAATGTTCTTTTTAAGATACATATTTGACTTAACAACAGAAAAGACTGAACATTTTTGCATTTGAAGAAGATAGGCGTTAAATGAAGCGTTAAACAACGAGTAGTCAGTAAAGTCGAGTATTCAGTTTTTTGACATTACGCATCGATTCCTCCTTGAATCTCATAGGGGTAAGAGGCTTGAAGATTTTCCGAGAATTTGCTAAAGGGTAACTGCTTCATTCTCGTGGAAGGAAAAATGATTCCGCCATCGGCACTTTCGGTTCACTCTTTGTTCCCCTTTGGGGATATCATCTATGAATTTATGTTTGCTTCGAAGCAGTTGAACGACTTTTCTTTTTCCCCGATTTGAACACGGATCTATTTGATTCTCTGTATTTATTTATCTGAACTGAATTTTAAGATATGTATAGCCGAGGTCACGAAAGACTACATACAAATATATATTTGCATACGTGCATGTGTAAAGTCTTCAATAGAGAAAGTGAAATTGTACGGTATAAAGTGCTATACGTCCTTCTACGGCTTACAAGCAAGATTCTTTTCTGGTAGAAAGGTGTTAAAGCGGTTATTCAGTACACACATTCGAAAATTAGAATCTAATCAGAATTTGTGAAATAATATCCCTTTAATCTATTTTGCATGATTGTGTTAGAACTAAAAAATTTTATTGTAAAAGGAATAGGGGTATGAATGTGTTTCGTGTTGGTAAATATATCGTATTTAGTTTTAATAAAATAATGTGTTCATGAATTAAATACAGCTAGGGATCGATTATTAGGAAACATAAACTTTGACGAGTAGATTGAAATTTTATCCACAGTCTGGTATTGTGAAAAACTCACTGCAATACTATCCCAGTTGGTACACGATTTCGAGAACTCAGGGACAGTAATGGAACAATTATTTCTGCCATCTTCTAAACAACACAACATTAGTAAAATAAGAAGGACAACAATTTTGCAAATGGACAGGCAAGTTTTTCTTTGTTTCGGAAACTACCTCTTTCCAAGCTGTAGAACCCAAAAATAAGCTTTGAATTGTCCGTTAAAAAGCACACTTATTTTTCCACGTATTGATGTTTTTTTTCTCGCCATTTTGTTGACTGACTTTTATTTCAATAATCACAACATAATTTTTTTGTAAGATTTCAATTTATTACTCAATATTAACTCTAGGAGTAACTTTTTAACTCTAGGAATATCTTGGAACCACTAAACTCTTGGAGTTGGGATTCAGTCGCATCGCCGAGAAAATGGCAATCAGTTCTGCAAGTCAGCACATCTCATCGTATCACCCGCATTTGTTTACGAAATGCGGGCGACGCCGATTGTGCTGATTCCAGCGATAGACTGAAATCCGATCTCCAGTTCGTTCAATCGTCGCTCAAAAGAGACGACGATTATTTGTTGATATAACTTCTCCCTCCTTATGTCTCGACCTCTCCTGACTCGATACTTTTACACTAAAATCATTATTTAATTTAAAATATTTCATGTAGAATATATGCAATGTAATTGAAATTGCTATAATAATTAAAACGGTTATTATTATAAACAAAGTTAAATGGGTTTTCTTTTCATAGTGCAATTCTTTATTTTTTTCAATTGAATTTCTTTCAGTGAAAGTGTTATATTCACTGCCTTTAGATTTTCGTAATTGGGGATAGTTATGACTTTGTTAAATACTTTAATTTTATTGTTTATTTCAAAGTCTGCTATATGTACAATGCAATTTTTGAATTTAATAAGATAATTTCCGTTTAAGGAATAATTCTGTTCGTTGCACATATTTCTCATATTAATGTATTTGTTATTTTTTATTAAGTATACTCCAGAATCTAATTCTTGGATTTCTAGTTTGATATTTCTTTTTTTATTGCAAAGTTTAGTACCATTGAATAGATTTTTACACATTCATCTGTTATTTTTTGGTTTTTTATATTCATGTATTCTTTTAATTCAAACAATTTGTCATTAACATTTACAATGACCTTTGTTTGAAAATCAATTTCATAGTATTCGTTATCAGTTAGAGGTGTTACAATGTATCGTTCAACAATTTGTATTTCTTTTCAAACTTTTATTATAAAAGCTAATGTGTCTTTAAATTTGCCTAATGCCATTTTCGTATTTTCCAATTTTATGGGTTTCTGTCATATTTTGCTCTTTGACAAATTGAACGGTTGTTTATATATTTGTGAATAAGTGTTTTCAATTTAGGAAAATAAATTTTATTCATTAAATATTCGAAATTTTCATTAATACCTCTGTGATTTGACTCTTTCCCATGAATGTTTTTTATGTACCTGAAAACTTATTCATCATCTTCGAAATCCTCTGCTAAATAAGTACATCGTCTAAATTTAATGTTTGTGTCGCCACTGAACAATTCAATTGAATTTAATTGAATTTCATTATACAAGTGGTCATCTAATTCTGTAAAAATTTCGATAGTTAGTTTTTTTATAAATCGTCTAAAAATATCAGTCATGGTTTTGGTGGTAATATCTTGTTCTGAAATGTATATTCTTCTGTTTTAGTGGATAATATCCATTTCTCTGTGTTTCGGTTGTAAAAGAATTACCTATGTCTTATATTTGTTGACTATAGTATCAACTATTGGGATATGATAATCAAAATTTTCATTTTGACTATGGACTGTACCTAGTTCAGCGGTTTGTGAATTTGCATTACATGTATTTTCGATAGCATTAATTTCGTGTCTATCTGCATCAATTCTACTTAGAAAATCTGTGACGCTATTTTCTTTGCCTTTTATGTAATTTATTTAAAATGAATATTCCCCTAGTTTCAAAAGCCATCTTTGTAATCTAGAATTTATATCCTTGTAATCCCTTTTTGAATGTAACCATTTTAAAAGTTCATGATCTGTAAAAACTTCAAACTCTACGCCGGATAAATATGGCCGAAAATATCCAATTGACCAAATGATGGCCAATAGTTCCTTTTTGATAGCACTGTACATTATTTCAGGCTTGTTCAAAGTCCGATTAGCATAACAAACTGGATGATTGTCCTAACTGAGGACTGCACCAATTGCATATTTACTAACGTCTGTTGTTAGTTGGAATTTTTTCTGAAAGTCTGGGTATCGTAATATGGGATGGTTAGTAATAAGTAGTTTAAATTTTTCGAAGGCGTTTGTATATTGAATGTCTAAAGTATTAATTTGCATATCTTTCTTTAAATATTTGGTCATCGGCTGAGCTACTTTTGCGCAATCTTTGATAAATTTGCGATAGTAGCCTGTAATGCCTAAACAACTCTTTATCTGGTTTGGAATCTTGGGTAGGTTAAGGTTCCTAATGACCTCAACTTCAAGACGTCTCCCAAGTACTGTGTCTCATTTTGAAGAAAGTTGCATTTATCAATTTGGATCTTAATGTTGTACTCTTTTAGTCCTTGAAGTACTTTCTCCAGATTTTGTTTGTGTTCTTATAAAATTGTAGTGAAGACGAGTATGTCATCAACGTACACCACACAAATTTTATTAATAAGACCTTTAAGCACTGTATATATTAATCTTTGAAAAGTTGATGGGGCATTGTTCAACCCAAAAGGCATTCTGATAAATTCAAAATGTCCATGTACTGTAGAGAAAGCGGTCTTATGTTGGTCTTTTTTAAAGTACTGAAATAGTTAGCTCTGCCCAATTTATCGAATATATCATCGATATGGGGGATGGGAAATTTGTCACTAACAGTGATTTCATTCAATTTCCTGTAGTCGATGACAAACCTCCACTTTTGTTTGCCTGAATTATAGATCTTCTTAGGAACAATCCAAATAGGACTGTTGAATGAACTGTTACTTTCTTTAATGATCCCCTGAGATAACATTTCTGTTATTTGCCGCTCGACTTCTCTCTCATGTATTTGAGGAAATCGATATGCCTTAGCATAGGTAGGCTGCGAACTTGTTGTTATTATTTCATGTTTAATACAATCTATGTTTGTAAGTTTTTGACCTTCAGTAAAAAATAAATCACTATTATTTTTTAACAATTCATATATATACTGGTGTTCTTCGCTGTTGAGTTTAGATAAGTCTATTTTACTTAGAAAATTCGAATTTCCTATTTTTATAGGTTCTAACACATTTATTTCATCATTGGTATAAGGACAATAGAATCCCTTGAACTTCAATATAACATTGTTTATTTATAATTTTTAAAGTCCACTTTACGTCCTTGAGGTACTAAAATATTCGAACCTATGAATGCTTGAAATTTCTTATTGGTTAAATTCATAAATTTCCAAGACATTGTATCAATTAAATTAAATTCTATGGGAACTGGGGTAATTTTTTCAGTTTCGATATTAACGTTTCCAATTACTGTAGTTATTGGAATTGGTTTGATTTTCAAAATAGGAATTTCAGGAAATAGATTTTTATGTAAAATAGATATGGACGAACCACTATCCACCAAGCAATTAAATGTTTTACAATTTATTGTTAATTCCACTATGGGAGATGCAAATTCTTCGAGGCTTCTGCAAGAAAATTTGCAGCTCTCTGTTACTGCCGCCGGTCGACAGCATTGACGTCCATCGGCTCTGGAGCATTGTTTCTATTATGTGCATTATTATTTCTAGGGGTTTGCTTAGAATTATTACTATTAGAAAATTGACCACTATTGTTATAATAAGGTCTTGTGTAATTATTTCCTGCTTTAGGATGAGGAAGAATTGTTTGGTTGTCCATTTGTAGGTCTGTGGACATATCTTTGGTTATTTTGCCGATTATTGTTATTATGAACTGTAGGGGTATTTCGTTGTATATTATTCCTGTTTTGGTTAAAATTATTCCATCCATAATCTTGATGGTTTACTTCTAGTATTATCTTATAGGCGTCCTTTAAAGATAAAGGATAGTACTTAGTACTATTGTTTTTGTTGTTTCTGGTAGATTGTGTTTGAATGCATCTAATGCGATTCAGTTATTTGAACTGATTATACTTGGATCATTGTTATTCTGTAGCATGTTTATGTTATTTATTCTATAGAGATAATTGTTGATTTCATTGAAAAAATCTGCCACAGTTGTCTTAACTCTGGCCACACGAATTTTATCTAATAGAGTGCTTGCGGATACTCTTTCTCCAAATTCTTCAATAAGAATCGTTTTAATTTCGTTCCATTCGGTAATGCTGCCTTTTCTTTGTAAGGCTTCTTTTGCTTGCCGTTAAATCTATCCCTAATGTATCCTCTGAGGATATTAGCATTATCGATATGAAATGTGTCTATTAGAGGGTTTACACTTTCTATCCTTTCAATGAATTCAATTGACTGTTGTGCCCTGCCACTGAACTCAGGAATTTTTGTTATTAAATCCAAAACTAATCTTAACTTTTCTGCAGGAGGTAACACTTTGCAAAAAAACTGTTTGTTATTTTTATATTACATTAGGAATACTGCCAAAATTGAAATAGCTCACTTTGATTCTGGATACTCGTTGGTAGATGTACAAACAACAGAAATCTTCTGGATCTCTAGTCAACTTTAGGTTGATTGATTGGGAATTTAGCTGAGCGGCTACTTTTTATGCAGTTTAAATGTGATAATTATTGTTACTGATTTTATCGATTTTACTTATCGCAATGACTTTTCAACCTATTGATTTCATCGAATTTTCAACTTTACTGATTTCATCGACTTTTCGAATTTACGGATCCTACCGACTGCGCCACTTTTATTTCAATAATCACAACTTTATTTATTTGTAAGATTTCAATTTATTACTCAATATTAACTCTAGGAGGAATATCTTAGAACAACATCTTAACTCTTCTTCTGAACTCTAGGAATATCTTGGAACCACTAAACTCATTGGAGTTGGGATTCAATCGCATCGCCGAGAGAATGGCAATATAATCTGCAAGTCAGCATGTCTCACCGTACCACCCGCATTTGTTTACGAAATGCGAGCGACGCTGATTGTGCTGATCCCAGCGATAGACTGTAATCCGATCTCCAGTTCGTTCAATCGTCACTCAAAAGAGACGACTTTTATTTGTTGATATAACTCGTGCAAGGAGGGCAAAATATGTGTTGAGTCCTTATATGAAGTACTTTTCAAATCCTTAAAACATCATTGGTCAGGAGAAAAAACAATATTTTCTTTTTATTTTTACTTTTTACCTCGGTTGTGTTAAAATATAGGTCGAAAAAAAATATGAAATCTTTAGATAAACATACATTTATATACATAATGACATTTAATGGAAACATTTTTCTTCAATTCATATCCATAATCGGCATCAATTTATTTGTTATACTTAGAAAAGAGTGTATGGTTTTCCATATGGTTTAAGAAGAAAATATTATTATGGATCATATACGAGGTCTGATATGAAGTGTACATTTGACAATAGATTTTTTTTACTTTCTTATATTGGTACACTCGTCTCGGACATATGTTTACAGTTTCAGCTTCAGTTTGTGAGGACCATAAAGTTAAACGTGGTTTGCGTGTTCCGAGGTTTCCTACTGTCGATAAAAATGGTTCAAAGTATTTGCATTCAATTTGGTGTGAAAAATGGAATTTAGTACTAAAAACATTTGAAATGTTGACAGTGGCACACATGCTTACAAGTAGTGGTACAAGATTTACAAAGAAGGTCGAGAAGATGCAGTACTGTTCGGAACTTAAACCGAGATAGTTGTTTCTTTCTTTATACATACACAAGTACGCAACACAATTCCAAAACGCGATCGTTCACCTAACGTTGAAGACTACAGGTCTTCAATCAAAAAAACTTTGAAAATGGACTCTAGAACTAACAATTCTAGAACCAATTCCTTTGCCGCACTGGCAAGCCTACCGGATTCGGACAATGAAGACATTGACTGTGATGATATCCTAAGTCCTTCCAACAAAAAAATAAAAATCCCGTCTGTGTGTGTTCTGCATAAAACAAATAATAAATTCAAATAGCAAATTACTCTTTAAAAAAAATAAGCATTGGTGTGAAAATAAACTGCGAAAATGTAGATTCTCACAAATATCTTTGTTCTACACTGCGGAGCAAAAATATTCAATTCTTCACACATGACCTACCGACGTCAAGGTCATTTAAAGTTGTGTTGTATGGACTCGATGAAATCTCAGTAGGAGAACTTAAAAATGAACTCGTCTCTCACGGGCTAAAATGTCAAAATATAAAACTTGTAAAAAAAACAACATGATCAGTATGTTGATATATTTTATTTGGTGCTTCTCGAAACTGGATCTATTCGTCTCGTTGAACTAAAATCAAAATACAAATCGGTCTTTAGAACCCAGGTTAAATGGGACTTTACTAGACGAATACGAAACCGAATTACACAGTGTTATAACTGCCAAATGTACGGCCATGGAGAAAAGAATTGTAACATCAAGACTCAGTGTGCCATTTATTCCAAAAACCATAAGACAAGTGAATGCACTTCAACAAAACTAAAATGTGTCAACTGTCATGGCGCTCACAGATCCAATGATACCACAGTAGCAGTCGTCAGAGCTTTATTGAAATGAGGCAAAAGCTATCGTGGAAAAACAAACCGCAAACAATCAAAAAAACGCAAACGCCTTTCGTAACGAACTTGAAAGATTTTCCAGCTCTTCCAGCCCAACGCAACATCTCAGGTAATGCTGCACCTAGAGCTATTAACTCAAATAACAACAAACCACCAAGTGCACGGATCAAGTGCACGAACAACAACATTGTGCAGAACAAGGAAGACCTATTCTCGCTTGATGAAATAAATTCTCTTACTTCCGAGATGACAACATTGTTAAGAAATTGCAGTACTAGAGCAGAACAATTTAATGTAATTACGCAGCTTGCCATTAAATATTTATATAACTCAAAATGATGAATTCTAGTAGTTTTAACATAATTTGTTGGAATGCTAGAAGCATTCGAGGAAAACACTTCGAATTTTTTTCTTTTCTTAATTCTTATAATATTCATATAGCATTAGTGTCAGAAACTTGGCTAAATTCGGTTGATCGTTTATCTAACTCCATGTTTAAATGCTATCGTTTGGATCGGGACGAGAGAAGTGGTGGTGGTGTTACTGTATTTATAAAACGTTCTATACAACAGAAAGTAATACCTGTTATATGTACTAAGCTTATTGAAACTAATGGTATTGAAGTTCCCTTTACAAATTTCTTATCATTAAAAATTTTTAGCGCTTACTTTCCATCATCTTCACCGCAAAAACGCATTGAACTCCGAAGGGATTTTTTGAGATTAATTAACACCAATGATCTGTTCTTAATAGGTGGTGATTTGAACTGTAGGCACAGACGTTGGGGTTGCCTCAGAGCTAATGCTTGGGGCAACATTCTTGCTAATTTAAACTCTAGACATCCCTTCGATATCCTTTATCCCAATGATCCATCCTATGTTCCGTCTCATATGAATCGGAACCCTTCCACATTAGATCTATTCCTAACTAACATTCCCGACCTTTTCACGTCTCCCGTTACCCTCAATGAACTCAGTTCTGATCACTTACCTGTTAAATGTAGTACTATTGTTTCCCCATTACCTTGTTCTAACTATATATTTGATGTTAAAAATGCCGATTGGGTGCTGTTTAAGAGCTTGATATGATCCAAGCTAGAAAATACATTGGCACAAAATACTAGTCAAAGTCATATGTTCTATAACGTCAAGAACTTTACAAAAACCATTGTAGAGAGCTTTGATCAGTCAGTCCATAAAAAAATGGCTCTAAGGCAGGCATCGAATGTCCTACCACTTCATCGTTCAATTCATTAAGCTCAGGAATACATGTAGAAACAGATGGAGGCGAACGAGAAATGATTTTTATTGTATTGAGTATAAAAAAATGAACTCAATAGTAAAATATGCCATTGCTCATTTTCGAAATGAATCGTGGAACGAAAAACTTCAATATTTAGAAAAAGGAAGCAAACCATTTTGGAACATAGTTAAGGTGATTAAGAAGAATCGCACTTCTGTTCCGCCACTTAAAATAAATAATTCGGTGATACTTTCTTGTTCAGGAAAAGCTAATGCACTAGCCAATAGCTTTTTAAAACACACGACAACCAATAATGCGAATTCATCCTCAGAAATTAAATCTGCGGTTGAGCATTCCATAAATTTCGTCCAATCTCAATGCGTATCAAACTACGATGCAATCTCCTTGAAAGAACTAAAACTTCAGGTAAAACATTTAAAAATAAGGAAATCCCCTGGCTTTGGCGGTATTAAAAATGTTTGTCTGACAAATCTCCCAAAGTATGCTCTTGTAAAACTAATGGATATTTTCAATTCTTGCCTAAGGTTTGGTTGTTTTCCAAATCAATGGAAATCTGCGAAAATAATCCCAATACTAAAGCCCGATAAAGAAGCAAATCTAGCTTCAAGCTACAGACCAATTAGCTTACTTAGTTCTCTTAGTAAATGCTTCGAAAAGTTAATAAAGAAAAGACTGATCTCCTTTGTGGAGACCAATTCTATCTTGCCTCCAGAGCAGTTCGGTTTTAGAGCTCTTCATAGCACTACCCACCAAGTGCATGGTATTACACAAGATGTAAAAATTAATTTGTCCGGTGGCAAAAGTACTGGCATGGTTTTACTTGATATGGAAAAAGCATTTAATATCGTTTGGCATGACGCTTTGATTCACAAACTAGTAAGTGTTAACATTTCCTATCTCAACGAAGTTTTAAAGTTACCATGAATGCGTGCTCTTCCGAAAACAAACTAATTAACGCTGGAGTCCCTCAAGGTTCCGTTCTTGGTCCTATTTTATACAACCTGTACACCTCTGACTTTCCCAGTTTGACTAACTGTAGCATCGCTCTATTTGCCGATGACACTTGCATTTATTCATCAGATGTACTTGCTTTCAATATTGAAACCAACTTACAATCTGCCATAAATGTAATTGAAGAATATTGTAACAACTGGAGGATCAAAATTAACGCTTCTAAGACACATGCTGAATTTTGATAAAACAAAATGTCGCATGAGAGTTGCTCAAGAATTATTGAATGACATCATCGGGGATATAGATATAGATTTGCTTTAAAGGGTAAAAACTGGTCACGAATCATGGTTATATGGTTATGAAAGTGCGGCATTTTGCGACGATTGATATGGCTGATATGATTGATATGGCTCGAAGGCATATCAAAAAGTGGATACCATAACTGCTTCGAGGATTGAAAAAAGAGCAGTTACAAGTGTCTTACATCTGAGGGGACAACTTTGAGGAAGATTAAGTAGAAATTGATGAATAAATAAATAGTTTTTTGAAAAAAATAAAAATTCGTCTTATTTTTTATCAGGCCTAAGGATATCAATTACTCGCTTACATGTTATCTTCTCCTACACTCTGTTGGGTTTAAAATATCATGTTACGTTGAACGTACAATGGGTACGATTACAACCACCAAAATCGTATGATAACTCATTAGGTAAAGCAAAACGCAAAAGTATAGAAATATGAAATATAAATAAGCAATGTAAGCTAGCATTTTATATCAAAAGGGACTGTGACATGGATAGGACCAAATCTAGTGATATTGTTCATTTAGCAAAACCAACAAACCTTTTGTGTTTATTATTACCCGCCTTTCTGTCTTTCCATAAGAGAATGTTTATTTGTTATATATATATTTTGGAGCATTTTATATTGTATCCTTCACAGTTGTGGTGAAATATATTTTATCTAACCTTTTTTGTAACTATATTGTTATTATTTATACACCAATTGCCACATTACAGTACATTACATATTTAATATACTTATAAATTAATATGTTCAGCAGAGATAGATGTGAATGAATTTATTTAATGTTAAACGCAAAAGTATGACATCTTACGTATTTGGTAGGTGTCAGTATTAGTTTTTCATTCTCAATACTTCTTCTAAACAACTATTCGTTATATTATATATCATTAATTTGTTATGAACGTAGTAAGCAATGGGCTCTTGATTAAGCAATTTCGGTACAAATGAAGTGAAATGATAGTGTTGAAAAGAAATACTAATTTATACAAGTATACTTACACTTTGATCCACTCGAAAATAACGCTGGACAAACAATACAATCTTGAGCATCGATATGATTTTCAAACATGTGCATCGGTTCACATTTCAACCCCCATCCACAACACATCAGATAAAGAATGACGAGGTGACTTACTCCGGTCAGCATCCTACAAAAGTCAATCGATATTTAGTCGTCGAACGGTTCAGTCTTGTTTGTCATTTCTTATTTGTAATATTTAAATTGTACCGTCTTTGAAATAAAGTTTTTATTTTTACTTGGAAACAAATAAATTAATTGGAGGCTCAACCAGGATCCTCACGCGCAAAAAAATAGTTGAAAGTAAAAAGTAAACTCAGTGTAGTGAGATCCAGCCAAAATATTGACAAGCTAAAAATCGATATATGAGCAACGTTTACGTGAACAACGTAATACGCATGCGAAGCAAATTCAAATCCTCCGTACGCTTCTTAACGAATGTGGTATTACGTCTGACGTAACGGAATATAAAGCACAAACTATAAATTCCTCCAATATTTGTGATGAATATCTGGAGATCATTAAATCTTTAGGGGAATTTGATGGAACAGCCGCATCATATGTAAGTTGGCGAGAATCAGCACACAATTCAATTAAGCTTGATAAAATCGGTAGCAAAAGGTATTTCGCTGCACTCGCAATTTTCAGAAGTAAGACAATAGGATCAGCCAATGATGTCTTTTCGAATCACGGCACAGTGTTGCACTTCGATGCTATAACCCATCGCCTAGACTTTACATATGCTGATCAAAGATTAATCCCACGTTGAGACATGAAATGTCTGTTCTGAGACAAGGTTCATCTTTAGTATTACAATACTACTATAAAGTAAATTAATCGCTCACCCTATTGGCGAAGAAAGTCATTATGACGCATGACAATTCTGATCTTTCACAACAAATGAATATTGCAAAGAGAGCAGAAGCACCTTTTCGAACCTATGGTTCTGGGCAGTTCTGCGCATCGATTCATCGATAGAGATCAGAGTTGGGCATAATATAACATAATGACTAATGACTAATGACTAAAGAAACCCGACTAAATGTTAGTCATGAATAATTTATTTGCCGGATTTATTCATGACTAACGTTTATTCATGTGGCTGCCGTCGTAGTGGGTAGAGTGCGACGTTCACACGCCGAAGGGTCTAGGTTCGATTCCCAGCTGAACACCTAGAATTTTTCACGGCACAACCTCTTTTGAGCTGCTGACAACACTTAAAGAGTAATAAATGGCTAAGAAAGCCTCTCAAACTTCGCCGTTCGGAGTTGGCAAAAAACTGTAGGTCCCTTCTGTTCGTTAGAGAACAGTAGCGCGCATAAGACGAGTAGTTGATGAACAAGCTGGCCCTGGTCCCCCTGATGATTGTCGCGCCAACAATTAATTAATTAATTAACGTTTATTGATAAATTTGCGTTATTCACACATGTGATTGATGGTTATTTATGATTAATGTGTAGTCATGACTAATTCTGTATCATGAATAACCACCAATCGCGGGCATGTTGGAATTTACGCATATATTTGCATTTCCGGTAACGAGACCTTTTCTAATGACAAGATGAATTTGTTAATGTCTTGTTTATGGGTTTTATGACTGATTTTATAGATATCTAGCCTGACTAAAGCAAAAAGTAATTAGCATAATAGTGACAAAGTCGGTTATGGTGCTATTATTTAACACAGTGCTGTATATACGGCCAAACTTCAATTGCAAAAAGTATGTGGTAAGAAATCAGCAAAAACCAAAAAGTTCGACAGTAATATTTTAAAGTTCGTTATCATTTGAAATACTTCGTCTTATTTTTTTTTGAACAATGATATAGCTCGATTGAGTTAGTCTTAAGTAATTTCTGTGAATAATGAATAATTTATTGGTCAATCATTATTTTCATGAATAATGAATAAATTAATTGAATCTGGCAACTAATGACTGATTTAGTCATTAGTCATTATTCGATTAAAATTTGCCCAACACTGATATGATGATATGCAAAACCCTTTTGGACAGGGAAATAACTGAGTTTCAACACATATAATAACATATAACATATAATAACAATACAAAACCGTTATTCAAAAAGGAAAGATATTCAGTTCAACAACCTTAAGTAAAAACTGAGAGAGTGAATAACCTCAACGAAAACGAGGATTTTTTAGAATAAGCGTGGGGCTTCCCCACTTGCGACGAATAATTGATAGAAATAAAATAAAAATCCTGATAGATACCGTTGCCAGTAGCAACTATTGCCAACCAGGTACATTGAGTGATCCCATCACTCTGCCTACATTTAATATTATGCCTATTATTAACATTACTAGTAAGTGCCGCGAAGCATATGTACTATAATTGACTAAAACTAAATCAACATTTTATGTGTTGGAAAATCTACAGTATGAACTTAAATAACAATATATTAAAGTACAACAATAAAACTGAACAAAATTATTTTGATGACAACGAAGTCATCAACAACATTCAGGGAGAAGAATCAAAATAATTGAGAGTTGCAATGATGGCAAAAATTACAAGTATCCATAATGACATTGTCCTAACTCTCCCCTTTAGAATAGATGTCATGGCGGAAATCCGCACGACCATTGAGAAACCTATCTGGACTAAGCAGTACCCCTAGCTCCTATCAGCAAATAACTTCGTGAATAATAAGAATAAAATAGCCCTGTATGGGTTGTGCCAAAACAAACGAATATTACACACAAAAAATTGATTAGTCATCGATTATACAAAAATAAATGTAAATACTATTTTTTGACAAGTACCCTATACCCGATACTTATCTAATCCTATCAAACTTAGGAAAAGCGAAGTACTTTTCTATTCTTGATTTGCAATCAGGATTTCATCAAATCAAAATTAAATCGAAAGACATAGAAAACATAAGTTTTTCTGTTAATAATGGAAAGCATGAGTACACACGATTGCCCTCTGGATTGAAGAATGCGCCTTTAATCTTCCATCGTGCAATGGATAATATTCTCGGACCATACATAGGAAAAAAATGTCACGTCTATATAGATGATATTATCGTGTATTCACACAATATTCAAGAGCATACAGAACACTTGGATACCATAACTGATGTTCTTAAAAATGCTAAGTTGAAAATTTTGATTTAAAAGTTAATGCTATACCAAGAGAAGGTAGCCTGTTTCTGTTATGCCGTCCGACATAACGTTATAAAAATTAACACCATCAAGTTAGCTACAATCAAAGAATACCCAGAACCAAGGACTCTACGTCAGCTCAGAAGTTTCCTAGGTATGATTGGTTACTACCATAAGTTCATAAGGAATTACGTAAAGATTGCTAAGCCATTGACCAAGTATCTTCAAAGCGATATTGGCAAGTTTCTACCCACATCGCAAAGAAGACGAACATACAACTATGTATCGATGCTTTGCAAGCGTTTAACGTAGGCCATCTAATAACCGAAACTGAATCTACTCAGCCTGATTTTTCAAAAAACAAAAAAAAAAATGTCCTCACTACCGATGCTTCAGAAAACGCAATCGGAGCAGTCCTATCGCAGGACAACAAGCCTATAACTTTCATATCAAAAACTCTAAGCAAATCCGAACGAAGTTATACCGCAAATGAGAAAGAACTCTTTGCAATCGTTTATGCTTTGAAGAACTTGAGAAATTATTTATATGGCATCACAAACTTAGAGATCCACACAGATCACCACCTCTAACCTCTGCAGTTTCACCAAGAAACCCCAACGCAAAAATGAAGAGATGACACGCTCTCATAGAAGAGCATGCAACAAAAATGATTTATAAACCAGGTCATACAAACGTAGTCGCTGACGCTCTGTCAAGACAAAATTTGAATCAAATATCTGACTCAAACACAATAGAGTCAGCCGAAAGTAGCGAAGAGGATGATATCGGTTTTATAGACAGACCGGTTAATCAATACGGCCAACAAATAATAATCAACAAAGCCATAGACACAATACATGACCAATTAATTAAATAACTAATAACCACTCTAAAGTCCTAATCCCTATTTTTAAAGAGTATCTGCCCTTTACACAACCCTTGAGGTTATTTATGAAATAAAAGATATTTTAAAAGAACATTTAAAAAAAAAATTCATCAGAATGAAATATTTATACAAATGATATAACGAACAAGAACGATAAAATAGAGATCATAAAACAAACTCATAATTGAGCATATAGGAATGCCACAGAGAATGTTAAACAGGTCCTAGATAAATATTACTGGCCTAAAATGCAAGATATATTCTTGCAACACAGAAAACATTGCGAGATATGTAACATTAATAAATACAATAGACATCCTAACCTGCAACTCATTGGTGAGGGACCAATTTCAAAAATAGAGGGATAGTCAATTCACATTGACGTAAAGTTCGCTGAAAAGTAAAAATTCCTTACGTGTATAGACGCATACTCAAACAAATATATTGATAATAGACAGGAAATGTCCAACAAAGTTTAAGAACTATTGCAAATATTTCTAGCATGCAAACATATTACATCTGACCAAGACCTAGCATTCACATCCGCAGTCTTCACGACTCTTATGAAACGAAGCAACATAACTCTATACTACGTAGCGACAAACCACGGACAAGTCGAGCGTGTACACAGTACACTACAAGAAATAGTGAGATGTATAAAAACAGTGCACTCACTAATCGAAGAAGAAAAACATCTTGATGCGCTTCTGTGATATAGAACTTAGGTTTTCAGTTCCACCACATCAGCGATAAATAACCGCCACCTGATACGAGCGAAAGCAGAATACTGACATAGAAAGTGCTCTGAAGTGTCTTCACTTTCTCCACAGGCCTCTCAGAGTGTGACATCACTAAGCCCAAGTCGACTCAGGTGCATAGAGAAGGTAGTGTCCCGTTAGTACGCCGACAAGTCGTCTGCACTAGTTTCTGTCTATAGATAGCAAAAAAGACGCGGATTTCTTGCAGACGTTTGGGAGCATACTCTTGGTCACCCTGCATCCTGGAGAGCCACGCCATCTCTCGTTGTGCTATAGAAAGACCCAACCATCGACGGAGGCCCTGACCAGGGACGCGGGTAGTCCCAAGGTGAATTTGGGCCCTACGAATGCCTCTGCTGAGCCTAGCCTACCTAGTTCATCGGCAGTCTCGTTTCCCAGGATCCCGTGATGACCAGGGACCCAGACAAGTCTTAGCGAATTCGGCCTGAGGACCTGATTAAGGGAAGACTTGCATTCTTGAACTATCTTGGAAGTTGTTAAAGGGTTGAATAAGGAATTGAGCACAGCGTGACTGTCGCTGCAGACGCAGATACTTCTTCGCTTCCACCTATTCTTCACAATATAGTTGGTGGCCATTAGCATCGTGAAGGCTTCCGAGAAGACCGACGCGAAATTACATAAGGAGGCGTGAAGTCTGATGTTGTCGTTTTCCACGAAGGCCCCAGTTCCAGAACCCTCCGTTGTTATGGAGCCTTCCGTGAAAATCCGACTACATTCCTTTCAGTTTCGGACCAGAGCCAGTCCAGGACACGGGGAAAGTCGACTTAATCATTTTTGAGGACTTGCACTAGTCTGCTGGTTTCACTTAGTGTTTGGATTTCTCCACAAAAGTCTTTACAAGAGGCACTTTACGAAGCCCGAATTAGCCTTTTATATTATTTTTGTTTTAATCGATACAGGTCCCAGTCCTTATCCAGATTGGTCTTGAGTGACCTATTCAGAAGTTTTCTGGTTTCCTTACGCTTTCTCTGCAATTCTGCGTTCCACCACGGAACAGGAATTCTGCAGAGGGTGTTTTTGACTGGGCATGTCGGTTCGAAGCATTTGGTTAGGGTATCGTTCAGGTTCCGAACTGCCATCTCAACCTTACGCCTCGTTCTGAGTTTTGGAAGAGGCATAGTGCGATTTTCTCTTCTATGGTCCGACATGGACTATTCTGACAGAGCTTTCCAGTCTGTGATCTCTTTAAGATATCTATTTGATAACGTTAAGTCAATCACTTCTGTCTTCTTGTCGTGACAAATGTTGGTTGCGATCCAACGTTGTTTTTGGTCAAGCCAGACGAAAGTGCGAAATCGAGAAGATACGACCCTCTTCTGTTACATTTGCTGCTGCCCCAGAAAATGTTCTGAGCATTAGCGTCACAGCAGATTACGAGACCCAACTTTTTCGATTCGCAGTACTCTACGAGTTCCGTTACTTCCCTTGGTGTTGGTGGTATGACGGAATCGTAGGGGAAGTAGGTGACACGACAAAATTGATCCGCCTGATTTAAAGTTGATGACCGCAGCAACTAAATATTTTCCACAGAATTGTCCAACTTTATTTGCTGCTATTTCCGATCGCTCGTCGAAGAGTGTAGAGAAACCATTTTTTCACACCCATGGTTCCTGGATAGAAACGACGTGTGATTTTGTCTTCATCATGGAAAGTCTGCTACATAGGATTGCAGTAGCATTCTTAGAGTGATGAAGGTTAATCTTGGTAAACAGTGGCATACAGAGTTACTGTGAAAAGCATCCCTTATTCGCAAATCTTGGACATGAGGCTTAAGGTAATCCGTCCGAGGTGCAAATAGAGACGAGAGCCGTATCTGGTGACGATGGTCTCAACCGAAAGTCGGTTTAGGCCCATAACAAGAGTAGAACCGCCTTTACTTTCCCGGTTCTTGACGGGACCTTCAACCTTCTGGTTTTGAGACCAGGGTTCTGGATGCGGAGACGCGCCAGCATATCCGCCGTGTACCTGAGTGGCCCCGGGATCCAGAGATAGCAGCCTTCTTGTAGGGCTTAGGATTTCGTTTTTTTCTTGCCGCGCAATTGAGTCTATTGATGGGCTCTCCCGCAGTAGGCAATTTCCGTTTATCCGAGCCGCAGCCAATACTAGGTGCGGCACCGGAATCTTGCGGACCTTGCATGTGGGAGGTGCTACAAAAAGAAATGTGCGAAGACGTTTTTCGTTTTTTGCTTTGAGAGCCAGAGGAAGAGGATGCGGCATTGGTTTCGCAGGATTGGCCAGCTTCGGTTGGTGATACTTCTACTGACCTAATTCTCTTTGCCTTCGCCATTGAAAGAGTACTGCCTTCGGCGCTTGAGCCATCGACCACTTTCGTGATCTCTTTGTGCCGCTCGGTGGCAACTCCTCCTATTCATTTGGCTCTTAGTCAGGGGCTCCCCAGGTGCCTAGGCACGCTATTAGAGGTGGCACTCTGGCAAGCTTTCTGACCCTGAGCCAGAAGATTAGGCGTATCATGCTGAGCCTCTCCGCCGCATTCTCCGGTTTTCCAACTCATTCATGAGGGCATCAGGGAACTAAAAGACAAGTGAAGGGCGTGTTAATATCTGTGACCCAAAAGAGAGGATCGTTCCATGATGGAGGGTGACATTTCGTGTGAAGGCCATGAAATGGTGAAAAAACGAAAAATTCGTAAGCCTCAGCCAGATCTGCTAAGGAGGCGTATTAAATTGACGGACGTTTCCGAAGAAAACGACAACGACGATGAGGCGTCGTATAGTGGACAGGGGAATAGTTTCGCCAAACTTGTCTCATCTAGGGCCGATGACCAGGCCGCTGAGGAGAGGGAGTTGGCGGAGAAGATCCGGGAGAAGAAGGAGCTGGAGGCCTTTATAAAAGCTCTCCATCTTAAACTAGAGGCCAGAAAAAACCTGGCTATTGAAAAATAGCAGACGCAACAACAGCTGCAGCAAAAGCTTCAGCAGTCTAAGCCGCAACAGCCGGTGAAGGTAAATCAATAACAACAGTAGCAGCAACAGATGCAGCAACTTAAGCAGCAGCAGCTGCAAAAGCAAGAGCAACAGCAGCAAAATCATCAGCAGCAGAAGGAACAATAACAACAACAGCAGCAACGACAACAAGAGCATGACCAGACCATCCAAAGGAAGAAGAAGACGATGCCGCCAATAAATGTCAATGGAATGGACGTCACAGACACAGACAAAGGTATGTAAGTTTTCCGTAGGGGGACAATTTCAAAATAAAAACCAGAGGATTTCAAAAGCAATCGGTCCACTGCTTACCAGTGGACAGCTTTAGAAAGGTTGAGGACCAGATGACGGCAGCTGGAGTAGAGTTCTATACTTTTATCCCGAAAGGTGAAAAAGTACAAACTGTGCTTTTGAAGGGACTGGATGTTTTGGCTGAGCCTGAGAACATCCTCGCGTCTCTTAAAGGACTCCAAATCGAGGACGTGGAGTTAGCAGCGGTTAACCGCTTCTCCACCGCCCGTTCAAGGATGACGCCTGAGCGTCTGCTTCCCCTCTCCTTGGTGCAAGTCACACCAGGAAGTTAAATGGAAAGTCTGAGATCTCTCAAGACGACAGATTCCCAAATGATTTCCTGGGAGAGGCTTAGGGGTGCCAGACGGATGCTCCTCTGCACAAGATGCAAAATCTTTGGTCACGCCGCAGGAAACTGCAATAAGCAGCCAAGATGCAGCAAATGCGCGGAGAAAGGGAGAGGGGAAAGTAGAGGACAGGTTACAGCTAAAATGTGTGCATTGTGGTGAGAAGGGACATCCCTCTAGTTATCGAGGTTGCCCCAAGGTAAAGGCTATCCAGAAGAAGGATATGCAAAAAAGAGAGAAAGTGAAGGCCCAAATGGAGCTGTTCCAGAGAGATCCTCTGCGCATGGACCGGGCCTTTTCTTCAAGACCCGTAGTTTCAGGTGCGTATCTCTTTAAATGGATACGCCAACAGTTAGAGACCTTTCGATCCTGGTAGTGAATGCAAATTCACTGATCAGGATCGAAAGAAGGTTGATTTTGCTCAGCCTGTTGGAGTCCCATAAGCCTGATATGTTAATGGTTAGCGAAACTAAGCTAAGACTGAAACACACAATCAGGTACAAAGGCTACACAGTTATTCGAAGGAACTGCCCCCATTCCACACAAGGGGGTGGGGTCGCTCTCTTCATTAAAAAGAGTATTCGCCATAAAAAGCTTGTATTACGGTGTGGTGGACAACCAAATCGACGAACGAAAACTTTGTGATGATGCAAAATAACACGATCGGTTGATCTGCCGCTTCCAAGAAGGTTCGCGTCAGGCCGCATTGTGGATATTTTGTATTTACATAGTACATATGAAAATTGAACGAAATGGAAATTGAATTGAATGCAAAGCATAAACGATACAAATAAAGCATAGCATGGAAATGGAAACTAGTGCAAACGAACAATTTTTGAATTTATAATAATTAAGAAAGTGCATGAATAAGTGCATGATATAATTACTAGCAAATAATATAGAATTAGTTTTGATTTTCAACGATTGTTAAACATGCCGCCCCTGCTGAAGGATTTCAGGAACACGGTAACAATGCCAGCTTGGTAATTGGACGTTTGTGGACGGTGCTCTTGGAGCGGATGGAAGCAACCCTTACGTGGCCATCCTTCCCTGGATATACTTGCTCCACACGTCCGAGGGCCCATTTAGAAGGGGGCAAATTAGGTTCTTTAACGACGATGAGGTCACCCACTTGAATATCCCAGCTGGGAGTTCTCCACTTCGGACGTTGCTGTAGCGATGTTAAATAGTTGGAGTTCCATCTGCGCCAAAAGCCCTGCGTCATGTTCTGCAAAAGTTGCCAGCGCCCCAGCCGTTTCTTTGAAATCTCTAAGTAACTTGGCTCTGGAAATGCGGTGTATGGCCTACCTATAAGAAAATGGGAAAGGGTAAGTGGATTTAAATCGGTGTCAGAAATTGAACAAATTGGTAGAAAATTTAGAAGCGCTTATTGTTGAGCAAATAGAGTGGACAACTCCTCGAAGGTGAGTATATGGCTTCCAATCACACACCGAAGTGGGGACTATGAGGAGGAATGAATTCCGAACGAATACTCTCTGCAGCCAATTTGGAAGATACTCTTTCATTGTGTGGTTTTGAACGAAGCAAATTGTACACTTCAGGCATTGTTCGCGCCGCTCCTTTAAAATTTGTACCATTATCAGAATAAATTACACTACACTTTCCCCTTCGGGCGATAAATAGCCGAAAGGCAGCTAAAAAGGCATCGGTTGAGAGATCGCTAACCATCGATGACACCATTTCCTTAGACCTAGATCGACATCCAGAATACTGGAGGAGTGTTTGACGTCGATCTCAACGTGACCAATATGGTTGACTGTGGATTGATCAGTTGATCGCCAGGTCCCTTTGTGGATGTTCTGGTGTGGGAACCGCGTGCTAGCTACAGAGAGGTTCCGTCCCGAGGCGAAGTCCAACAGCCGGAGTCTGTTTCCGAATGTGTGTACTGATGACTCCAGGAAAGATGTCCTCCTTTGCCAGCTGAGCGTTGAAATGTCCTAGAACGAGCTTGGTGTCGTAGCTGGGGCATCGATCGTATGTTCTTTCTAGGAAATCAAAGAAGTCATCCTTGGTGTTGTCATCCTTCTCCTCTGTCGGGGCGTGAGCGCATATTAGGCTGATATTCCCGAATTTAGTCTTATTGCGGATTGTTATGAGGCGTTCGCTGACGGGGTCGTAGCTCAAGACTTTTTGCCTAAGTCTGCTTCGAGCAACCAATCCGCATCCGAATAAGCGCTGCCTGCTCTCTCTCTGTAGCAATCGCTGTAGTATGTTATATGTCGCAGTTTTTCATCGTTTTCTTACTGGGCCCATCCCATCGCACTTCCTGGCTGGTGGTAATGTGTGCTTTGTAGAAGTCAAGGGCCTCCGAAAGTTGTTCGGTTGCACGCGGCCTATTAAGGGACATTTCCACGTGCAAAGCCGAAAATCATAGTCGTTAAAACGTTTGGTGGATCGTCAACAGTTGGTCCGTCCTTATATAAGGTATATCTGAACTTAAGGATTTCTTACGTGGTGAGGAAGTTACCCTCACGCACAACCCACAGGCTGGTAGGCCAGGCCCATTATTTAAGCCAGAGGGGCTCGCTGCATACATTGGTTCACCACACAACGGGTGTTGTGATGACTATCCAAGGGACGCCGCGAGGAGGCTGTATGTCAACTTGACCTGTGCACTAACTAGGACAATGTTGGCAGCTCTCCTTGTTGAGCGCAATCAACAGTGTTACCTCGCATGAACAGACCCCTGCCCTCTTACCTCTGTGCATTTATATTGTAAAAAAAAACAAATGATTTTAAGTTAGGTCGGTAGCTCAATTGGTAGAGCACCAGTGTCACAGTCGGTTGGTGACATCCACTACGGATGGACGTGTATCGGCTGTGTAGTTCGTATGTGTTTTCAAGATTTTATGCGATTTCCAGAAATCGGGTGCGAAAAGAGAAAAATTGTGCGTCGGCTTTTCCTGGAAAAGGGAACCGAAAATAAATTTGACTTAATTCTCGGAAAAGAGAACTAAAAGACAAGTGAAGGGCGTGTTAATATCTGTGACCCAAAAGAGAGGATCGTTCCATGATGGAGGCTGACATTTCGTGTGAAGGCCATGAAATGGTGAAAAAACGAAAAATTCTTAAGCCTCAGCCAGATCTGCTATGGAGGCGTATTAATTTGACGGACGTTTCCGAAGAAAACGACAACGAATATTTTCGCCAAACTTGCCTCATCTAGGGCCGATGACCAGGCCGCTGAGGAAAGGGAGTTGGCGGAGAAGATCCGGGAGAAGAAGGAGCTGGAGGCCTTTATAAAAGCTCTCCAACTTAAACTAGAGGCCAGAAAAAACCTGGCTATTGAAAAATAGCAGACGCAACAACAGCTGCAGCAACAGCTGCAGCAAAAGCTTCAGCAATCTAAGCCGCAACAGCCGATGAAGGTAAATCAATAACAACAGTAGCAGCAACAGATGCAGCCACAACAAAAGCAAGAACAACAGCAGCAAAATCATCAGCAGCAGAAGAAACAATAACAACAACAGCAGCAACGACAACAAGAGCAGGACCAGACCATCCAAAGGAAGAAGAAAAGGAAATGTCAAAGTAATGGACGTTACAGACACAATAAAGATATGTAAGTTTTCCGTAGGGGGACAATTTCAAAATAAAAACCAAAGGATTTCAAAAGCAATCGGTCCACTGCTTACCAGTGGACAGCTTTAGAAAGCTTAAGGACCAGATGACGGCAGCTGGGGTAGAGTTCTATAATTTTATCCCGAAAGGTGAAAAAGTACAGACGGTGCTTTTGAAGGGACTGGATGGTTTGGCTGAGCCGGAGAACATCTTCGCGTCTCTTAAAGGACTCCAAATCAAGGACGTGGAGTTAGCAGCGATTAACCGCTTCTCCACCGCCTGTTCAAGGATGACGCCTGAGCGTCTGCTTCCCCTCTCCTTGGTGCAAGCCACACCAGGAAGTAAAATGGAAAGTCTGAGATCTTTCAAGATAATAGATTCCCAAATGATTTCCTGGGAGAGGCTTAGGGGTACCAGACGGATGCTCCTCTGCACAAGATGCAAAATCTTTGGTCACGCCGCAGGAAACTGCAATAAGCAGCCAAGATGCAGCAAATGCGCAAAAAAAGGGAGAGGGGAAAGTAGAGGACATGTTACAGCTAAAATGTGTGCATTGTGGTGAGAAGGGACATCCCTCTAGTTATCGAGGTTGCCCCAAGGTAAAGGCTATCCAGAAGAAAGATGTGCAAAAAAGAGAGAAAGTGAAGGCCCAAATGGAGCTGTTCCTGAGAGATCCTCTGCGCATGGACCGGGTCTTTTCGTCAAGACCTGCAGTGTCAGGTGCGTATCCGTTTTAATGGATACGCCGATACGAGGTTGCCCCAAGGTAAAGGCTATCCAGAAGAAGGATATGCAAAAAAGAGAGAAAGTAAAGGCCCAAATGGAGCTGTTCCAGAGAGATCCTCTGCGCATGGACCTTTTAATGGATACGCCAAAAGTTGGAGACCTTTCGATCCTGGCAGTGAATGCAAATTCACTGATCAGGATCGAAAGAAGGTTGATTTTGCTCAACCTGTTCGAGTCCCATAAGCCTGATATGTTAATGGTTAGCGAAACTAAGCTAAGCCTGAAACACTCAATCAGGTACAAAGAAGGAACTGCCCCCGTTCCACACAAGGGGGTGGGGTCGCCCTCTTCATTAAAAAGAGCATTCGCCATAAAAATCTTGTATTACGGTGTGGTGGACAACCAACTCGACGAACGAAAACTTGATGCAAAATAACACGATCGGTTGATCTGCCGCTTCCAAGAAGGTTCGCGTCAGGCCGCATTGTGGATATTTTTTATTTACATAGTACATACGAAAATTGAACGAAATGGAAATTGAATTGATTGCAAAGCATAAACAATGCAAAGCATAGTATGGAAATGGAAACTAGTGTAAACGAACAATTTTTGAATTTATAATAATTAAGAAAGTGCATGAATAAGTGCATGATATAATTACTAGCAAATAGTATAGAATTAGTTTTGATTTTCAACGATTGTTAGACACGCCGCCCCCGGTGAAGGATTTCAGGAACACGGTAACAATGCCAGCTTGGTAATTGGACGTTTGTGGACGGTGCTCTTGGAACGGATGGAAGCAACCCTTACGTGGCCATTCTTTCCTGGATATACTTGCTCCACACGTCCGAGGGCTCATTTAGAAGGGGGCAAATTAGGTTCTTTAATGACGATGAGGTCACCCACTTGCATATCCCGACTGGGAGTTCTCCACTTCGGACGTTGCTGTAGCGATGTTAAATAGTTGGAGCTCCATCTGCGCCAAAAGCCCTGCGTCATGTTCTGCAAAAGTTGCCAGCGCCCCAGCCGATTCTGTGAAATCTCTAAGTTACTTGGCTCTGATAATGTGGTGTACCTATAAGAAAATGGGAAAAGGTAAGTGGATTTAAATCGGTGTCAGAAATTGAACAAATTGGTCGAGAATTTAGAAGCGCTTCTAGTTGGGCTAATAGAGTGGACAACTCCTCGAAGGTGAGTATATGGCTTCCAATCACACGCCGAAGGTCTTGTTTAACACATTTCACCCCTGCCTCCCAAATGCCACCGAAGTGGGGATTTTTTATTTTTATTTTTTTTTATTGATAATTTGTGTTGATGAAAATTCAGGTTTATACTTATATACTAGACAAATTTTCTTAAACTAGCTTAACATATTCTTTTCTTACATCTATCTTACTGACCCTATGCGGATGCTCTAAGTTAATCTTAACATAGTTGATTTTACTGCCTTTCGGCATCTTTTTTTTTTTTAAATCTTAATCCAAACTTAAATTAAATTATGCTTAGAAAACTGTTAAAAACTTAGCTGTATTTCGTTTTTTTTGCTTACATACTAATACTTACCATACTGTACATTAACTATGTCCGGCGTAAGGACGCGTACACCAAAGCGAATCAGTTATTTATATGCCTAACGTAGAGAGACTATACGCCGTGGTGCACTTTTTTTTTTGTTTTTTGTTTTTTTTTCATATAAAACCTAAGTCTAAACCTAACTTAAAAACTTACTACTAACTACTGAAAACTAAACCTAAAAAGCTAACCACAGACTGCCCAGCTGACCAATACCCGTACACATAAAACAAAAAAGAAAAACTCTTAAAGATCCCTCCTCGACGGCCCGGGGCGGCCTTAACACAGCCACCAGTACAGGTGACGTTCTCTCCAAGACTCCCTCCTGTCTCGGGCGGAAATCGCTCTACTGAACTGAAGCAGATCCTCATGGTTGCGAGCGACGTTCTTTTCATAAAGGAGTCGCCGGTCCACTGATCGGCGTGCCACATGGAAGATTATAGGGCATCCCTCCCTGTCCTGAACTAAACCCATCATGTCTAAGTAAAGAAATGCCTCTGGTGGAATAAAGCCATACTGCCGTACTTTTTTGAAATACAACAAGTTGGGGTAGTAAGCCCCGAAGATCAGGCTGTTGGCAGAAGTCAACGACCGTGCAACGTGCCGTCGAATCAATTTTATTATGAAGAAGTGGGGACTATGAGGAGGAATGAATTCCTAACGAATAATCTCTGCAGCCAATTTGGAAAATACTCTTTCATTGTGTGGTTTTGAACGAAGCAAATTGTACACTTCAGACATTGTTCACGCCGCTCCTTTAAAATTTGTACCATTATCAGAATAAATTACACTACACTTTCCACTTCGGGCGATAAATCGCCGAAAGGCAGCTAAAAAGGCATCGATTGAGAGATTGCTAACAACCTCCAAGTGCAGTGCCTTCATTGTCATGCAAATGGAGAATGCGAAATACCCTTTTGTAAGATTTGATTTTCGACCTTTACTTAACCGAAGTGTAATTGGTCCGGAATAATCGCACCCAAAAGGCAAAGGATGGTGAAAGCCGATAAGATGGTAGATCCGCCATAATTTGGGAAGACGTAGTTTGTCGTAACCGAAAGCACTTTATGCAATCGTGAACAATCTTGCGAATTAAGTTTCTGCATCCAAGAATCCAGAACTCTTGTCTTATGAGCGCAAACAATTCAGAAACTCTCGCATGCAAAAACCTGTGATGGGCTTCTCGTAAAACCAAATCAGTGATCCGATGAAGCTTAGGAAGAATTATGGGGTGCTTAACACTGAACGGCACATTCTCAGCCTTCACTAGCCTACCACCTACACGTAGTAAACCCACCGTAGAATAGTTTGTTTTGAACTCAATAACTCGACAAATACGAGGTAACCTTTTTTCTGCTGTTCTACGGCAATTTAGCATTCTTGATGAACCGAATTATGAAGGCTACTATTCGCACCAACCTTGTCCACGATGATATATTTGTTGACAAACTGAATAGAAAATGATTATCTTGTATCTGACGACAACCATGCGGGGCCTTGCCACCACTTCTGCAAATCAACCAACTTTCTTGGCTCAACCCCTCTGGAAGCTGCGTCTGATGGGTTGTCTTCAGATCGAGTGTGATTCCAGTTTGAACGCGGTAAAACTTCGAGTATTTGAGAAGTGCGGTTGGCTACGAAGGTGTTCCATTTGCGCGGGGAACAAGAAAGCCAAGCTAGGACGATTGTCGAGTCACAGAACGCGTAAACGTTCATTGGTTTCACTGTCAATGATGAGTGAATAACTTCCACTAGACGACTAAGTAGGAGAGCGCCGCATAAATCGAGACGAGGAATCGAAAGACGTTTAATTGGCGCCACGCGAGTTTTCGCCGCAACGAGATGAACTTCAACAGCGCCTGTTTCGGACACACTACACGAATATACAGCCGCCGCGTATGCCTTTTCGGAGGCATCTCAAAATCCAATCAATTCGAAAGATTTGGTGTTAAACGTACATCTTCTCGCAATCTTCACATTTTCGAAAATAGGCAACTCTGTCTGGTAGGAATTCCATTTAACCGCTACATAGGCGGTAATGGATCATCCCACCCTTTTTTTATCCACAACTCCTGTAACAATATTTTTAACAAAATAATGGAAGAAGCAAGAAAACCAAGTAGATCAAAGATCTTTGAAATCTCCGACAGTAGTTTCCGCTTGGTGGAAATAACATGTTGACCTATACAAATGTTGTATGTGAAAATATCACAAAATGGACTCCAAACTAATCCCAGTACCATCGTCCAGCCGTTAGTACTATCTAGGTCTAAGAAAATGGTGTCATTGCTACTTACTTCCTTCAATATTGACCAACAGTTAGAGTTCTATTTGCCGAGTTTTAATCCACCACAAGAAAGCAACTCTATTAGCTCCTGCTTTAAATTTAAAATTCCTGGCACAGAATCCGAACCCGTAAGGATATCATCGACATAAAAATCGTTAAGGATGGAATTCGAAGCCGTTGGATATTGATCCTTGTAATCAAGTGCGAGCTGTGAAGTGAAGCGACCGGTGAAGTGCCATATGTTACTGTTTGTAGCCGAAAATGAGAGATAGGGTCTTTCGGACTTTCTCTCCAAACGATACGTTGGTAACCGCGGTGTTTTTGTGCACCCAAATCTGTCGGAAAATCTTTATTATATCCGCACAAAAAGCATATTTATGTTGTCTAAATCTCATGCACACATTGATTGAATTTTGTTGCAATGGAGGTCCAATACACAATTTTTCATTTAGACTCTGTCCAGATCTATCCCGATGCGAACCGTCGAACACAACGCGCAATTTAGTCGTGACAACCGCGTGATGGGGGAGGTAGAAAATCTTTCCACGACGTTGGCTCGACCTCATTATCCGAAATACGCTCCATGTGACCGAGTTCCTCATAGTTTTTCATAAACTTGCAATATTCAAGACGTAACCCGTCGTTTCGTGAAAAACGTCGTTCCATTGCCGACAATCGAGATAACGCGCCAAAAAGAGTGTCACTAAATTCCGCTTCACCATGCCGAAAAGGTAGTTCCACAATATATTTATTGTCAGGGGAACGAGAATATGTTTGAGAAAAATGTTTATCTGTGTTATTAGCATCCGATTGCGAAACCCCCCTCGATGATGAGAGATCTCCTCGATCTCCCAAAACGATTTCAGCAGAGCATCAATATTACCATTAGAGTCGATTTCTACATGAAATGCCACGAGATTGGAATGAGGTATTTCGCCAGTAACCACCCACCCGAATATGGTGTTTTGTGTTACCAAATGGCTATTCTTATCCGATCGACGACCATCCCGAAGTATTGCCAAGGCCTTATCGGACCCAAGTAAGATGTCAATCGGACCTGGCTGGTTGAACCTTTCATCGGCTAATCGTAATTCGTCCCACCAAGAAGTGTCCAACTCAAAAGCAAATGTGGGAGTTTGCGAAGTAATTTTATTTAACACATACTCTTCGATTTCGATTTCATATCTGTCGTATTGGGTGTGAAGTTTCAGAGTAACAACGCCATGAGTAACACCTGCTGCAAGCGACGATATACCCGAGATTGCTGGCCTTTCATTTCGCCTTTGAAGTCCTAATCTTCTCACCAACCGCTCCGTTATGAAAGATACTTGCGAGCCAGTATCTAGCAATAAACGACATTGATATGCCTTCCCCGTGGAATCATACACCTCGACACGGTCGGTAAGAGGCCAGAAGGGCGATTTTCATTTAGAGTATGATGACTTACAATTGAAGTACTACTACTACTGGAAGATGAGGCTTGAACTGCATTAGACGAATTTATTATAGACGCACTGTTATTTGCACTGTATGTATTATCGGGGTGCATCAAAGTGTGATGGCGAGTATGGCAAATGGAACAGCGAATCTTAACTCGACATCGGGATGACGTGTGTTTCGCGCTTAAACAGTTATAGCACAATTTCTGATCTCTTACGAAATTTCTACGGGTATCGGTGCAAGAGATGATTTTCCTTGCATTTGGGACAGTTCAAACTCGAAGCCATAAAACAACATTTGGTGTTATTAACCGCACCAGTAGAACGCGACACACCACGTTGCACTCGACCTTTCGGTTCACTGGCTTCTAACGCATCACATCTATCTTGAAGAAAATCGATCAAATCGTGAATGGTGGAGTTTTCGGAACCTTTGTTTTCCAAAGCCCATGCTTTACGTGTTTCCACGTCCGTTTTATTAAGTAACAGATAAATTAACCATGGGTCTAAACCGCGAATTACTTCATCCGCACTATCAACTAATTTTCGTGAATGTGCACCATCAACATGATTAATAGATGGTAACTTCATAAAGTTTTCAACAAACGCGTTTATGATATGTAGAGGTTTATTGTACCGACGTTCAAGCCTATCCCATGCCTGTTCGTAATTAGAGTCCGCGATGTCTAAATGATCTAGCAATTTGGCTAGAAACGGAGGAATTTTGATTGGAGGCAGTTCTACCTCATGCACCGGTTTGGAATTCGACTGCGCGGGAATAGGTCGCTTCAAAAGATCCTCTATCAGCACTGCTTGTTGCTTAAGTAAGTTTTCTGCGGAATCTACATTACTTGTACTAGCTGATGGATCCTTTTTACGTATGGCTTTAACAATCTGACTTTTTGCAGTAATGTATTTGGATTCGGTTGCTTCTAAATCTATCTCGAGATCACCGGACCCTTCAAACGAATAGTATTTTAATAACGCATTCTGATTATTACAGAATTCTTTCCACGTGTCTTCGAGCCGTTGAAGACGTGCTTCGATAACCTCGACTTCGACGTCGTCCGATATTTCACACTCGAATTTATGAGCAAGTGTAATAGTGTCTTTCAAGTGTCTGCACTTTAATAAATATTCAAACACAATAAGTCAACAGAAAATAGGATTAGAAATGAATGCAGCACTTCTCAGATTGTAATCGCAAACTACTTATTATAATTGTTTTCTTTTTGGCGTATTTTATTAAATATCTAATGTTATCTTAATTTGATTCTAGAAAAATAGTTAAAACTAGTTTACATTTATCTTAACAGTAGTTCTTAAATCTAACTTACTGACCATTGGCAGGTGCTCTAAGCTATTCTTGATATATTTTAAAAATTGCCTTTGGGCATAGTTTGTTAATAAAATTTTGTTTATAATAATTTAATTTTTGGTTTTCCCCAAGAAAAGTTATAAAACTTGGGTCTGAGAGTAAGCCTAACCTAAACTATATTAAATTTAAACTTAATAAAAACCTAATTTGACTATGTCCATATCATATCACTATTTTTTTTATATTTTTTTTTATACTATTTTATTACCTTACGCACTACCTTAAAAACAATGTCAGTTGGCCACAAGGAGAACTGTAAATTTAATATAGTCTACTTTCGCGCGTTGGCGGGAGCTGGTTTTGGTGCAACCACCAGAAAAGAAGAAGTTTCGTTCTCTGGCGGACTGAGCCCTATCTCGGGCGGAGATCGCCCTACTGAACCGAACAAGTTCCTCGTGGCTACGAGCGACGTCCGGTTCGTATTGGAGCCGCCTATCCACTGTTCGGCGTACGACATGGAAGATGATAGGACATCCTTCCGTGTTTTGAATCAGCCCTTTCGAGTCTAAGTAGAGAAACGCTTTAGGAGGTATGAATTCGTTCAGGCGCACCTTTTCATGGTACATAAAGTTGGGGTAATACGCCCCAAAGATCTGATTGTTGGCAGAAGTCATCGCTCGTGCAATGTGCCCTCGAGTCAGCTTAATAATGAAATTATCTATCCTAATTAGATTCGACTCGTTATACAAAATCTCCTTGGGATAGAATTTCTTGTAATCGGATTCAGGTGTTTGATACAACCGAAGGCAGACCCGGAGACATTGCCTCTCAAACACCCTCATCTTTTCCATCTGGGAAGGACTCAGATTGAACCACACTGGGCAACCGTACACCATGATTGGCCGTATGAGAGCCATGTAGCAGATTACCTTTACTCTGGTATCAAGTTGGCTGCTGTAAAACAACCAACTTGCCGCAGCAAAGGCTTTCTTAGCTTTTGCCAGAGCTGTATCTGCATGCTTACCGCAGTACAAGTATTGGTCCAACCAAATGCCAAGATATCTAACTACATTTTGCACAGTCAACGGCTGGCTCCGCGGGTCCAATATGCCGAACTTGCGCCAGTTTTTCTTCGTGCCCTTGAGGCCCTGGATAGCGGGGTTCTAAAAAGGATAGTTTCGCACTTCCTGAAGTTGATTTTCAATTTCCAGTCGTCGCAAAATCGCTGAATTTCGTCAAAGTCATACTGCAACAAGTTATTTATAACTTCAATTTTCGGGCCTGATCTGTACGCTATGAGATCATCGGCGTATGCGGTTAAATGCGGCATGGAACCAATAAGATCGCTAGTAAATATAGCGAAAAGGATCGGTGAGCCAATGGCCCCTTGTTGCAACCCATTTTTTATGTGAAATACTGTGGTGGATGTAATGGTGCCATTTTTCACAACAAACTTCCGACCTGTAACCATATCATAGATCATATATAGCAGTGTTTTATCTATGCCTAGTCTGATTAACTTGAGGAAGAGGCCTTCTAACCAAACGGTGTCGAACGCTTTTTCCATATCTATCAGGCAAGCACCTGTGCATTGGTTCCTGTTCTTGTTCCACTGAATGTCGGATACCAATTTGGACGCGGCATGTATGGTATCATGCCCCGCCTTAAAGCCGAATTGGTTGTCCGGTATAATTTGATGTTCTTCGACCCATTCTTTTATTATAATTGTACAATATGATGTGCACTTATCCAGTTTTTAGAGGTCCAAACAGAATGTCAGCAACCACACGAGTATTTGGTGGACCAGACTTTGGTGGAAAGACACTGGTTGACAACTAAATCGACGAACGAATAAAAAAACGTTATAAATTACTCATGTATTTTGTGGGCGATGTTGTTTTCTCGGTGGTCGCTCAGCAAGAGAGCGATCGGTTGATCTGCCGCTTTCAAGAAGGTTCGCGTCAAGCCGCATTGCGGATATTTTGCATTTACATAGTACATATGAAAATTGAAAGAAATGGAAATTGAATTGAATGCAAAGCATAAACGATACAAATAAAGGATAGCATGGAAATGGAAACTAGTGTAAACGAACAATTTTTGAATTTATAATAACTAAGAAAGTGCATGAATAAGTGTATAATATAATTACTAGCAAATAGTATAGAATTAGTTTTGATTTTCAACGATTGTTAAACACGGTGAGATTCGAAGCTTCGATGTGCTGGAAGGTGGGAAGATATTGTACGTAGTAGCTCAGAGGACAACTTCCTTGTTGTCTTCGGCGATTTGAACGCGAAGCATGATGAATGGTGTAATTGTGTTTCAAATCCCAGGGGAAATTCACTCCTTGAGTGGTTGACGCAGCACTCTACTGAGTTCAAGCTGAATTTACTTGCAACCGATAGACCGTCCTTTCCCAGAAGTGGGCCTTATTTAAATAAGATGATAATTGACAGACGACTAACGTTACGGGAAGTGAACAGGCAAACTAGGAACTGCTTAACAACGGTGCTTTATGACAGTGATCATTTTAGGCTCGGTGCAGTTATTCGGTTCCCGAACGAGATGGTGGAACTGGAGTAATTCGTGGAAGCGTACCCTTACAATTATTGTAAAGCTCGTTGGCCGCGCTTCTCTAGAGTCATAGTTATAGAACTGCGTTCGAATGACTTAACGCCACCGTCAAACAGAAACCTAACGAACGAGGAGGTTGATAGGTATCTCATACAAATTGACACTACGATAAAACGTATTATGGACAAAACGATTTTATAAGTATTACTGAGAATAGATAGCGACATCTATCTATACATATACACAATCCTGTTCAGCAATGCTCTAAGTAATACGCATTACCCAGAGCATGGTCGACGGCGGTAGTGCAACCCATCCCCAAAAAGGACGAAGATTCTTCGCTTCCGAAAAATCTTTGGTCGATAAGTCTCCTCGCTTGCATAAGCAGTGTTTTTGAAAAGATTGTTAATAGAGTCCTGAGGACAAAAAAATAATACCGAATAAGCAATTTGGATTTAGGGCGGGGCATGATACTGCACATGCCGCGTCAAAATTTCGGACATACAATGGAGCCTGCCTTGTTTACTTGGAAAAGGCATTCGACACAGTCTGGTTAGGAGGCCTCTTCCTTAAGATGGCGAGGTTGGGTATAAGCAAAGAACTGCTTTATACGATTTATAATATGGTGACAGGCAGAAACCTGTTTTTTACATAAAAATGTGCTCCACCAGAAGGCGCAGTAAACTCACCAATTCTTTTCACTCTTTTTACCAGTGAAGTAATTGGCTCCATGCAGTACCTGATCGCGTACGCTGACGATTGGATCGCGTACAGGACAGCACCAAAGATTGAGGTAATTAATATCCTCTTGCAGCGGGACTCCGAAAAAATCCAGCAATTTTGTGTGATTTTGTGTGAAATCATTCTGTTCCGAACTCCGTTGTACAGGGCTTCAAGGGACATGAATGTAAGCTGGCGTAAGTTCGGCATTTCGGACACACATAGGCGACTTTTAGCTGTGAAGAATGTGGTGAGATATTTGGGCATTATGTTGTCCATTTTCTGTATGGAAATATGCATGCAGCAACTGGTCTGGCAAAAGTCAGAAAAGTTTTCGCTAGGGCAAGTAGGTTGTTTTACAGCAGCCAACTTGATTCCAGGGTGAAGGTTATCTGCTACACGGCTCTAGTCCGACCTATCATGGTATATGGCCGTCCAATGTGGTTGAACTTGAGTCCTTTCCAGATGGAAAGGATGAGGGTCTTCGAGAGGCAATGGCTTCGGGCTTGCCTTAAGATGCACAGAGCCCCAGAATCTGAGTACAAAAAGTTCTATTCCAATGAAATCTTGTACAACGCAACAAATGTGAATTGATTGAAATAACTATATTATTAAGCTAATTCGAAGGCATGTTGCAAGAGCAGTGACCTCAGAAAACAATCTGATATTCGGAGCCTACTACCCAAACGATGCATATAACGAGAGGGCACGCCGAAGTGGATTCATTCCACCGGAAGCGTTCTTGTATCTGGACCGACTTGGCTTGGTCCAGGATATGGAGGGATGTCCACTTCTCTACCATGCCATGAGACGGACGGCAGACAGGCGGCTGCTCTACAAGAGCAACGTAGGAACCGCGAAATCAGATGATCTTCGGTTCAGCACATCCATCCCTATTCGCGACGTTAAAGATCGGGAAAGGGATAGACACTTTTTCTGTGTCTACTAATTAAAGAGCTCCGCCAAAGAGTAAAGGATGTAAGGAACAAAAAAAGTAGAAGCCGGGCCAGTAGCCCGCGCTGTAGCTACTTCTGTTACGCCTGGTATCTCCTCCGCCCAAATGGTGTCAGGCAGACAAACGGCACAACAGACAGTGCCGAAAGTTGCCTCGGCTTCTATTGCCTCGGCAACCTGAGGCTGAGCCTTCCATAAGGGATGTAATGTCTCCCATCCAGTCGATGCAAGCGCAGATGATTGCCTTGCAGAAACTGATGGTCGAATTGCAGACGCCCAGAGTAGATTTTCTCTTCTCTCAGCTGCCTGCGCTCAGATATAATGGACTCACGCAAGGTAAGATCACTTAAGATCCTAGCAGTTAATGTCAATTCGCTGATAAGGATCAAGCGAAAACTATCGCTCTCCAATTTGTTGCAAACTCCCAAGCCTGACGTGCTGTTGGTTAGCGAAATTAAGCTAAACCAGACCTACAATCCCAGGTACAAAAATATGGTAATAATAATAATAATTAGAAGAAACTGACCCCAATCCACTAGAGGTGGCGCGATCGCCCTCTTAATAAAAAGTAACATTTATCATATGGTTATATATAGCAGTAATGTGCGTAGATTTAGTTTGCTAGAAGCAGCGATTGCACGCATATCTCTCCAAGGTGGAAAGAAGTTGTTTGTGATCGCTGCCTTTCCATCAGAACCTCAAAACCCTAACTTTCTTTCGGAGCAAGAGGCTCTCTTCTCTAGCCTCCGCTTGAATTCGGAAGAAAATTACGACATTTTAGCTGGAGATTTAAACGCTAAACACGGTGAATGGAGTAACTCTGTTCCGAATGAGAGAGGAAGCGCTCTCTTAGAGTGGATGGAGCAGAAACAATATTGCGTTCAGGCTAGAACTTCTTGAAACTGATGGACCATCCTTTCCTAGAAGTGGGTCCTATCTGGATGTAATGATAATCGGTAGACGACAAACGATACCTAATGTGGAGCGATACACAAGGAACTGTTTAACTGCGGTCGAGTACGACAGTGATCACTGTGGTCTTGCCGCGGTAATACAGCTCCCGAAAGAGCTGGAGGAACTAGAAGAATATAAATATATCCTTATAATTATAAGGCGCGCTGGCCACGTTTTTCTAGAGCCTTAGCCAGAGAAATAAGTACGAGTGCGATTAATCCTCCTACGAACAGAAACCTTACGAACGAAGAAGTTGACAGGTACCTCACATAAATGGACGCACTCATTAAACGTTCAATGGACAAGACGATCCCGAAGGTGTCACAAACCGATTATAGAGACAACTATTGGAATACCGAAATCAGTGCACTACACGTGCAAGAAAGTAGACTCATGTTAAGACTAAAACTCTTGTACAAGCGGTTTACAGATCCGTAGTATGCAAAGATTCGCTCTCTGAAGTCACAGATCAAAGTGCTCCTACAGTTAATAAAATATAATTACAGATTAGCTGTTAGCTTGCATTAGGATTCGGGCTGTAAGATCCAACAACCAGAGCATGTTAGCGCAAGTAAATTATATCTTTCAGAGGAAAGGTCATAATGACATTCAATGCGTTCGACTAGACAGAACAACAAACAACCTGGACCTGATCCAGATAGGGCTGTGCTTGACAACGACTTTTTCATAGTGAAAGATCCCAAGGAGAAGGTAAAAGCAGTTGGTGCTGTTTTCCAGAGAGTGTACACGGTCAACGAGACTCGTAGCCCGAACCACAACCCAGAGATCAGAGCCTTGCTGAGCCACTTCAACCTTCGGAGCGAAATAAGCCAATGGCGATCCGAGTATCCTGGTTTTACTAGGTTCAGTGACGATCTTTTGGCAAATCTTGCCGTCACCGACGATGGAATTAACTCTATCCGTATTTCAAACTACGAACTCCAGGGTATCTTCAACTCACTGAAGAAGAAGAAGTCAATGGGAATCGATGGGATACACAATATTGTTCTGCGCCATCTCCTCTCGGAGGCGGTGGATGTATACACAACCCTGTTTAATAATGCTCTGAGCAATGCATATTACCAATTCCAAAACGGAAGAAAGATACTTCCATCCCGACAAATCTCCGGTCTATGAGTCTTCTTCCGAACATAAGTAAGCCATTCGAGATTTAGTCATTAGAGCTCTGAAAGAACGCGTTGAGAAAAATAATTAATTATGGAAGACCGATGTAGCTTTATTGCGGGGCACGACACCATTGATGCCGCGTCTATATTTTTTTCCGACATTCAGTGGAATAGAAACAAAACACAATATAAAGGAGCCTGCGTTTGACATCGTATGATTAGAAGTTCTTTTCCACAAGTTAGTCAGGCTCGGCATTCATACAACTTTGCTATATATGTTATATGACATGGTAACAGCAGAATGTTTGTTGTGAAAAATGGCAATGAAATTTCAGGTAGGTTAACCGATCTTGTTCACTTTATTCACTAGCGATCTTATAGGTTCTATGCCCAACAAAATAGCGTTTGCCGATGATCTAATCGCGTACGTAGATTCGTAGAAGAAATAAATGGTTTGTTGCAGAGTGACTTCGATGCAATTTAACGATCGAACGAAAGTTAAGAAATATATTTATATATAACCAAACAAATAAAAAGAAAATAAAGAAAACAAAAAATAAAAAAGGTACACAATAACACATATGCCCTGGTGCTAAAAAGCCCAAAGGCAAATAAAATTAAAACTACGTTTACTTAGAGCACTTGTTAAGAGTCAGTAAGTTAGAACTAAGCAGATTATATACTTAACTATTCTTAAGTATTTTTGTCTTGCATATAAGAGAACAAAGAATAGAAAAAAAAATGCATTAAAAACAAACAAAACAAATATTAATTTTCAGATATATGTACATTATCTCACATTCACATTATTATTTTTCACTGCACCAAAAGCAAACCAAATAGATAAAAACCATGAATATATGACATACCAATTTTCTACGAAACACGATAATGATCTCGACATTATTAATTGATCATTGTTGATCATTATTAATTTCTTGATCAACTTACGTCAACTACATCCAAAAGGGCTATAGAAACTATAAGCGCTATCTGGAAATTGATTGCTGGATCCCCATATCATGACAACAACGTGATGGTTGCAAATAAAATAAATAATTTAATAATTAATAATGATAAGCAATTTATAACTAATTCTAAGATATTTGATGTAATAAAGACCTTGAAAGACAGTGTATATGATGAACTATTTCCAGAAAAAAGTACAAAATATTATTGCCACATTAACTTTATCTACACTTGGGATCTTAAGTCCAGCCATATTAAACTACAGAGAAATTAATAAGATGATAAAAAAGGAAAAACCACAATTAACAATTACCGAATTAAAAGACAATTCCTTATTTATTATTTATTATTTATTATTTATTATTTATTATTTATTATTTATTATTTATTATTTATTATTTATTATTTATTATTTATTATTTATTATTTATTATTTATTATTTATTATTTATTATTTATTATTTATTATTTATTATTTATTATTTATTATTTATTATTTATTATTTATTATTTATTATTTATTATTTATTATTTATTATTTATTATTTATTATTTATTATTTATTATTTATTATTTATTATTTATTATTTATTATTTATTATTTATTATTTATTATTTATTATTTATTATTTATTATTTATTATTTATTATTTATTATTTATTATTTATTATTTATTATTTATTATTTATTATTTATTATTTATTATTTATTATTTATTATTTATTATTTATTATTTATTATTTATTATTTATTATTTATTATTTATTATTTATTATTTATTATTTATTATTTATTATTTATTATTTATTATTTATTATTTATTATTTATTATTTATTATTTATTATTTATTATTTATTATTTATTATTTATTATTTATTATTTATTATTTATTATTTATTATTTATTATTTATTATTTATTATTTATTATTTATTATTTATTATTTATTATTTATTATTTATTATTTATTATTTATTATTTATTATTTATTATTTATTATTTATTATTTATTATTTATTATTTATTATTTATTATTTATTATTTATTATTTATTATTTATTATTTATTATTTATTATTTATTATTTATTATTTATTATTTATTATTTATTATTTATTATTTATTATTTATTATTTATTATTTATTATTTATTATTTATTATTTATTATTTATTATTTATTATTTATTATTTATTATTTATTATTTATTATTTATTATTTATTATTTATTATTTATTATTTATTATTTATTATTTATTATTTATTATTTATTATTTATTATTTATTATTTATTATTTATTATTTATTATTTATTATTTATTATTTATTATTTATTATTTATTATTTATTATTTATTATTTATTATTTATTATTTATTATTTATTATTTATTATTTATTATTTATTATTTATTATTTATTATTTATTATTTATTATTTATTATTTATTATTTATTATTTATTATTTATTATTTATTATTTATTATTTATTATTTATTATTTATTATTTATTATTTATTATTTATTATTTATTATTTATTATTTATTATTTATTATTTATTATTTATTATTTATTATTTATTATTTATTATTTATTATTTATTATTTATTATTTATTATTTATTATTTATTATTTATTATTTATTATTTATTATTTATTATTTATTATTTATTATTTATTATTTATTATTTATTATTTATTATTTATTATTTATTATTTATTATTTATTATTTATTATTTATTATTTATTATTTATTATTTATTATTTATTATTTATTATTTATTATTTATTATTTATTATTTATTATTTATTATTTATTATTTATTATTTATTATTTATTATTTATTATTTATTATTTATTATTTATTATTTATTATTTATTATTTATTATTTATTATTTATTATTTATTATTTATTATTTATTATTTATTATTTATTATTTATTATTTATTATTTATTATTTATTATTTATTATTTATTATTTATTATTTATTATTTATTATTTATTATTTATTATTTATTATTTATTATTTATTATTTATTATTTATTATTTATTATTTATTATTTATTATTTATTATTTATTATTTATTATTTATTATTTATTATTTATTATTTATTATTTATTATTTATTATTTATTATTTATTATTTATTATTTATTATTTATTATTTATTATTTATTATTTATTATTTATTATTTATTATTTATTATTTATTATTTATTATTTATTATTTATTATTTATTATTTATTATTTATTATTTATTATTTATTATTTATTATTTATTATTTATTATTTATTATTTATTATTTATTATTTATTATTTATTATTTATTATTTATTATTTATTATTTATTATTTATTATTTATTATTTATTATTTATTATTTATTATTTATTATTTATTATTTATTATTTATTATTTATTATTTATTATTTATTATTTATTATTTATTATTTATTATTTATTATTTATTATTTATTATTTATTATTTATTATTTATTATTTATTATTTATTATTTATTATTTATTATTTATTATTTATTATTTATTATTTATTATTTATTATTTATTATTTATTATTTATTATTTATTATTTATTATTTATTATTTATTATTTATTATTTATTATTTATTATTTATTATTTATTATTTATTATTTATTATTTATTATTTATTATTTATTATTTATTATTTATTATTTATTATTTATTATTTATTATTTATTATTTATTATTTATTATTTATTATTTATTATTTATTATTTATTATTTATTATTTATTATTTATTATTTATTATTTATTATTTATTATTTATTATTTATTATTTATTATTTATTATTTATTATTTATTATTTATTATTTATTATTTATTATTTATTATTTATTATTTATTATTTATTATTTATTATTTATTATTTATTATTTATTATTTATTATTTATTATTTATTATTTATTATTTATTATTTATTATTTATTATTTATTATTTATTATTTATTATTTATTATTTATTATTTATTATTTATTATTTATTATTTATTATTTATTATTTATTATTTATTATTTATTATTTATTATTTATTATTTATTATTTATTATTTATTATTTATTATTTATTATTTATTATTTATTATTTATTATTTATTATTTATTATTTATTATTTATTATTTATTATTTATTATTTATTATTTATTATTTATTATTTATTATTTATTATTTATTATTTATTATTTATTATTTATTATTTATTATTTATTATTTATTATTTATTATTTATTATTTATTATTTATTATTTATTATTTATTATTTATTATTTATTATTTATTATTTATTATTTATTATTTATTATTTATTATTTATTATTTATTATTTATTATTTATTATTTATTATTTATTATTTATTATTTATTATTTATTATTTATTATTTATTATTTATTATTTATTATTTATTATTTATTATTTATTATTTATTATTTATTATTTATTATTTATTATTTATTATTTATTATTTATTATTTATTATTTATTATTTATTATTTATTATTTATTATTTATTATTTATTATTTATTATTTATTATTTATTATTTATTATTTATTATTTATTATTTATTATTTATTATTTATTATTTATTATTTATTATTTATTATTTATTATTTATTATTTATTATTTATTATTTATTATTTATTATTTATTATTTATTATTTATTATTTATTATTTATTATTTATTATTTATTATTTATTATTTATTATTTATTATTTATTATTTATTATTTATTATTTATTATTTATTATTTATTATTTATTATTTATTATTTATTATTTATTATTTATTATTTATTATTTATTATTTATTATTTATTATTTATTATTTATTATTTATTATTTATTATTTATTATTTATTATTTATTATTTATTATTTATTATTTATTATTTATTATTTATTATTTATTATTTATTATTTATTATTTATTATTTATTATTTATTATTTATTATTTATTATTTATTATTTATTATTTATTATTTATTATTTATTATTTATTATTTATTATTTATTATTTATTATTTATTATTTATTATTTATTATTTATTATTTATTATTTATTATTTATTATTTATTATTTATTATTTATTATTTATTATTTATTATTTATTATTTATTATTTATTATTTATTATTTATTATTTATTATTTATTATTTATTATTTATTATTTATTATTTATTATTTATTATTTATTATTTATTATTTATTATTTATTATTTATTATTTATTATTTATTATTTATTATTTATTATTTATTATTTATTATTTATTATTTATTATTTATTATTTATTATTTATTATTTATTATTTATTATTTATTATTTATTATTTATTATTTATTATTTATTATTTATTATTTATTATTTATTATTTATTATTTATTATTTATTATTTATTATTTATTATTTATTATTTATTATTTATTATTTATTATTTATTATTTATTATTTATTATTTATTATTTATTATTTATTATTTATTATTTATTATTTATTATTTATTATTTATTATTTATTATTTATTATTTATTATTTATTATTTATTATTTATTATTTATTATTTATTATTTATTATTTATTATTTATTATTTATTATTTATTATTTATTATTTATTATTTATTATTTATTATTTATTATTTATTATTTATTATTTATTATTTATTATTTATTATTTATTATTTATTATTTATTATTTATTATTTATTATTTATTATTTATTATTTATTATTTATTATTTATTATTTATTATTTATTATTTATTATTTATTATTTATTATTTATTATTTATTATTTATTATTTATTATTTATTATTTATTATTTATTATTTATTATTTATTATTTATTATTTATTATTTATTATTTATTATTTATTATTTATTATTTATTATTTATTATTTATTATTTATTATTTATTATTTATTATTTATTATTTATTATTTATTATTTATTATTTATTATTTATTATTTATTATTTATTATTTATTATTTATTATTTATTATTTATTATTTATTATTTATTATTTATTATTTATTATTTATTATTTATTATTTATTATTTATTATTTATTATTTATTATTTATTATTTATTATTTATTATTTATTATTTATTATTTATTATTTATTATTTATTATTTATTATTTATTATTTATTATTTATTATTTATTATTTATTATTTATTATTTATTATTTATTATTTATTATTTATTATTTATTATTTATTATTTATTATTTATTATTTATTATTTATTATTTATTATTTATTATTTATTATTTATTATTTATTATTTATTATTTATTATTTATTATTTATTATTTATTATTTATTATTTATTATTTATTATTTATTATTTATTATTTATTATTTATTATTTATTATTTATTATTTATTATTTATTATTTATTATTTATTATTTATTATTTATTATTTATTATTTATTATTTATTATTTATTATTTATTATTTATTATTTATTATTTATTATTTATTATTTATTATTTATTATTTATTATTTATTATTTATTATTTATTATTTATTATTTATTATTTATTATTTATTATTTATTATTTATTATTTATTATTTATTATTTATTATTTATTATTTATTATTTATTATTTATTATTTATTATTTATTATTTATTATTTATTATTTATTATTTATTATTTATTATTTATTATTTATTATTTATTATTTATTATTTATTATTTATTATTTATTATTTATTATTTATTATTTATTATTTATTATTTATTATTTATTATTTATTATTTATTATTTATTATTTATTATTTATTATTTATTATTTATTATTTATTATTTATTATTTATTATTTATTATTTATTATTTATTATTTATTATTTATTATTTATTATTTATTATTTATTATTTATTATTTATTATTTATTATTTATTATTTATTATTTATTATTTATTATTTATTATTTATTATTTATTATTTATTATTTATTATTTATTATTTATTATTTATTATTTATTATTTATTATTTATTATTTATTATTTATTATTTATTATTTATTATTTATTATTTATTATTTATTATTTATTATTTATTATTTATTATTTATTATTTATTATTTATTATTTATTATTTATTATTTATTATTTATTATTTATTATTTATTATTTATTATTTATTATTTATTATTTATTATTTATTATTTATTATTTATTATTTATTATTTATTATTTATTATTTATTATTTATTATTTATTATTTATTATTTATTATTTATTATTTATTATTTATTATTTATTATTTATTATTTATTATTTATTATTTATTATTTATTATTTATTATTTATTATTTATTATTTATTATTTATTATTTATTATTTATTATTTATTATTTATTATTTATTATTTATTATTTATTATTTATTATTTATTATTTATTATTTATTATTTATTATTTATTATTTATTATTTATTATTTATTATTTATTATTTATTATTTATTATTTATTATTTATTATTTATTATTTATTATTTATTATTTATTATTTATTATTTATTATTTATTATTTATTATTTATTATTTATTATTTATTATTTATTATTTATTATTTATTATTTATTATTTATTATTTATTATTTATTATTTATTATTTATTATTTATTATTTATTATTTATTATTTATTATTTATTATTTATTATTTATTATTTATTATTTATTATTTATTATTTATTATTTATTATTTATTATTTATTATTTATTATTTATTATTTATTATTTATTATTTATTATTTATTATTTATTATTTATTATTTATTATTTATTATTTATTATTTATTATTTATTATTTATTATTTATTATTTATTATTTATTATTTATTATTTATTATTTATTATTTATTATTTATTATTTATTATTTATTATTTATTATTTATTATTTATTATTTATTATTTATTATTTATTATTTATTATTTATTATTTATTATTTATTATTTATTATTTATTATTTATTATTTATTATTTATTATTTATTATTTATTATTTATTATTTATTATTTATTATTTATTATTTATTATTTATTATTTATTATTTATTATTTATTATTTATTATTTATTATTTATTATTTATTATTTATTATTTATTATTTATTATTTATTATTTATTATTTATTATTTATTATTTATTATTTATTATTTATTATTTATTATTTATTATTTATTATTTATTATTTATTATTTATTATTTATTATTTATTATTTATTATTTATTATTTATTATTTATTATTTATTATTTATTATTTATTATTTATTATTTATTATTTATTATTTATTATTTATTATTTATTATTTATTATTTATTATTTATTATTTATTATTTATTATTTATTATTTATTATTTATTATTTATTATTTATTATTTATTATTTATTATTTATTATTTATTATTTATTATTTATTATTTATTATTTATTATTTATTATTTATTATTTATTATTTATTATTTATTATTTATTATTTATTATTTATTATTTATTATTTATTATTTATTATTTATTATTTATTATTTATTATTTATTATTTATTATTTATTATTTATTATTTATTATTTATTATTTATTATTTATTATTTATTATTTATTATTTATTATTTATTATTTATTATTTATTATTTATTATTTATTATTTATTATTTATTATTTATTATTTATTATTTATTATTTATTATTTATTATTTATTATTTATTATTTATTATTTATTATTTATTATTTATTATTTATTATTTATTATTTATTATTTATTATTTATTATTTATTATTTATTATTTATTATTTATTATTTATTATTTATTATTTATTATTTATTATTTATTATTTATTATTTATTATTTATTATTTATTATTTATTATTTATTATTTATTATTTATTATTTATTATTTATTATTTATTATTTATTATTTATTATTTATTATTTATTATTTATTATTTATTATTTATTATTTATTATTTATTATTTATTATTTATTATTTATTATTTATTATTTATTATTTATTATTTATTATTTATTATTTATTATTTATTATTTATTATTTATTATTTATTATTTATTATTTATTATTTATTATTTATTATTTATTATTTATTATTTATTATTTATTATTTATTATTTATTATTTATTATTTATTATTTATTATTTATTATTTATTATTTATTATTTATTATTTATTATTTATTATTTATTATTTATTATTTATTATTTATTATTTATTATTTATTATTTATTATTTATTATTTATTATTTATTATTTATTATTTATTATTTATTATTTATTATTTATTATTTATTATTTATTATTTATTATTTATTATTTATTATTTATTATTTATTATTTATTATTTATTATTTATTATTTATTATTTATTATTTATTATTTATTATTTATTATTTATTATTTATTATTTATTATTTATTATTTATTATTTATTATTTATTATTTATTATTTATTATTTATTATTTATTATTTATTATTTATTATTTATTATTTATTATTTATTATTTATTATTTATTATTTATTATTTATTATTTATTATTTATTATTTATTATTTATTATTTATTATTTATTATTTATTATTTATTATTTATTATTTATTATTTATTATTTATTATTTATTATTTATTATTTATTATTTATTATTTATTATTTATTATTTATTATTTATTATTTATTATTTATTATTTATTATTTATTATTTATTATTTATTATTTATTAGTTATTATTTATTATTTATTATTTATTATTTATTATTTATTATTTATTATTTATTATTTATTATTTATTATTTATTATTTATTATTTATTATTTATTATTTATTATTTATTATTTATTATTTATTATTTATTATTTATTATTTATTATTTATTATTTATTATTTATTATTTATTATTTATTATTTATTATTTATTATTTATTATTTATTATTTATTTTTTATTAGTTATTATTTCTTTTTTTTGTATTATTAATTGATTATTAATAATTATAAATCAATAACAATTTTCGTATTTTTTACTTAGCGAGAATGTTCGAATTGCTGTTGCATTCTTGAAGTACAACGGGTATCAATTCGGATCTCTATATGTACTGTCATTTGATCATCCTTAAAGCTTAGTTTGTCTAATCACCCGCCTTCAACTCGTTTTAGTTTTGTTTACATTAAGCAAAGTCTTTACTGAGCTTTCAAAATATTTTTTTGAATTGTTTTATTACATTTTACTGCATTAATTAGTTTGTAAATATTAAATATGATTGTTAGCAGTAAGTTTAATTTATGCTACAGTTCTGAAAATTGTGCATTTATTAAAGACTCATTATCTTTATTAAATGACTGTCAAAGACTCGACTGAACGTGTTTTTAAAGTACTTCTGACGTTAATTTACGAATTTCTGGTTTTAGTAATTACATAGATGGTTCGTTCAAAAAGTATGTGCCTGTCAAAACCAAACTAATCAATAGGGTTAACATGAATAGTTCAACGCATGTCCTTTATAATAGATGGCGTAGACTAGGAATCTAGTATAATTTTTAATACGTTAGAACAAACGACTTTTCTTCCAACAAAAAAGCTCCAGTGAATTAGCCAGGTGCATTCCTCTCCTTTAAGAATTCACCCACAATGTCCGCTAGGAATGCTCATCCCTTTAAAGACTCGTTCTTCAGTCGCACTACACGAATATAAAATGTTCTTTCCAGCCTAACTTTTCCCCCCATTACAATTTGCATGTATATGAAACCAATGTGCATCAGTTTCTCCTTTCCCTCTTTCCCTCTTTTCCTCTATACCTTCGGCCGTGCTGTGACTTAATTCCGGTCACTTAAGAGTATAAAAAATTCCTTTAGCGCGCGCTATTTATAAAAAAAATATTCATACAAACCAGTCAAGTATATCATTTTGGAAAACAATCCGTTATGTTGGTACTTCTCCACAAAGTGAACCGTTCTCAAAAAGTGTTGATATTAAAGAATTAAGTAGAAAGTTTGTAAACCAATGCGCAGAAATAAATCCTATAGATTTTTATTGTTTTGACTCGAACACCTTAAATTTTTCGAAGACCTTCAATCTGTTGATGAAACTTGTGTTGCAAATTCTATTTTCTCCATACGATCAAAGCCAGTTGGATTGGATGGTTTGCAGCTATCATTCTTTAAAATGATTTTACCATACGAGGTTTGCCTTTTATATTTTGGGATTAGAGAACAAAAACAAATATTAATCATCGAAAATAGCTTTATTGTTTTTCAAAATATTCCCCATTAAGATCTATACACTTTTGCATGCGTTTCCAATTGTCGAAGAACTTTTCCCATTCTGATTGAGGTATTTCCGACCATATGCTTGGAAGTACTTCGTGCGCGAGCAACTTTTGTTGGATTTGGCTCAATTTGAAACACCCATACAGTGGACTGCTGTTTACTTTCGGGCTCATACGCGTAAATCTACGATTCATCACCTGTCACGATGTCATAGATGTGTTTCGAAGCACCGCGATCGTATTTTTGGAGCATTTCTTTCGACCAATCGACACGAGCCTTTTTTTGAGCAATTGAGAAATTGTGTGGGATCCAACCCGAACAAGTTTTTGTGATGGTCAAATGTTCATGCAATATTGAATTATGCTGGTCCCACTAATGTGTAAGGTTGTCCCAATCTCACGATAGATCACAGGACGATCTTGCAATATCAGTTGGTGCACAGCATCAATGGTTTCCGGAACAACAACTGGTTTTGGACGACCTTCCCGAAATTCTTCTTGGAGTAAACAACGACCTCGGTTGAATTAACCACACCATCGTTAAACACTGGTCCTTGATGGAACTTCATCGCCAAAAATTGAATTAAGTTCATCGATGCACTATTGTTGAGTTAATCCACGTTGAAAGTTGTAAAAAATAACCGGGCGAGATAAATCTTTTAGGTTACTGTAAACAACACAAATAGCGCTCGTATGTCAAAACGTTCTGAGTACGTATAACCTCAAAAATGTCAAACTGTACGATGGAGCTGGCAGTTGCCAGATTGCAACACTAGGGTTGTCCAATCCCGAAATATAAAAGGCAACGTTCGTATGTAAACACATACTTTTAACACGATAAAATTATTGTTGTTCTTAAACACCCTACATTTGGTACCAATTAATTCAGACCAATCACAATTCTTCCCTCCATAAATAAAGTCTTCGAAAATTAGTCACTAAGCAAATGAAGAAAAGCCTTGAAGAGGAGAATCTTCTAACGAACCTGCAGTCTGTGATGCAATACGTGCTGGTTTTGATAATGGTTTGATATCATTAGCTGTGTTTTTGAACTTCTAGAAAGCATTTGACTCAGTAAACCACAATAAAATAATACAAGTATATAAACTAAATAAATAATTTGGGTTTGAAAAGTTCTATTTAAAGACTAAACCTATGCATTTTAATAGAGCAAACTCAAACTTTTACTTAACAACACTGACATTGTCTCTGTACAAAAGTTAAAAATGTAGTTGTCTGGTTTAATGAATCCCTAAACTTGGACATTCATATAAACCATATCGTACCCAAAATACATAGTATTCTTCGAGGTTTTAATCCGACAAAGCAATATCTACCAACGGCAGTCGAATCGAAATTAATCAAGGCATTTGTTTTACCTATTGTGCTATATGGATGTGTACTCTTTTGGAATATAAGTCAAATAGAAAATTAAATTGCTTTCGACAATTACATCATATATGTATTCAACCTACGACGGTATGTTCATGTCTCTTCATATGCGGAACAAATCATTGGCTGTTTACTGAATGTACTGTTCGTACTCTTCTTATTTTATTTAAGATAATTAAAAGTCTGGGGTTTTACTTTTGTACTTTAAACAAAAATTCGTGAGATCCCAACAAATATATAATCTAGTTGTCCCGAGGAATATGTATTAAGTTTTCTATTCATGCATGTCACCTTTGGAATAAACTCCCTCCTGCAATTAATAATCTTACAGTGAGAATCGCTTTAAACATTAGTTGATTGATATTTGTAGCCGCAGTACTTATCATGATTACGATTTATTTCAATCAATCTTACTACTTGTATCCGTTTTCTATATCTTTATAAAATTATATGAACAAATAAATAAATAAATAAATAAACTTTGTATATTTAGGGGAGGGAGTCTTTTTTGTACCGTTATGCATTACAAAGATTTACTTTATAGGCAGTGTCAAGTTTTTATGCTTTTTTATAATTTTGTCGATCATTTTTCTCTTTCTTCACAAGTCTTTCAGAAAACAGAATAGTGCGTATAAACACTTGGTGAAGTTCGAGTTTTGGAACGAACTCCGCTAATATACCCAAAATTGGTATCCGATGCGCCTACCGTTATGCCGACGCACTATGGGGCAGCTATATGGCAGGAGCAGCGAGAAGTCGATTTTTAAAAACGTAACCGATCGCAATAAAAGTTACCTTTCCGGTTAGCTAATTATATGGGCCATATGGTTTGGAAATTAGATAGATAGATAGATACTTTTATTGTACATAGATTGATACAGAGTTTACAATAATAAAGCACAGCTTGCACAGAGATATGATAATTTACTATCTTACTACTGAAAATAGAATCACTTTATTTCAACGCGCAATTTTTATTTATACAGGTGTAGAAATGTCAGAGGAAAACCTATGAGTAAAAACCTCTATGTGACAATTAAAAAAAAAAAAAAAAAAGAAAAAAAATTTAACATATGTGATATATATGTATATATAAGCAGCGCGTATTTCACAAAAAGGTGTGTGTAAAGTAAAAGCAAATAATATGAGACAGAGAGTAATGATATATATGTAACAATGATATCATTGATTACATACAACGGAAGAACAGATATAAAAAACAAATAAATAAATAAAGAGTTTAATAAATAAATAAATAAGTAAATCAGAAAATAAATAAAAAAAATAATAAATAAATAAACATATAAATAACTAAATAAATAAATAATAAATAAATAAACATACAAATAACTAAATAAGTAAATAAATAAAAATTGTGCAGATAAATAAATAAATAAATATATAAATAAATAAGCAGAGCATTAAAATATATATCGAAAAAAATTAAGTATAAACATTTTACGGTACATTAACAAAAATTCCAATAACAAAATTAAAGCGGTGTGAGCTCAGTAACTAGTGAGTTTTCAACTGATCGACATTTCGAAAAAAAGTTCTCATTAAGAATTTCATTTCTTCTGGCGACTCTAAGTATACCAGTTTGTTCATGTAGCTTAAGAGTAGAAGAGTCCCAAGGAAGATTTAACATCATTTTGAGAATTTTGTTCTGAGCAATCTGAAGCTTCTTGATATGTGTTTTTGCGCAATTTCCCCACACTGGAGAGCCGTAGGTAATTATTGCTTGAAAAACGACCTTAAACAATATCAATTTGTTTTGACGATTAAGCACAGAGTTCCGATTTATTAAGGGGTATAGCATTTTTATGGCAATATTCACTTTACTTAATGTGTTTTGTATGTGTGTACCGAAGGTTAATTTCGGGTCCAAGTACACCCCAAGGTACTTAACGGAATTAGTCCATGGTATATCACAGGTGTTAATTTTTAGATTGGCTGAAGGAAAATGACAAGACGATCTTTTTCTGGTAAAAAAGATTGATTGACATTTCTCAGCATTAATTTTGATTTTCCAATGCTTAAAGTATTCATAAAAGGTATGAACTCCATTTTGTAAGTTGGTTGTAATAACAAAGGCATTGGTATGAACCGTATACAAGGCCAAGTCGTCAGCATATAGAGCTACATTACAGTTTGGGATCACAGGAATATCACAGGTAAAAATGTTAAATAAAGTTGGTGCTAACACAGACCCTTGCGGAACTCCAGCGGGCACAACTTTAAGGGATGAAGTGACGCCATTAAGTGAAACAAGGAATTTTCTGTCTGTTAGATAGTTTTGGATTATCTTAGCTAAGTATGCAGGACAACCATACTTTATAAGCTTGTAAATAAGAGCATTGTGCCAGACAGAATCGAAGGCTTTTTCAACGTCTAATAGTACTAGACCTGTTGACTTCTTCTCATTTAAGCTCTTTTTAATTTCTGAACAAATTCTTAAGACTTGGTGAGAGGTGCTGTGCCTTTCGCGAAAACCGAATTGTTCTTGTGGGATAAGTTGACTATTTTTCAGGAATATCTCCAATTTCATTTTAATAAGCTTTTCCAAAATTTTACTGCATCCGTTGAGTAGACTTATGGGTCTGTAGCTATGTGCATTGCTAGGATCTTTGCCAGATTTAAGTATAGGAATAACTTTTGCTGTTTTCCATTTTTTGGGAAAATAATTAAGTTTAAAACAAGCATTATAAATAAACTGGAGGAACTTTATTGCGCGTAAAGGCAGATTTTTTATAGTTATATTATTAATACCATCAAGACCAAGTGATTTTTTTAATTTTAGCAATGAGATGACAAATTCAACGTCGTTATAGGTGACTAAGTCTTCGGGTGGAAACAACGGACTTTGATTAAAAGATAATATTTCGGAATCAATTTCAAATTCCATTCTTGAAACCATATCATGAGACACAAGGTGATTTTTTAGGAAAACGTCAGATAATAACTGCGCTTTGCCTTCACCATCTGTGACTATTGAATTGTCAGTAACAAAACTTGGAATCTGTTTGTGTTTTTTTCTAAATAGTTTACATATATTCCAAAATGGCTTGGTGTTAGTTTCCAGTGTTATAAGTTTTCTGTTCCAGTTATTGTTTTTAAACTCAATAATTCTTGTGCGAATAAGACGTGTTAGAGAATTCATGTCTAAAAAATCACTATACAAGCGGTACCTTAGCCATTTGCGTCTGAAAAAGTTTCTGGTTTTAATTAAATGTAGAATTGTACGTGGAAGAATAACAGATCTGGTGCATTCTGATTTCTTTGGGACTGCAACTTGTATACTGTCTCTAATTTTGGACTCAAAAAAACTAATTGAATTGTCAATTTGTTCGCAATTGACAATGGATTCTAAATTAGTCCTACTATTCTTAAGAGCGGACGAGAGGTGATAACGGAATACATCCCAATTCGCTTTACTAAAATCTAGATATTGCACGTTATGATTTCTTGGACTAGAGAAAATATCACAGGTAACTGGAAGGTGGTCAGAACTTAATGCGTTGACGACGACAGGTGCAGTTAGTACATTAGGAATGTTAGTAAGATAAAAGTCTAGTGTGGAAGGCGTAAATCTATGAGTGGAAGGAATGTAGGTTGGACTAGGTGGGTAGAGGATAGCGATATTGTGTGAAGAACACTGAGCTTTATAAGCATTAGATGATCCTCCAGGAAAATAAACAGAAAAGATTTTCAACTTAAACTCATTTTCAAATTTCACTTCAATGCCAATGTTCTCTATGACGCATGTATTCACTCTAGGAAGTAATGAGTGAACAATACCTTTTTTAACTAAGATGGCAACTCCTCCACCATTATTATTAATTCGATCAAGTCTATAACAAACATAATTATACGCACGACATGAAAACTTTACTTTGTTACTGAGCCTAGTTTCTGACAACAAACACACATCAACATTTATACTTGAAATTAAGTTAAAGAATTCGATGCATTTGTTACGAATGCCTCTTGCATTCCAACATAAGAGCTTAATTTTGTCCTGAGTGTTATTGGACATTGGAATAGAGATATTTACTCGCAAGCTGTGCTATTACATTAAATTGCTCGAATTTAGTTTTACATTGTCCAAGTTTGGTGATCATTTCCATTGTGAGGGAAGTAAGTTCTTCTTGGGAAAACAAAGAGCTTTCAGCCGATGAAGAGCTTTGAGGAATGGCTACGTGCACTGGTTGCGTTCGATAAGGAGCTTTTGTGGGCATAGATGCCATTTTTTGGTGACGGGACTTTGGCAGCGAAGGGAACTCACTCATACTGTTGAAGTTGATGTTCTTGACAGGTTGTTGGGCACGATAAGAGGAAGTGCGAGTCACAACACGAGGTTGATTGACTTTTATTGAGGAATTCTCCCTGATCTGCAAGTATTTCACGCGGCTTTCACAAGAGAGATCAGTGGATTTGTGTTTACCTCCGCAGTTTGTACATTTTGAAATGGCGGTTGAAGTGCATGTGTTTGTTTGATGATTTCCAGCGCAATTTTCACAGCAAGTTTTCACGTTGCAATGTTTTTCTCCGTGTCCGAACATTTGGCAATTATGACACTGAGTTAATTTGTTTTTAGAGCGGCGGTGAAATTCCCACCTCACTTGTGTGCGAAATAAAACTTTAACATTTTTCTTTAAATCTGCCAAACGAACGGAACCATTTTCGAAGTGAACAATATATATAAAATCTACGAATTTTTGATGATTTTTCTTTATCATTTTAATATCTTTGCACTTAAGACCGAGAGAAATAAGTTCTCTTTTAAGAGAGTCTACAGGGACATCATCTAAACCAAAAAGAGTAGCTTTAAACGACCTTTCGGTTTTAAGGTCGTGAGTGAAAAATTGACACTTTTTAGATTTTAAGCCACTGCACACTGCATGGTATGATTCAATTGATTCACAGAAGAGTTTTATTCCTATTGATATTTTTTTTAGTGAATAGTCATTTATTGCTAGCTCTTTAAGCACTTGGTGCACATAATCACTGGATTTGTGGAGAATTTTAATCGGCGGGGTGATATTTTTGTTTTTTGGTAACTGAGCAACACTCGAAGACATGTCGTCCTCATTGTCTGTGTCAGGATGAGAATCCAGGAGACTGTACGAATTTCCACTTCGCAGCATTTTAGGAGTGTTCGTTCTCCTGTACTTGCGTGTTGAGGACAAAGAATCCTCTAACGTGTTAAAGGCGCGTTTACCAATTTTTATGTTATTATTAGTACGAATTTGGAATAAACGAGAGGGATAACACGACCGGCTCGTTTAAGAGAACAAACCCGAATCGGTTTGGAAATTTGTTTTCCCAATAAGTGGCTTAATCACTCAGCGTTTGGCATCAAAGTTGTAAGAATAGGGAAGTTACGTTCATTCAAAAGTACTTGACGCAATTTTGTTCAGTTGGTACATTAAAAAACAAGTGTTTGTAACAAATGTTTTGGATTGAATTTATTAATTAGAATATGTTCTTTGAATACAATTAGTTTTCACTCGGTTATAAAGTACCGTTAGCCCAAAAAAAATGGCGGATTACAAGAACCTAAAAGTTGTTTTAAAATAACGGTACTTTTTGAATAGGCAAACATCGAGCTAAATTTGAACTTAATTTTTTTAGCTTAATCATTTCTTTACTGAAAACTGAAGTCAAAAGTCACCGATGTTTGCCTAAACTATTTTTTTTTAATTTTTTGTGTATATACAGCCCTGTTTAGAATAATGGCACCATTATTGATTTTGCTAATAACTTCTTCCCATAGTCAGGTAGGCGATTCATATTCATTGCACAACATCTTTATTACATTAGTCATAAAAATAATAAACAACATAATAATAAAAATGCATCTTGTCATAAAAAAAACATCCGAATACCGGAAATGCAACCTATTTTAAGTTGCACAAGATAATATCGGTACGTTATTCTGAAGAGCCTTCTCGTAGCGTACACCAGTAGTTAAAATTTCTTGACTTTAAAAATTATTTTACACATATTATTATAGATACAATTTCAAAAGTGCAAGTGCAAGTACAAGTGCAAGTGTAAGCGTCGAAAATATTGAACTATTTTTATTATATTCAATGTGTCAAAATGCAATTTTTTTCTTGCGAAAGACAGGAGCTCCTTGAAATATTTTTGAATAGTAAATTTAGGACTTTTGAGAAAAGAATTGAAGATGTTGAGACATTTTTAAAAACAAACACAAACTGCTCTGAAAACCATGTTTCAGAGCTAAGGAAAGCGTTAACTCGTTTCAAATGTGAACTCAAATCTAAATAAAACAAAAGCCACCGCACAAGGTCGGTGTTTGAAAAAAACAAATCAATTTGGCTTCAAGAAAAAATAAACTTCGCAATGTTTGCACAACCCTCTGGACGTCCTCAGGTAAGTTTTGATCAATTGAGTAATCGGAGAAAACGTGAAAGAATAACAAATCAAGCGAAATAACAGGTATAGACGTAAATCTGATAAAAAAATTTCACATAATTTTGCAGTGCTTATCCAGCGGATTTAATTTAGATGTGCCAAAATTTAAAAATTATTGCCTTGAAACTGCGAGATTGTTTGTATCGCTGTATCCTTGGTATTATATGAGTACTTCAGTTCACAAGATATTGATACATGGGCATGAAATAGTTTCTCAGAGTATGTTACCAATTGGTGAATTAAGTGAGGAAGCATAAGAAGCAAGCAATAAAGAGTTTAAAATGTATAGAGAGCATTTAAGTCGAAAAACATTTAGACAAGACACTTTTACAGATATTATGAATAGAATGTTAGTATCTTCAGACCCATTTATTACAAACCAGAGAGTAAGGAAGCCTGCGCAAAAAAGTTCCATTTGATACTGAAGCTATTGATATGTTCTTGCAACCCGATTTAAACAAACAACCTCAAATTGACTGCGATTACTTTTCGGACTCAGAATAATTTGTAACTTAAATCTTGAAAATGTAAATAAAATGTTTTATTTGTATTTAAAACACTTCTTTTTCTTCTTCTTGTGGCGCTACAGTCCGGGGTGGACCTGGGCCTCAACCAACATGCCTCTCCAGCCAGCACAATCTTTCACCAGCTGTCTCCAGTTGCGCACTCCAAGGTGGTTGAGGTCCTTCTCCACTTGTGTGCGCCACTTTAGTCTAGGTCGTCCTCTGTTGCGTTGTCCCAATGGCTCGGATTCAAAGACTTTTCGGGCCGGAGCAGTGGTGTCCATACGCTCTACATGGCCTAGCCATCTTAAGCGTTGTATCCGTAGACCCTTTACCAGGCGCATGTCGCTGTACAGCCTATAGAGTTCGTCATTAAATCTTCTCCTCCAGATGCCATCAACGCAAACAGGACCAAAAATCGCACGCAAAACTTTTCTCTCGAAAAGACTAAGGGCTTCCTCATCCGCCTTTGCTACCGTCCAAGATTCTGCGCCATATAGTAGGACGGGGATGATCAAGCTGTTATATAAAGCGAGCTTAGTCCTTCGAGAGAGGGCTTTATTACTCAATTGCCTCTTGAGCCCAAAGAAACAGCGATTGGCAAGAGTGATTCTGCGTTTGATTTCGGTACTGATGTTGTTGTCCCTGTTTACCGCGGAGCCGAGGTAGATGAAGTCTTTAACTACCTCGAAGTTTCTGCTGCCTAGTGTGATGCTCCGTCGATGTTGTGTGTCCTTCCTTGATGGCAGCATGTACTTCGTTTTGCCCTCATTCACCACTAGACCCATTTTAGCCGCTTCCGCTTCAATGCCAGCAAACGCCTCATTGACGGCTCGCTGTGTTCGTCCAATCACGTCAATGTCATCAGCGTAAGCTAGCAATTGAACTGACTTCTGGAAGATCGTGCCTCTGGTGTTGACTTGTGAGTTACGCACGATCTTCTGGGGGATGATGTTAAAGAAGTCACATGACAGTGCGTCGCCTTGTCTAAAACCTTTTTTGACATTGAAGGTCTCGGTGAGTTCGGTACCGACCTTGACGGAGCAGCAAGAGTTCTCCATCGTCATCCTACACAATCTGACGAGTTTGGTAGGAATGCCAAAACTAGACATGGCCCTGTATAGCTCGTCTCTATGCACACTGTCATATGCAGCCTTGAAATCGACGAATAGGTGCTGAGTGTCAATTTGCATTTCTTGGGTCTTTTCTAGAATCTGCCGTAATGTGAAGATCTGGTCTATTGCGGACTTCCCTGGCCTATCAGGTCATGGACAAATGGTTTCAGACGCTCACACAATACGGCAGAGAGGATCTTGTATGCGATGTTGAGGAGACTAATCCCTCCGTAGTTGGCGCAGTCAAAGGGGTCTCCTTTCTTGTGGACCGGGCAAACGACGCTGAGACCACTCATCGGGCATGCTTTCCTCCGACCATATCTTACAGATGAGCTGGTGCATGCGCCCAACCAGGTCATCTCCAGCTGCTTTAAATAGTTCTGCGGACAGTCCGTCCGCTCCAGCAGATTTGTTCGACTTTAGCTTGGATATTGCTATCTTCACCTCGTCTAAGTCGGGGGGACGGAGTTCTTGTCTATCATCGTCCAAATTGAGTGGGGCTTGGGTCGTCATCGCCGTTTAGGAGTCGGCAGAAATGATCCTTCAAGATTCTCAGCACAGACTGCGACTCTACTACTAGTTGTCCGTTTTGGTCCCGGCAGGCCTTGGTCCGAACCTTGTATCCTCCGGATAGCTGTTTTACCTTTCGGTTAAACTTCCGGACTTCATTCCTGCCAAAAAACCTTTCCATTTCCTCGACCGCGCGCTTCTCATGTTCCCTCTTCTTTCTTCTTCCTTCCTTCTGAGAAGCCGGTGCTCTTCCTTTCTTCTCTGTTCATAGAGTTCACGAACAGCCCGCGTTGTTAGATGCAGCGTCTCCTTATAGGCGTCTTGTTTAGCTGCGTGGGCTTGCCTGCACTCGTCGTCAAACCATGGGTTCCTTCTGGGTGGTGACGTGAAACCCAACACATCAGTGGCAGCATCTTTGATGGCTTCTTGACAACGTTTCCATTCTTCTTCTATGCTTAGTGCAGGAAGCGTCGAACTCTGAGCGAGTTTCCGGGAGACTCGGTCGGCAAAGTTCCCAGTAATCAGCTGCGATTGTAGTTTTTCGACGTCAAACCGTTTTGGCCTTTCTCGACTCCGTTGCTCTCTCGATATCCGGGTTCTTACCTTGGCTACAACAAGGTGATGATCCCAGTCAATGTTTTCACCTCGGAAGGTTCGGACATCGAGAATACTGGAGGAGTGTCTGACGTCGATCGCAACGTGATCAATCTGGTTGACGGTTGATTGATCAGGAGATCGCCAGGTTCCTTTGTGAATGTTCAGGTGTGGGAACCGCGTGCTAGCCACAGAGAGGTTTTGCTCCGAGGCGAAGTCCAACAGCCTGAGTCCGTTTCCGGATGTGTTGTCGTGCAGGCTGTGTTTACCGATGACTCCAGCAAAGATGTCCTCCTTTCCCAGCTGAGCGTTGAAATCTCCTAGAACGATCTTGGTGTCATAGCTGGGGCATCGATCGTATGTTTTTTCTAGGAGATCATAGAAGTCATCCTTGATGTTGTCATCCTTCCCCTCTGTTTGTGCGTGAGCGCATATTAGGCTGATGTTCCCGAATTTAGCCTTGATGCGGATTGTCATGAGGCGTTCGCTGACTGGGTCGTAGCTCAAGACTTTTTGCCTAAGTCTGCCTCGAACAACAAATCCGCATCCGAATAAGCGCTGCCTTCTCTCTCTACAGCAATTGCTGTAGTAGATATCGCAGTTCTTCATTGCTTTTATGCCAGGCCCATCCCATCGTACTTCCTGGATGGCGGTTATGTCAGCTTTGTAGCTGTCAAGGGCCTCCGCAAGTTGTTCGGCTGCACGTGGCGTGTTAAGGGACCTCACATTCCACGTGCAAGACCGAACATCTTTGTCCTTTAAAAGTTTGCTGGGGTCGTCAACAGTTAATACGTCCTTATCCGAGGCATATCGGGTTTTCTGAACTATATTATTTTTTCGTGGTGAGGAAGTTACCCTCACGCACAACCCACAGACTGGTAGGCCAGGCCCATTATTTAAATCCTCGGGCAGAGGAGGTCGCTGCATACAACGGGTGTTGTGATGGCTATCCAGGGGGCGCCGCGTGGGGGCTGTATGTCAACTTGACCTGTGCACTAACGAGGATTGCCTTGGCAGCTCGGCATGTTGAGCGCAATCAACGACGTTACCTCGCGTGCATAGGCCCATGCCTATTTAAAACACAGATACACAAAATATTTTATTTTCAGATTTTCCAACTTTGTAAATTGTTTCAAAGTAAAGTTATACTGTTCTTCCAAAATTGTAATTTAAAAAGTAAATAAACTGTTAATTTATTATATAATTTTATTTTAAATTGACTGCAGAATAAATAAAAATAATAAGTCCATGATTGTTTACTTTATTTTGTAAATCCAACCCCTCACTTCGCAGAAATTACCAAACAAGTACCATTTTTAAAATGTTATAACGGTTCTTTCGGAAACCTGAGCAGTTACAGTTATTTTGACTTCGGATTTGAATTCAGCACACCCAAGTCCTTTAGAAAAATATATTTTGGTTAACTCATCTAAAGGGCTAATAATTATCGCCGTCAAACGGCCATTTCTGCCCCACTGTGCGACGTCTTCAGTAACTTCTCTAACAGTGATTCAACGATAGCTACTTTTTTCACTTTTTCAAGGTTTTCATCGGTTGTTTAAGTGCTGGGGTTTCCAATGCGAGCTTCGTCATTCACATCTTCTCGACTTTCTTTGTAAAGCTTGTACCACTTGTAAGCATATGTTCGAGACGAGTGTTTCAACTTAACAAGATAAAAAAAATCCAACAGACTTATGATGATTAGGAATACGTATTTTAAGATCTTAACTTCTTAGTAATGCTTCTTGGTATTTTTTTCGTTGTAATTTGCACGCGCTAAAGGGATTGTTCGTAATTGTTAAATGCTAAGCATTAAGTCACAGCACGGCCGAAGAAATAAAAGAAGGGAGGAAAAGAGGTAACGGTGCACATTGGTCTCAAATGATTGTGAATTGTAATGAAAAGAGCATTCCATATTCGTGTGGCGCGGCTGAGTGGTTAGCGGGTGAGCATTCCTAGCGGGGCGAGTATTGCGGCTGACTAACTCATTGGAGCATTTATTGTTTAAATAGCGAGCAGCGAGTCAATTCACTTTGCAGCATAATACGTTTTAACGATCCAGACCAGATAGGAGGATATACGTTTTATATATTGTTTCCAGATCAAAATGGGTTACACATTTTTTGTACCGCTTTGAGAAACCTAGACATTTCACTGCATTTTTGGCTACCTCATATATGTAATCGTTCCAGCTTAGTGTTGATACACATACCAAGGAGGTAATATTGTTCGGTTTTAACAACGAGTGGTCGCCGTGGCGTAGTGGGTAGAGTGCGACGCTCACACGCCGAAGGGTCTAGGTTCGACTCCCAGTTCAACACCAATTTTTCTAATATTTCACGGCACCACCTCTTTCGAGCTGCTGACAACACTCAAAGAGTAATAACTGTCTAAGAAAGCTTCTAAAATTTCGCCGTTCGGAGTCGGTAAAAAACTGTAGGTCCCTTCTACTCGTGAGAGAACAGTAGCGCGCACAACACGAGTAGTTGATGAGCAAGCTAGGCCCTGGTCCCCCTTTGGACTGTAGCGCCAACAATTATTATTATTATTTAACAACGAAGAGCCATTCATGGATAAGGGCTGGTTACTTTCGATCGTTTGAGTGTGAGTAGACAGCACTGGGTTTTGGAAGTATTAAATTTCACTCCATTCTTTTTGCCGCAATCAATTATGCTGTCTTGATCGGAATTTAATAATCATAAAATAAAATAAAAGTCTATGGTCGAGAGCCGAGGAACGAATATGAAAAGCTGATTGTACCATGATCAGCGAAAAAGTGAAATGGATTAGAAGTGACAAGCAGGAGAACATTTATGAAAATGAGGAATGAATGTCCTAGACAAAACGGAGCCCTGGGGAACACCAGCATACATCCATCCATGCATCTTGAAGTGAACAGTTCACATCCAATGAAGAAAGAATTCATAGACGTTTTTGCATACCTCATTTGCCATCGCAGAAGAATACTCTTTAGAAGAACAGAGGTGCTATGTTCTTAATTGGTTGTAAATTGTGCAGCTAGCATATGTGATTTATCTAAAGAGCTGACAGCTGGAACGACATTGCAAATGAGAATTAATTCTTTACGTTTTCTACGAATGACTAAAAGTTTTTGCTGCCCTTGGGATGATGCAGCACTTTTTGCCTCCACTGTTGATCATAAGAGAATCTAAAAAGTTTAATCAGTGCATTAAAGTGATTTCGGGCCAGTGTAAACTTCTTCTGGTTTTCCTCAGAAGGATTAGCTTCTTTCAAGCTCGAATCATACAACGCGTTTGTCTCAGGTTTGATACTCTTTACTCTGTAAGGAATGAATAATTTCACCCCGTCAAAGTAATGTTTGCAATTGCATCAGCAGCGTAATGCACCAGCATAATGACCAGTTAAAACCCCTGAATCATAATGCCCAGTTAAAATCCCTGAAGAAGTTGTTTAGGCAGCACGAGTTGGCTTTCTCATAGAGCCATTCTGCTATTCAAGAGATTTGCTCTCTTACTGATAAGGATGAGTACGGGAAAGTGACTGATACGGCACAGTGGTCTGATGAGCCTAGAGGTGACAGTATGTTAACTGAATATTACTCAGGATAAAACGTGAGCAACAGGTCGAAGGTATCTGTGGAATGATCTGTAGGCATGTTACGTATTCAAAAGCTGCGTCAAATTATTAGCTCCAGCAAAGGTTTTCTTAGAAAATCAAAATTTAGATTGGAACAGTAGCCTTATTGTGGTTGAAGTTGGTACGCAACACCACTACACACTAAAGTGCGAGACTGCGGTGTATTAAAAACAAATTCGAATCCCACTAGTCGGTCTTCTCACCTACCTGTGTCTCATTAAGTGCCAAGAGAGTTGGCTAATATCTGGAGACATGGACGTACACAGCAAAGAAATTTACTCTAAACCCGCGAACTTTGTTCATTTTATTTTTTGATCTTATCCAACGCGAGGGATTTTTGTATAAATTAAAAAAGTGCATGCGATGGCGGGACATGTGCATGCATCGGAGGATGACACGGTATTATCTGTAAAAGAAGTAAATGTCCTATTATTTGTGGTTAGGGTTTCACTTCTATAATTCTTACTTGCTTTCTATTGTTCTGCTGTTTCTATTCTGATGACCTGAAAACAGTGGAATTCAAATTTGTCTTGGAATTAAAATTGCGGAAGCTTCGGGTTCCAGACTTAAAATTAAAAGTATAAATACAAGTTTTTACAAGACTTAAAATTAAAAGTGTTTTATTTTTTCCCCACACGTATTTGACTGCCTGGTAGAATATAGAATGTTTGGTTTACAAATTTTTATGGCCGTGTTTATGTTCAACTGCTATTTCTTTTCCATAAGTATTCGGTAGATAGCAGTATACAGAGTAAATCATAATAATAATTGTTGGCGCGACAGTTCACAAGGGGACTAGGGCCTAGCTTGCTCAGCAACTCGTGTTGTGCGCGCTAGTGTTCTTTCACTAGTAGAAGGGACCTACAGACCGACTCCGAACGGCGAAGTTTGAGAAGCTTTCTTAGATAGTTATTACTATTTGAGTGTTGTCAGCAGCTCGAAAGAGGTGGCGCCGTGAAAAATGCGAGTTGTTTAGCCGGGTATCGAACCTAGACCCTTCGGCGTGTGAGCGTCGCACTCTACCCACTATGCCATGGCGGCTACACACAGAGTAAATAAACTCGGGTTATTTAAACAGCTTCAAAATATGCCGATTCTATATTCATGCTTAGGTAATTAATTGATTTATTTATAGTTTTAACATATTCGGTTCCTTAAGCCCACATACTCACAAAGATTGATCTTTATTATCAGAACCAGCAACAAATACAAGTCACAAAGGAATATTTTTCTTTGCTTGAGGTTGGGAAATACTGCACTGGACCGCTCAGAATTAAAAAAAACTGGTTAGCACAACCACGCAGTAAACTACATTTAATGTAATTTTTTGGCTTTCCGGAGAAAAACCAGCAAGACCTTCTGTGACAAATAGCCTAGTTTTACAGCTCCCACTACATCAGCGCGAAACAGCGCCCATCTGATCCAAGCAAAGGCAGGACATTGACAGAGAAAGTGCTCTGAAGTGTCTTCACCTTCTCCAGAGGCATCGCATAGGGTGCCATCAATAAGCTCAAACAGACTTAAGTGCTAAGCAAAGTATCTCGTTAGTGTTTTCTATCTAATTTTTTCTATCTAGAGATGACAAAAAAGGCGCGAATTTCTTGCTGGCATTTGGGAGCGTGCATGCCATCTTTGGTGATGCTGTTGGGAGACCCAATTGTCGAAGGAAGTCCTGAAACATGACGCGGGGTAGTCTCAAGATGGGTTCGAACCTTTTAAATGCCTCATTTGATCCTAGCCTAGCAAGTTCATCGGTAATTTCATTCTCCATGCTCCAAACAGGTTCTAGCGAATTTGGTCTGTCTCTTCAACTTATATTCCACAATATAGTTCGTGGCCATTAAGGTCGCATGTGTTTCCGCCTGGAAGGCCGACCCGGTCGCACCTAAAAGGGTGTGAAGTGTAATGTTGTCGTTTTCCACGAATGCGTCAGCTCCAGATTCCTCAATCCTCCTTGAGCTCTCCGTGAAAATCGGAGTGCACTACCACATAAGCCTATAAGCTCGATCTTTCCACAAAAATCTCTTATAAATAAACACTATTCCGAAACGGGGCAAAGATGTCTCCATCTAAGTGAATCTCCGGTCAATAAACCTTCTTTTATGTATAAGCAGGGTATTCGAGAGGAAGTGGGTTAAGGAAAAACCATTAATGCCCGAAAACCAATTTCGCTCCAGAGGAGGGCACGAGATCATTCGTGCCGCGTCTAAATTATTTTTCCGGAATTCAGTGGAACAGAAACAAGACGCAGTCCACAGCCGCATGCTTGTTTGACATGGAAAAGGTATGCGACCCTATGGCAAAACGGAATACGAAATTTTAACAACTATTTTCCATATAAAACATGGGTTGCAACACGAGGCGGTGGGTTCGCTGATCTTGTTCACTATATTTACTACCGAACTTATAGGTTCTATGCCTAACATAATAGCCTTTCCAGGTGATGTAATTGCGCACAGTTCAGGTCCAAAGATAGAAGAAACAAAGGGTTTGCTGCAGAGTGAATTCGATATGAACGATGTTTGAAAATCAACTACCAGACAAAAACTATTCTTTTTCAAACCCCGCTGTTCAGAGCCTCAAGGAACACGAAAATTAACAGGCGCATGTTCGCCATTGTTTACCCACTGGGACGACCGGTGACCTTGAAAAGTGTAGTAAGATATCTAGGCATCTGGTTGGACCAGTATCTATATGATGGTATCGATGTACATACAGCTCTGACCAGGACTGAAAATGGCTTTGCTGTGGCAAGAGGGCATAAGGCCACTGCTCGAGCCATGGTTTCAACTATCAGTCTGATCTCTGGGGCTTACTATCCTTATGTAATGTACCATGAAAAGGTACGTCTTAACTTTTATTCTTTATTCTGTCTGAAGCTTTCTTCTTTCTAGATGCTAAAGGCCTGCTACAGGAAGGAAGGTTGACCTATTACCTTCCACGTCGAACGCCGAGCAGTAAAATGGCAATTTCAATAACATCCGGACGTCGCTCGCAGCCACGATGATCTTCTACAGTTCAGTAGATGGATTTCTGCCCAGGATGGAGCAGTTTCTGAGAAGAGACAATGGAAGAAAACACAAAAATAAGTTTCGAGTGTATATGGTAAATAGAAAATACAACCGGGTGTACGCGTCCGTTTCCTCCATATGCTACGGGAGAGAAAGCTCATTCACCATATGCTACGGAAGAGAAAGCCCATTCACCTGCGTCAGCAAACGTCGCCGAAGATAACAGTTATTGGCGGTTGATGAAAACAAGGAAATAAACTTGCATGATCGAAATCCAAGTGAACGAGTGCGACTCGAAATTGTTTGTGAGAACCAACTTTGCATCAAATACAATACACAATGTCTGTTATCTTAAACAGCGTTGAAGAATAAAAATAAAACATATTCGCTGAACAGAAGTATGGAATCAACGGCATCAACAAAAGGCCAGTTCTATATTGATATTTGTAATTGGGTGGTTTATTTATCTAAATATAATATATAAATTTTTAAACAGCTTTTAATTAATTGGTTATTTTAACTCACATTCATTCACAGAATGAATGAACTTCGAACTAGCAATTGGTCTAGTTGCTCCTTCCTCCACTAATCAAAAGCGACTGGTCTTTATTTTGAGGAAGTAGTAATGAAAACAATTTATAAAAGTACGTATGCTGTATTCTTTTGTGAATTGTTAAAAGCAGAAAACAAATATATAAAACAAGGACATTCAGTATCTCTTTTGAACTGTTTGGCTTAGCTAGAACTCGTTTCTTTATTGTGGCTCATCGTCGTCTATTTTGCCGAGTTAATGCTGTCCGCGACAACTGGTAACAGTTACTGATGCGTTTGTGTGACTCAACTTTAGTCATTGTGTTGGAATTTTATTTCTTTATTTGGATGCCTCTTACATATTTTTTTTTTGTTTGGTATTAGTGGAAAGAAATAATGGATGAGCGTCAGTCGAATGTGGACAGTGGTTGAAGACGAATAAAAATAATACAACCTTAGAAATTTTTTTCTTGCGTTCGTTATTTTTCAAATAGAAATTTACAAAATCGGCTAAAATTTAGGTCGGTTAAAGTATGGTAATACATCAAAATGCCTTGCAGTGTTTTGGGAAAAAAATCGAATGTTTGTGGTGAAAACTCCACATAAAGTATATTATATGAAATAAAATCTGTTCAAAGAGGTTCTATAATAATTTTTTGGATGGAATAGTCAAATCAAGTCAAGGTTGTCAAACAGTTTTCACAAACGATTATGAACATGTGGCATCTTAAAACAAAAATAAAGTTACAATTCCATTTAAAAGATACATATTATTTGCTGGGAGAGATTTTATATTTTTGTATATTCAACAAGTCAATTTAGTAGATATCAATCATGTTCTGTCAAGAAGGCTACCAAAGAAATCAAGAAAACCCCTTAAATCATGAAATGTTGGTGCCTATTTAATTAATTTTGATTTGAATTTTAATTAGACTTTTTTTCTAAATAAATCTATTGATTCTCTGCGAAATTATTTTGCATTTATTTTGTACGTATTTTCCCTTTGTTAAAGTAATTTCTTACAATGGTCTTTAAGTAAACACTTTAACAAATGATTGAAGGAAAAAACTTAAATTGAAGAAAATGAGAAAATATTTCGTACTCGTAAGTGGTCCAAAAGCTGACCTTACGATTATGCGACACAGAATTCATATTTCCAAGCTGAAACATTATCTTTTATCTAAATCTTGGAATAATGTTTACTTGAAAGACAATGTTTCATTGACATATGTAATATGTCAAATGAAGAAGGATATTCCGCTATATGTACTACCGAAGAAAATTCATAGCTGCTAAAAGAAATTTAAAATTTGAATGGCAAACAGCTAACAATATATTAAACAAACGTTCCTACCTACGTACCTTTCTCCATCACTTTTGATATCTGTGAGGCAATACGAATGTTGCTAATAAATTTAATACTTATTTCACTTCGTTGCCAAGCTTACTACTGACTAATTCTTATAAACGTAGTTGCAGTTGCATTGATTGAATTCAATTTTAAAATAAATTGATTACTTTGCTGTAGATCCACTGACACATATTTTCAATCTAATCGTTTCGACAGAAGTATTTCCGATTGCTCTAAAATGCGCCGATGTTATTTCCTTATATAAGAGAGGCTGAAGAGGACATGGAAAACTACAGACCTATATCTCTTCTTTCATCTTTTAGCGAGATTTTTGAGAAAATTATGAAAAACAGAAAATTATCTTTTTTAAATAAATTAAAGTTTCTCAGCCTGAACCAGTTTGGTTTTTAGCTTAAAAAATCAAATGAAGATGCTCTTCTAAACTTTTGCTCTTGGATAACAAAATGTTTATAGCTCGATTGTTCATTGACTTTACAAAACCATATGGTTAACCATGAGAAATTGGTACTGAAGTTTCAAAGGATAGATCATGCTCGATTGGCTCCGTTCGTATCTATAAAAACAGATCTTTAAGAGTGGAAATTGGGGATACGAGGAGTGAAATCCGATATTTTAACGTTGGCATTCAACAAGGCTCAGTTTTGGAACCAGTACTGTATCTTATATATGTTAACTGAATTTTTTCTTTAAAGTTTAAGGGTAAACTTACTGCTTTCGCTGATGATATAGGTTTTGCTTATGGTGCAAAAAGCTATTTGGATTTTATTGCCAATATCAATTGTGACCATTGCATTAGTTCTAAAATTAAGATAATGTTTTTTTGCTTATCTAACCAACAAAACTCAAACGCAGAGGTTCACTACCACACCCCAGCCTGTCAAAGGTGAAAATTAGTTTGCTACAACTGCAACACTTGTCCGTCATTACATTCTTCCAGTAGTACTCTCAACTGCAGTAAAAATTGCAATTTTTTGCTCAAGACCTTCCTAAGTCAAGATGAGGTTTAAGTTAAAGATGTTTTGTATGAACTGAAGAACTTTCAACGCATGAATTAAAAAATGAACTAGTGTCACTTAGTCTGAAGTGTCATAACATTAGGCTCAAACATTTCAATGATGTCTTTTACTTAGTGTTTCCTGAAGTCAGATCCATACGTTTGTCAGAACTTAAGAAAAATTTCAGATCTGTGTTTAAAACTCAATTTAAATGGGACTTTTTAAGAAGGCACAACGACCGAATTACGCAGTGCTATAATTGCCAGATGAACGGATACGGGAAAAAAATTGTGACATCAAGACTCATTGCGTTATCTGCTCCGAGTGTCACAAAACTTACGAGTATAACTCCAAAAATATAAAATGTGCGGATTGTAGTGGTGCTTACAAATCTACCAACCTTAATTGTGTCACCCGTCAAAGCTTTCTAGAAATAAGGGAAAAGCTGTAAACAAGCTGATTTTAGTTCTTTTCTTAATACTTATGATATAGATTTAGCACTGAAATTAAGTTGAATTCAACCTATCGTCTCTCAATCGCCGGTTATAAAATCTACCGTCTGGACAGGGAAGAGAGACGGCGGTGTTGCCATTGTTGTTAAACGATCAATCAAACATAAAGTACTTCCAAAAGGAAGTACGAAATTAATCGAAACTGTTAGTATTGAAGTATCCCTTGATTATGGACTGTCATTGGAAATATACTGTAATTATTTCCCCGGGGAAAAACCCACACCTCAAAGGTGAATAGATCTTCGTAGTGATTTGATAAAACTGGTTAATACTAACGATTTGTACCTTATTGGCGGTGACTTCAACTGCAGGCATAGGCGTTGGGGGTGTCTAAGGCCAACACATATCTGCAGATGTAAACTCAAGGCATTTATTTGAACTCATCTCGAACATTCCATCTAATAGTAACTGGAACCCATCGACGTTATATGCATTTCTAACAAACATTTCTGACCTTTTTAGTTCTCCTCTTACCCTCAACGAACTAGGTTCTGATCATCTTCCTGTTAAATGTATACGTCTATTCTCTCCTGTGCATGTGAGGAATCAAGTCTTTGACTTTAAAAAAGCAAACTTTAGCGTATTTAAGAGACACGTGAAAACAAAATTGGCATGTGCAGTGATGTAGCTAACGCTAGCTAACAGCATTTCAGACAGTTATTCAACTGCTAGTACTATCATTCCGCCCCTCCACATCCAAGACTCGGTCGAGCATTCAATAGCCTTTTTTAATTCACACACGGTTCCAAGTAATATAAGGTTAATAACACGATCAATGAAAAATATTATTCAAAATTTGAAAACAAGCAAATAAAATCTAGAAAATCGGTAAACCGCCTAAATTGCCCAGCAGCTATAGGCCTATTAGCCTGCTGGGCTCTATTAGCAAATGCCTTGAAAAGTTGATCAAAAATAGAATAGTGTCTTTCGTTGATGCTCTTCATAGCACTCTTCACCAAGTACATCGATTCACAAATAAAAATCTTTCAGTAGGCATTAGTACTGGTATGGTTCTGCTGGACCTAGAGAAAGCGTTTGATATGGTCTGGCATAATGGCTTACTGCATTAAATACTAAGTATTAATCCCCCTATGTAACTTATAAAAATAATCCAGTCATTCCTTTCTACACGAAGTTTTGAGGTGTTTAGCAATAAGCATTTTTCAGGTGAAAAACAAATCAACGCAGGCGTTACACAAGGATCTGTCCGTGCTCCAGTCCTTTTCAACTTATACAAATGTGATATGACAAGATTTTCAAACTGTGTTATAGCCTTATTTGCAGACGATAAAACTTGCAGTCAGCTATAAATACTTTCAAAGATTATTGTATCATCTGGAAAATTGAATTTAATGCTCCGAAGACCCAAGCTATTTTGTTTACGCGTAACAGAAAAGCTTGTTTCCTTCGTAGCAAGAACCTGCTACTCAACGGCGTTCAGATTCAGTGGAAGTCCAGTGTAAAGTATCTAGGCATTTATTTAGATAAACGTTGAACTTTCAATACACGTCCAAGAAATAGTTAAGAAAGTGAATGTCACGGTAAGGGTCTTCTATCCATTTATTTGCAGAATCTCACACCTGGACATTCATAATACGTTATAAATTTTCAAAGCCATTTTTCAAGCCATCATTTTCTACGGATCTCCCGTGTGGGGCAAGAGTGCAAAGAGTTATCTGCGCAGAACAGATAGCTCAAAACAAAGTTTTGATAATGATTTTCAATTTACCACGGCTAACATCTCATGCTTGTCATTCCAAAATAACTTGATTTCAAATCTAAGTTCGTATATAGTGTAATACCTAAATGATTAATTTATTTATTCAACCATATTTATTTATTTATTAATATATTCAATTTATCTATTCATTTGCCTATTGATTTATACATATATTAATTATTCCTCTATTTATTCACATATTTATTATGCATTTATTTATATATATTTTTATTTCTTATTTATTTATTTATTTAATTTTTTATTCATTTATTTATTTATTTATTCTTTCATATATTTATCTATTTATTTAGTTATTAATATATATATATATATATATATATATATATCTCTTCCTATTAATTCAGTTATTTATTTTGTCCTCTGTGAACTATATGTCACAGTTTTAAGCTTTTTATTGATATCAAGTTCTAAATACGCATTTCTCTTCCCTCTTTCGACGCGGAGATCTTTACTGAAGGTTGTTAGTGGCTTTTCCTTCAAATTACATATGTGCTATATATTTAAAGGACTTTTATGAATATTTTAGTAGTAGGGTAATAACACTGAATCTCTGTAAACAAGTAATGTAAGGTACAACCATTGTAAACTTGCTGCGACAATAAATAAGTACAAAATACAATACAAAAATCTACATAAAATGTTCCTCTAAACTTTTGCTCTAATGTGTTTTTAACTTGGATAACAAAATGTTTACAGCTCGACTGTTCATTGATATTACGAAAACATTTGATTTGGTTAGCCATGAGAAATTGTTACTGAAGTTGCAAAAGATAGGTTTTGAGAGATTTCATGCTCGAATGGCTCCGTATCTATCAGACTGATCTCAAAGAGTAAAGTTTGGGAATACGACATAATCGTTCCACAAGGTTCAGTCCTGGGACCAATACTGTTTTCCATTTTCCATTTTTTCTTGAAGTGTAAACTTACACCTTTCTTTCCTTCGTCGCCTCTTTTGGTGAAAAAAAACCGACAAAGGAAAGGCACAGTTTCCCCTGCATATTAATAATAGATTAGGTCAATTTCAACAAACAACTGAAAATACATTCCTTCAGTAGTACTCTCAACTACTTTTTGATTGAGGAAGTAAAAGAATGTAAATATTTAGGACTTATTTTTTATTCAAAATGTCCTTTTCGCTCTAAACTGACTACTAAAGTAAGTATTATTGCAGTTCTCTGCGTACTTTTTTTGTTTAAGAAAGATTTGTTAAAACGAATTGTTTAAAGTTATTTACTTTGGAATATTCCATTCACGGTTGCAATATGACATAACATATTGGGGTGGAACTTTTGTGAATAAGATACTTCCCTTTATAAAAAGTCCTGAAATGTTTTATAAAAACTAACGTCATCTATGTTATCCTTTGTTTCTACTTTTAGGAATCCTCCCGGTTAGACATCTCTTTATTGTTTCAAAGTATTAAAACTCACCGCAATTTAAAAATAATTTCTAACTTCGGACTACGACTAATTCTTCATTTTCTGTCTACGTCCCTAAATACCGAACCACTGCCTTTCGTAATTTGTATTCAAGTTCGTCATGCCGGTTGTTTAATAAACTTCCAATGTACATAAGAACTATACCTGACTTTCAACATTTAACACTATTTTTATTACTTACTGTATAAAAGTACATAATGTCACAGACATTACTTTCATTACTTATATAGTATATTCTTAAAAAATTGTAAAATGGAATAATGAAATGAATAATACAAAAGAATATATATGAGTATAAACAATTATATTGATTCGCTTTTAAATGTACACATATTATAAGGTATTGTTTTCATATTTCCTACCTATTTTCTTTCATTTACTGTTTTATTCACGAAAATTTGACTTTAAAAGGTATTTACTATTTGAATAGTCAATTTACAATAGGGCGATTCAGGCAAAACAAAAAGCTACGGAAAAAGTGTTTCTATTAAAATCGCCCCTGGATATAACGCAACTTGACTGTTGAGGAGTTTACTTTTTTTCATATGGTGGGGAGCTTCGACTATACTCGTACTTCTATTTGTAAAAATGTCGAAATATGTATTGTTATAACGTTATACATTTAGGAGTACTTGTTTAATGGTGAATATACGGTGAGCGTCAAAAGTGAGTAAACAAATATCTGATTACTGTATAAAGATGAAAATTGCGTCAAAATAACAACAAAACTCAAATTCCATTGATACACAAAAACAGCTTTATTCAATGTGATCAATTATTAAGGTACTTTATTACAAAAAATAAAGCACGTTAAAAACAAAAAAAAAATACATTTTTTTAATGAAAATTATAACTACTTCATATATTACGAGTCAAAAGTATACATGTCTATCAACAAATGTACTTATTTATTGCTGAAAAAATTAAATTTAGTACTCTGTTGGCCCTCCTTTAGACTTTATTACTGTCTTGAGTCTACGTGGCATAGACATTACCAGATTATTGGTAACAGCGGGGGAAATTTTTGACCATTCTTCTGTTATAGCTTTTTTCAGGTCTTCCTTGTTGTAAATAGTACTCTGTCGAATTCTTCTATCCAAATGCTCCCATAAGTGTTCTATTGCGTTAAGGTCCGGTGATTGCGGAGAATGATCAAGCTATTTTGGGGTCCTATAAAGCAACCATTCCTTTGTCCACGCTCGGTTGCAAGTTGGTCATGAAAACTTTTAGATAATCTTCCTTCCTCATTGAACTATCAATGAAGACAAGATTACCGACCCCAGATGCTGCTACACACTCCCACACCATCACTGAACCTCCCCCATGTTTCACGACCGGCCTAATATTTTTTTCAGTAAATTCTTCACTTTTTGCTCTCCAAATTTTTTATGCAAATGGCTCTTGAAAATTTCGAATTTGCTTTCATCACTAAATAAAATGTTTTGAATAATTGATCACATTGAATAAAGCTGTTTTTGTGCATCAATAGAATTTGAGTTTTGTTGTTGTTTTGACCCAATTTTCATCTTTATACAGTAATCAGATATTTGTTTACTCACTTTTGACGCTCACAGTATATGTTAATATACGTATTAATATATGTACTAACTTGCGTGTGGTCGTCGTGGCGTAGTGGGTAGAGTGCGACGCTCACACGCCGAAGCGTCTAGGTTCGATTCCCAGCTCAACACCAATTTTTCGAATTTTTTACGGCACCACCTCTTTCGAGCTGCTGACAACACTCAAAGAGTATTAATATGCATAATATAACGTCAATTTATTAAATAATAGGAACATATTGAGTTTGAAGGTACAAATTTTCTATAGAAAGATAGTAAGCAAGCTTAAATTTAGGTAAACACAATTTTAGCAACATATAATTATTTAAGAACACTAGTTTTTGGCTTGCCACATGTTATCATATTTAATCTTGTTTGTAGACTAAAGGCAAAACAAACGCAATTTATATGACCTGATTTTGTTTGTTAACTAGTGATAACGGTTATATTCGTAATATAATAATAAAATAATAATAATTACTTAAAAGACCTCTTGGTATTTTTGAGAAATATTTATTCGTGGATGATGAAAAGCGGATATTGCTAGTAAGAAATTTAAAACTGTTAAATATGTAAACTGTAAACAAGAAATATTTGTTGAAGCGTAGTATGTACATATATCTGTTATGTACCAATATCAACAAGCTCATAGCAGACAACTGTTCTCTGACAATGTTGTGCTTATTGGTGTTATTGAAATAAGCTATTTTATAAAGGGATATAAAATATTTTTGTACATAAAATACAAACATTCAAATACCACCCAAAGCAACGTTGCATATTTTGCTCTGATTTCCTATAAGTCAGACATATTACAGTATAGTTAAACACTTCAGTTTCCTACACACGCTCACAGGCAGGAACAAGAGAAATGTGTTACAATCTTTCGTACAGATATGGCTTCATACCATTTTAGCTGATACGTATTTTTTGTTGATTTTTGCTGGGGTTCCTAGGGTGCATACATATGAATATGCGTATAATAGGGATTCGTTCATGTAAAATACCGTAAATTTCTTTTAAATACATATAAATATGGAAATTTAGAGGAACTCGGCGTTTGAATTAAAGTAAAATTTAAAAAAAAGTATTAAGCTTAGACTAAAGTTTTCAAGGAACTATTTACTATCTACAAGGCAGTTTTTCATATCATTACCTTTAATTATGTTTATGATATTTTACCTGATATCGTCAAATGCATTTTCAAATTATGGTTCATAACATGCAAATCATTATTGTTACTTTTTCTCTTTGTACCATTTTAATATATTGTAAATTATTATCAATTGCTTACTTTTAAAAACTATATTTTCCATGAATTTTTGTTAATGTACTTAAATGCTTTTTAAAGTGAAACCTCTTAATTGTTAAAAAGAAACTTAACAAGAAAAAAATGCTTATAATATGCATTTTAAAATTCGTTTTCAGCGTTAGCAAACTGAATCAAAATCACAAAATTTCCAAAAATTAAGAGGCAGATCTGAAAATAAAAACAAACAAAATTATTCGCAAAATGATTGTGTTTTTATGTTCCATAATATAATTACACTGCACAATAAGTTGTGGTTAACACGAAAGAAGTTTTTTGCATGAATTTCAACTGGTTGAAGATCTATTTGGAACAAGAATTGTTTAATAAGGTAGTTTTCATGATCAGTCATTGGGGTTGTTACTATTTTCTGGAGATATTGTTTTGCTTGAACACTCTGAAATAGCATTTCACTTTTGTTAAGCATATTTAATATTTTCATTTAAAAGTATTTATTACCTCACTGGAACAGGAATTGCTGCCTTGACAGAAACATGCCAATACCAACACTATTTGGAAAATTATTGCATAGCACTCTGGTATCAGTTTTGGTGATAACTGACCTTCCAATATAAGAAAGCTCCAATAAATGTTGCAAGTAAGATCCAAGCTATAATATACGACTATAGCTAGAATTGAAAACCCGAACATTTCATTAAAACTACTAACTAAGTCCTGCAACTGCGTATAAATTAATTTTAATGAAAAAATTCTTTCAGGATTTTGCAAATCTTGGTAGTCAATATCTAGGATTTTTTCGTTTGGATGCAATTTCGCGCTGGCGTATTGTTTAAGTAGATAATTCATGTGTTTAAACCTGCAGAGAATGTTTTCAATATAAATGCTTGCTTGAACAAATCGAGCACGAGATATTATAACTGATAAGATTCCGCGCCAAAAGAAACCAGAGTATGGATGTGTGCATATGCAAACTACGTACAGGAAAAAATGAAAAGTAATCAATATTGATATAATGCTGTATTTCCGAATAAGTTCCCGTCTGTTGTTCTCTATATTAATTCCAATTCTCAGTTGTAATCGGAAAATGTCATCAATGTGTTGCAGATTTGTAAAAAATGTGATCTGTTTTCCACGCGATAGTAAGGATTCCATAATTGATGCAATATGTGCAATGACCACCGACAAAAATACAGTTGATGTAATTAGGCTTGAAACAACGTAACCTTCACCATAGACGTTTGTTGTAAAACTAAATACGGTAACAACTGCAGTACTAATAATGGTAACACAAGAGAAAGTGATTAGAAATTGTTGAGTCTTTGGGTTCACAGACACTTGGGTTAATGCGAGGAATTTAAAAATGTAATTTGACTGTTTGGTAATCATAACGACGTCAGGAGGAGTATGTTGATGACAAAAGAACTTACTACCTTAAATGAAAGAAGTAAGAACATTTAATCAGTTAAAAGCAAGTCCAAGATAAAAGAGATATGCGCTTTCACTTTAAAAAATTATTAACCTTCGGTCGATATTTGCAATCACTCAAACATTTCCTGCTGAGTACCTTTTGTAGATGTGAATTATTATTGGTCAATTAGATAATTGCAAAGGCTCGTGCTAAATTTAGAAAAAAGGAATCATATTCTGAATCTTAAAGATAAATCGTGTCATAATTATTTTGAGGGAATACCTAGTTTCTGAAGTAGTCCAGTATTTCTGTTAGAACCCTTCGCATTGAATGAAAATGTGGAATATCTTAATTAGCAAATTCTTTTATCTACTACCTTCAAGTAACTTGGGTAACATATGCAACACAATTCTTCTCTGAGTACGTATGCCTATAATACATGCGTTGGCTATCGTGAGCTGAAGTTTGTTAATCAGTGTTGGAATGTGGAAATGTCACAGTCAGTAAGTGCTACACTCACACATTGCCCAAATCGCGACAGTTTCCTTATGCTTTCTCAGCCCAATAGTAACAGCTCCATGTTAATTTCAAAGATTCCCAAACTCTGAAAACGTTGCGTGTTTGCGAAAAGCATTGAAGGGTGAGGCGTATCATATGGTGAGGGGTCGTTTGAAGTATTCGTCAAATGCCGATGCGATAATGGATTTGCTTCGTTTAATGTTTGGGCGTTCAGATGTGCTTGACATCAGAGCTTTTTAATCTTCCAAAGCTCACATCTAAGTGCGATCCGAAGCTTCGATTCTGGGCCGTAAAAGTTAATGGGTTTGTTCGAGATTTGATGTCCTTGAACCGAGAAGAAGATTTGACTAACGGTTACGTCTTAACTAACTTACCATCAAGATTAAGAGCATTTCCCTACCTAGATTGGATAAATGGAAATCGGGTTTGTTAACAGTTACCTTTCAACGATTTCCTGAGATTCTTTTAAATTTATTGACCTACCACCAGATGTATTGAAACCTGAGCCGAACAGAGGAAAACGCAACTAATTAACACCAGCAAAGTTTCTCGAGTTTAACTACATCATCCGGTTGCCACCACAATAATAAATTCATGTTGCAAGTGTCGATGTCTGGAGTGATTACTTTTATATTATGTACAATAAAAAATCTAAGCCCCGCAAGCCAGTCTATTGATGTTGCACGGTTAAAAGAATTGTATTCCCATATACAAGATCTCCCTCTTCCTGGCTTAGTGAAAGCTTAACTGAAAATTTTCTTAAGGTTAAATCAAGTGAAATTTTTATTAGGTCATGGTTAGGTCATGGGCATTGAAGACGTTATTAAACTGGATAGTATAAGGATAATCAGCTTCATCGATGGGAGTATCGTGTTTAGAAACTGCTTTAATACCCTTCGTGAAAATTATGTTTTACGAAGCCATTCGGGATGAAGAAGATCTTCACGACCCCGTTTGACGTCATTTCACCACAGAAGAATTTGGTGTCATGCAACCCAAAGGCGAATTGGTTAGCCGAGAAGTTTGTCGATCGTTCAACATAATTGAATGCTCATTGAAGCTGGTGGGCAGGCAATACGAAATTGGTCTTCTTTGGTCCGCAGATGAAATCAATCTTAACGACAGTCATAGTCTGGTCTTTCGGCGATTGGTTTCATTGGAAAAGTCGTTGAAGAAGAACCCAAAATTGTTAGAGTGTCAGAATAATTATTTTCGACACTTGATCAAGAAGTGAACAAGGTTTGGCTTAGGGTCTGGTATGCATCTACTTTTATTATAAAAATCCTAACAAGATTTCACACTAACCTAGATGGCGGCGAAAGTCAATGGGGTATCTTTGAACACCTGTTTGTTGAAGGGACAATCTCGAGCCATTACATGTAGGTTTTTTTAAGTTTGGAGAACGAAAAGTGGCTGTGAACGGTGATGTCAGAGAGATGTTTCACAGGATTCGCATTACGGCTGATGGACAACAATGTTAACAAATTCTTTAGCGAGATAAAGACACCACAAGACAACCAACGGTTTACATAATGGAAGTGATGATGTTTGGTCATAGGTGTCTCCAGCTTGTGCTCAGTACGTGAAGAATTATCACACCAAACTCTTTAAAGAAGAGAGCCCCGAAGGGGTTGATGGATTGACTAAACGGACTTTTGTTGATGATTATCTTAAGAGTAACAACTCAATTGAAGTACGGAAAGATATTTACATGCCTCACGATCAGGGCGGTGTAGATTGAGTTAGTGAACGACTTGAGTTTGGACCAGGGCATGGCAGTGGTGGTTTTAAAAGAAGTCATACCGAGAGATGTCTTCAGAAATGCTCTGATAGAAACATTAGGCCAAATAAACACGACAAAACGTCCTCTCACCCACATTCCTATCGATCCAGAGGAATCACAACCCTTAACACCTAACTCAATGCTGTTCGGAGAAGAGGATCGGGATGTCACCGTCCTTGGTGTATTTGTGGAAGTAGATTCGTATAGCAAGCTATAAGCCGCCGATCTCAACATTTCATGGCTGAACTCACAAAACGTTGGTATAATGAGTATTTGATTTAAGAGCACAAAGCCCGATGAAGTGGACGATGTAGTTCTTATAATAGAACCAAGCGAGATACGACCGGCGTTGCATTTGGGACTTGTCATCAAAGTGTATCCTGGTCCGGACGGACTTACACGCATGGCCGACGTAAAATTTGTAAACAATATTGTAAAGAGTACATGGTCAGTAGGGAGATTCGCTCTGTTGGATTTAAAGTCTTCTACCTCTTCTCGGACGGCCCCCGGAGTGTTATCGGGTCCTCATAACACATCAGTGTAATCAAGTCCTCAAACACCACACATTCTGTCGTCTCGTTCCAACGAAGCCATTTTGTAAAAGTACGTTCGCGCGGTTCGCATCTCTGACGTGACAGTGAGAAGATATGTTGGTCCGGCAGGAGTATAATTGTTTATTTCTTTTGATAAAATTTAATAGATTTAGCAATGCAACAATGTAGCAACAACCAGAATTTTTAAGGAAAGCGCAATTTATTTATACATCCGTACCATTTCGGTTTAAGAACTGTGTGGTAAATTTGTAGTTCGTCTACTGCTTTGTAGTTTAATTGTAATTAATTGCTTGTAGCATTGGCTACATTTTCACAATTTTATTTCGTTAGCCATTATCGCTATGCTTATTTCCCAGGATTTGGAAAACTCCTTTAAGGAAAAGACACAAGACAATCCTTCAAAAGAATAAGTAAAATAAAATCTTTTTGTGATGTTTTTTAATTGTTATTGCTTATTATTTTTTGATTTAATATAGTCGATAAGACTGTATATTTTTTTTGATACAAAACGACTTTTCTTTTTAAGTAGCAGAGGCCAGAAGATTACTAAAAGATACGTACGAGGTTTCGTAAAAAACACGAACGATACAGAACACCAAACAATTGTTAGGCTCATGTCGAATATAATTCCTCACTGTTCATTTTAGTGAGTCCCCGTGCTGATATAATGAGGAATGTTAATTGACTTCTCCTGAGGGTCTGCTTTTATACTTATTACCTTAAGATTTTGTTTTATTTTATTCTGTTATAAGAATTTAAAGCCATAAAAATGAAAAGCTTATTTTATAGAGTTCAAATTTGATTAAAATTAGACTCCACCTCCGATAGTCTCGATAACGTTACAGGATCGTAGAAGTTAACGTTAAAGTATTCTTTTAGGCTGTCCTCTATTGCTTAGGATTCGATTTAATACAGTATCATTATGAGATTTAATAACCTTTCAACCCTATCCTTTCTGGATTTCTTGTCCCCGCAAGCAAATAAAGGTAAACGTCTGCGGACGCCCCTGTTAATAAATGATTCTTACCAACATATCAAAAAACACCCCCTGCAGACCCCCTGTTCCGTGATAAAATGCGCATCTGCAAAGAATTCGCAAAGTAATAAGAAAACTTCTTAATAAGTCACTCAGGACTAGTCTCAAGGCTCTGGAACGGGTACCGATCAAAATCAAAAAGAACATAGGTGACTAATTCGAGATTCGAAAAGTACCTACTACTTTTGTGGAAAAATCGAAACACTTGGTGAAGGCAGTAGACTAGTGGAAGGCCGCAAAAAAGGCAAAGTAGTCAGGCAGGACACACTCAGTAAACCTGACGGTGCCTATGCTGAGTCGGTCCCTGAGAAGTCTCAAGCATGAGACGGAGGGGCCCAGGGAACAGATCACAACCAGCTCAATCAATGATTAACATCGAGGCTGGTGTGTATCATCACTTTTGGTAACAGATGAAGCTATCAAATAAGCTGTCACGTCTTTAGATGGTTTCAAGTAGCTCGGTACCGATGTCATCTACGCATCACTGCTCCAAAGGGGCACAGAGCAATTTCTACCGGCTTTGAAAATAATTTTTACTGCCAATCTTCCGCTGGCTTATATTCCAAACTCCTAGCTCCAAACTCCTTGAAACGTGGCCGCCGTGGCGTAGTGGGTAGAGTCCGACGCTCACACGCCGAAGGGTCTAGGTTCGATTCCCAGCTCAACACCAATTTTTCGAATATTTCACGGCACCACCTCTTTCGAGCTGCTGACAACACTCAAAGAGTTATAACTGTCTAAGAAAGCTTCTCAAATTTCGCCGTTCGGAGTCGGCAAAAAACTGTAGGTCCCTTCTATTCGTGAGAGAACAGTAGCGCGTACAACACGAGTAGTTGATGAGCAAGCTAGGCCCTGGTCCCCCTCTGGACTGTAGCGCCAACAATTATTATTATTATTATTATTTATTATCGACACGAAAATTTATAAGTCGCCGTCAACCTACCAGTAGTGTTAGGTGGTTTTCGTTAAAATCTGGGTTACGGAAATGATAAAACCGATATTCTCCTATGCATCAGTCGTTTGGTGAAAGACGATTTCGCGCAAGTACGTGATTTCTTTCTTGCTTGCTTGCATCAAGCTTCAAGGAACGGTCTGTCTAGGCTGTACAGTGGCTTACTTTAGTGCGCTGCCGCTCTTGATGTACTGTTTTATTTCCCTCAACTTGACACCTATATCATGGTATGTGTAATCACAATCAAGGCCATCTTCCGCCTAAAAAGGAAAGGTCCTTGGGTCAACTCGTATTGGAGCCTTGACGACCTCGCGCACCACATTTCATATGAAACTAGTTTTTTTGACATGCCGTCTGATACGGCGATACAAACAATCCAGTTGCGTCGTTCATACAAAGTCGATTTTCCCTGTGCCGAGCACTGCCTCTGGCCGGACTCTGAGCCGGGAAGGGAATTTTCTTGTCTTTTAATGAATGAATCCAAAACGATGGAGTGATCTGGAGCTGGTGCATTCGTGGAAAATGACAGCATTAGACTTCACATCCCTATAGTGCACTTGTTACTGGTCCTGAAACCACAAAGTTGTATTGGTTTCTTTTTATTTCTCAGTTCAGAATATACCCAGAAATGTTTCCTTTAAACCAGAAAAATATTTAAAATTTATAATATGAGTTTATAATATGAATAGAATAAAAACTAACGGCTGTTATTTGAAATTAATAAATAGAATAAGTAAATAATAAATAAATAAATAAATAATGTAATTTTGCGTCGGTCTTCTAGGGGGAAACGTATGTGATCCTAATAATGACCAAATAAATTGTGAAGAACAGGTTGAATAGGCGAGGTTTCTGCTTCTGTAGCGACACTGTGCTTAAGGCCTGACTTAAACCTTTAAACATTTCCAAGTTTTCCATAATTTGGTTTGAGACTAGATTCGCTAAGATTTGTCTGGGTCCCGGGGCATCACGGGATCATGGAAAATAAGATTGTCGATGATCTTGCGAAACAAGGATCAAAAGAGATAGTCTCGCATTAAAGCGTGCTTGGGTTTAGTGATGGTACCCGCCTATAGAGCAAATGAAGACACTGCAGAGCACTTCCTCTGTCAATGTCCCGCTTTTCCTCGGGTTTGGTGACGGCTGTTTGGCGCTGATGTGTAGGAGCTATTAAGCTAGGCTCTTTATCACAAAACCGCTTGCTGATTTTCCTTCGAAAAATGTACTACCACACGGTAACCCACTTATAATATAATTTCTTGGGAATTAGGTTTAAATGTATATAGTCGTACAATGGACCGTCTGAGCGCTTCAGTACATCCCAACTTTCAAAAAAAAAAAAAAAAAAAATACCCTTCCATACGGGTGAAGCTTGATGGTTTGGATAAGTCATCTTTGTGTGTTGCCTTGTACGTAGAATCCAATTTTGTAATTTTGGCATACTCATCACCTGTTGTTTTTGGACACTTCGAAACTCGCTTGTTCATCTGTTTTCATGTCAAATGTATATAAGTCGCACGTGAAAATTAACAACTGAATACTGAAGCGCCGCGCCTTTACTCTTCAAGTTAATATATTCTTATCCAAAATAATGTTGCAAGGTGGTACCAAATTTCTACCTCTTCAATCCCATAAGAACACTGATCTTGAAGATAATCACCCCTATCATTGAATCCGCCGGATCGAACGCGGCGGGAGAATGTCAATATTTCCGCGATTTAATATCATTGAAAACGTAAGTGAACAAAAGTCGGTAAAGAAGTGCAATAAAGTAGCTATCATTGAATCTGCGGTTGATCCGCTGACGATTCCACTTCCAAATTGTGTCACAAATTGTGACGTTTCTCAACCGCAACACATTTGATGCGGTTGGCAAAATAATGAAAATGAAGAAGTAAGTAAAATAATCACACATTTTGATATTTTATCAAAATTTTTATATGTAGAAAATCCGGATATCGCGAAAAACATGACCAGGAAAGATCCAGAGACAATCCAAAAGTTTTGGATAAATCTTCAGCAGGAGCTGAATAGTTTGGGGCTTCCTGTAAAGGAAATATCGGAGTGGAAAAAGGCAAATTTAAATAAATAATCTCTTTTTATCTATGGATGATCATTTTGGATACATTTACGTTAGGTTTGGTCGGACCACAAATTTGCCCTCCGGAAGAAACTTTGCAACAACAAAAGGGAACTGAAGGTAACAGGTGGAGGGGAAAACAAGGAGATTTATTTCACTCCGTTAGAAGAGAAAGTTATTCAACTCTTTTGCTTAAAGTATTGTGTTGATGGTTTGCCGCAAACTAAAAGCTTTGGTGTTCCTTTGTCGAACGTAACTTCCACCCACAATGCGGCGCCCATGAACGTTGATGATGTTGATGATGTTAATGCTGATGTCCTTTCACCAAGGTAAAAAGAAAGTGACATCAACAACACAAATATCATGACACCTAGTACGACAAAGGATACACCCAGGAAAACATTTCAGAGGCCAGTGCAACTTTTGGAGAAACAGGTGAAAGTGCAAGAGCACCTGTGTGAAAATCTGTCAATAGCGCTAGAAACAGTCCAAAAACAAAACGAAGAAACCAACACCTGCTTGCGAAAAATATACCGGGCAATCGATCGACTGAATGACTCCTAAACTAAAAACAACAAATTGCACCAACAACTTTTAGACGAGACGAGGAGGCATAACGCATTGAAATCTTGTCCAGTTCCATTTTGATACCCACCCTCTGCTAAAAATCTCAGGCATGCTGCTAATTTTACATCAGGGATTAGTGATGATGATCTGACAACGGGTGGTAATTTTGCCTTAAACATGTCCAATATATACTGAAACCCCGCTTTGTTCAGTCTGAATTGTTTGATAAACCTACAATTATGAATATTAACTTCAAGTTGAATAAAGAAATTGTTCTTTAACTACTAAGCATCGGGTAATAAACAAACATCATTTGTCACGCTCCTTATTTTTTGGCGTATATGTCGGCAATCACTTTCTTCCTCCTCAAAATCCAAAAAAAAGCCAATTGTGTCCATAACTTTTAAATAATTTATAATTGAAGTCAACCTTTCTTTAACAAAAATTTCACAGTGACAGAAAACAGCTGGTATTAAAGAACATCGATAATGACGTCCATCCGACCGGTAATGTAGCAATAGAAGGGTTAGCCGCGGAAGTGAATTCCCACCGCGGTCGATCCGGCGGATTCAATGATAGGCATGAAAATGTATATCAACCAAAAAAAAAAAACAATTGCGGGCGGAAACGCAAAACGATCTGAAATCGCAAAAATCATAAAAGGTTGTGCTTTTTGGTCTTGATGAATATCCACGGACCTTATTAAAATTGAATTGGCTACGGTTGGTATAAGGTGCAAAAACACAAAACGTCAAAAGCACACCGAATGTTTTTGCAGAGTGTATTTTGAGAACGGTTCAATTTCCCTTGCTGATCTCAGGAAAAACATATTTCCCATCTCCGTACCCAAGTGAGATGGGAATTCAAACGTCGTGTTAAGAAAAACATTACTCAAGGCCACAACTGCAGCTTATGCACTTTTACCGGAATTTCTAAATGTGCGCACTTTGGTGGTAGTTATAAAACCACCGAAGAAAACTGTAAATGTCCTGACGATATACCCATATATAATTGGGAAAAAAAATCAAAAAATGTCTCATCTGCTCGCACCCACCCCGCCGCGAGCTGATGCACAATCATCAGTGCCACCGAAGAGCTTAAATGTTAACAGTGTTCACGATTTTTCCTCTCTACCTGTATCGTCACGTCAGACGCAGCTTCAGCCACATCACCGGGCAACAGCGTAACCAGATGATTTTATTTAATCCTGCTACAGATAGAAGGAAAAACTGCAAAATCTGCTAGAAAAAAAAATTAAAAAATTCTAAAAAAACTGCGATTGTTTTTTCGTTGAAAAATATTATTTTTTTTATTATTGGTTTAAATTAAGGCAAATATTTGGATTTTGATTTTACTTAATCCTGCTAAAGATAGAAGGAAAAACTGCAAAATCTGCTAGAAAAAAAATTAAAAAATTCTAAAAAACTGCGAGTGTTTTTTCGTTGAAAAATATTATTTTTTTTATTATTGGTATAAATTAAGGCAAATATTTGGATTTCATATTGCATTTTAAAATATATTCTTATCCAAAATAATGTTGCGAGGTGGTACCAAATTTCTACCTCTTTAATCCCATAAGAACACTGATCTTGAAGATAATCACCCCTATCATTGAATCCGCCGGATCGAACGCGGCGAGAGAATGTCAATATTTCCGCGACTTAATATCATTGAAAACGTAAGTGAACAAAAGTCGGTAAAGAAGTGCAATAAAGTAGCTATCATTGAATCTGCGGTTGATCCGCTGACGATTCCACTTCCAAATTGTGTCACAAATTGTGACGTTTCTCAACCGCAACACATTTGATGCGGTTGGCAAAATAATGAAAATGAAGAAGTAAGTAAAATAATCACACATTTTGATATTTTATCAAAATTTTTATATGTAGAAAATCCGGATATCGCGAAAAACATGACCAGGAAAGATCCAGAGACAATCCAAAAGTTTTGGATAAATCTTCAGCAGGAGCTGAATAGTTTGGGGCTTCCTGTAAAGGAAATATCGGAGTGGAAAAAGGCAAATTTAAATAAATAATCTCTTTTTATCTATGGATGATCATTTTGGATACATTTACGTTAGGTTTGGTCGGACCACAAATTTGCCCTCCGGAAGAAACTTTGCAACAACAAAAGGGAACTGAAGGTAACAGGTGGAGGGGAAAACAAGGAGATTTATTTCACTCCGTTAGAAGAGAAAGTTATTCAACTCTTTTGCTTAAAGTATTGTGTTGATGGTTTGCCGCAAACTAAAAGCTTTGGTGTTCCTTTGTCGAACGTAACTTCCACCCCCAATGCGGCGCCCATGAACGTTGATGATGTTGATGATGTTAATGCTGATGTCCTTTCACCAAGGTAAAAAGAAAGTGACATCAACAACACAAATATCATGACACCTAGTACGACAAAGGATACACCCAGGAAAACATTTCAGAGGCCAGTGCAACTTTTGGAGAAACAGGTGAAAGTGCAAGAGCACCTGTGTGAAAATCTGTCAATAGCGCTAGAAACAGTCCAAAAACAAAACGAAGAAACCAACACCTGCTTGCGAAAAATATACCGGGCAATCGATCGACTGAATGACTCCTAAACTAAAAACAACAAATTGCACCAACAACTTTTAGACGAGACGAGGAGGCATAACGCATTGAAATCTTGTCCAGTTCCATTTTGATACCCACCCTCTGCTAAAAATCTCAGGCATGCTGCTAATTTTACATCAGGGATTAGTGATGATGATCTGACAACGGGTGGTAATTTTGCCTTAAACATGTCCAATATATACTGAAACCCCGCTTTGTTCAGTCTGAATTGTTTGATAAACCTACAATTATGAATATTAACTTCAAGTTGAATAAAGAAATTGTTCTTTAACTACTAAGCATCGGGTAATAAACAAACATCATTTGTCACGCTCCTTATTTTTTGGCGTATATGTCGGCAATCACTTTCTTCCTCCTCAAAATCCAAAAAAAAGCCAATTGTGTCCATAACTTTTAAATAATTTATAATTGAAGTCAACCTTCCTTTAACAAAAATTTCACAGTGACAGAAAACAGCTGGTATTAAAGAACATCGATAATGACGTCCATCCGACCGGTAATGTAGCAATAGAAGGGTTAGCCGCGGAAGTGAATTCCCACCGCGGTCGATCCGGCGGATTCAATGATAGGCATGAAAATGTATATCAACCAAAAAAAAAAAACAATTGCGGGCGGAAACGCAAAACGATCTGAAATCGCAAAAATCATAAAAGGTTGTGCTTTTTGGTCTTGATGAATATCCACGGACCTTATTAAAAATGAATTGGCTACGGTTGGTATAAGGTGCAAAAACACAAAACGTCAAAAGCACACCGAATGTTTTTGCAGAGTGTATTTTGAGAACGGTTCAATTTCCCTTGCTGATCTCAGGAAAAACATATTTCCCATCTCCGTACCCAAGTGAGATGGGAATTCAAACGTCGTGTTAAGAAAAACATTACTCAAGGCCACAACTGCAGCTTATGCACTTTTACCGGAATTTCTAAATGTGCGCACTTTGGTGGTAGTTATAAAACCACCGAAGAAAACTGTAAATGTCCTGACGATATACCCATATATAATTGGGAAAAAAAATCAAAAAATGTCTCATCTGCTCGCACCCACCCCGCCGCGAGCTGATGCACAATCATCAGTGCCACCGAAGAGCTTAAATGTTAACAGTGTTCACGATTTTTCCTCTCTACCTGTATCGTCACGTCAGACGCAGCTTCAGCCACATCACCGGGCAACAGCGTAACCAGATGATTTTATTTAATCCTGCTACAGATAGAAGGAAAAACTGCAAAATCTGCTAGAAAAAAAAATTAAAAAATTCTAAAAAAACTGCGATTGTTTTTTCGTTGAAAAATATTATTTTTTTTATTATTGGTTTAAATTAAGGCAAATATTTGGATTTTGATTTTACTTAATCCTGCTAAAGATAGAAGGAAAAACTGCAAAATCTGCTAGAAAAAAAATTAAAAAATTCTAAAAAACTGCGAGTGTTTTTTCGTTGAAAAATATTATTTTTTTTATTATTGGTATAAATTAAGGCAAATATTTGGATTTCATATTGCATTTTAAAATATATTCTTATCCAAAATAATGTTGCGAGGTGGTACCAAATTTCTACCTCTTTAATCCCATAAGAACACTGATCTTGAAGATAATCACCCCTATCATTGAATCCGCCGGATCGAACGCGGCGAGAGAATGTCAATATTTCCGCGACTTAATATCATTGAAAACGTAAGTGAACAAAAGTCGGTAAAGAAGTGCAATAAAATAGCTATCATTGAATCTGCGGTTGATCCGCTGACGATTCCATTTCCAAATTGTGTCACAAATTGTGACGTTTCTCAACCGCAACACATTTGATGCGGTTGGCAAAATAATGAAAATGAAGAAGTAAGTAAAATAATCACACATTTTGATATTTTATCAAAATTTTTATATGTAGAAAATCCGGATATCGCGAAAAACATGACCAGGAAAGATCCAGAGACAATCCAAGAGTTTTGGATAAATCTTCAGCAGGAGCTGAATAGTTTGGGGCTTCCTGTAAAGGAAATATCGGAGTGGAAAAAGGCAAATTTAAATAAATAATCTCTTTTTATCTATGGATGATCATTTTGGATACATTTACGTTAGGTTTGGTCGGACCACAAATTTGCCCTCCGGAAGAAACTTTGCAACAACAAAAGGGAACTGAAGGTAACAGGTGGAGGGGAAAACAAGGAGATTTATTTCACTCCGTTAGAAGAGAAAGTTATTCAACTCTTTTGCTTAAAGTATTGTGTTGATGGTTTGCCGCAAACTAAAAGCTGTGGTGTTCCTTTGTCGAACGTAACTTCCACCTCCAATGCGGCGCCCATGAACGTTGATGATGTTGATGATGTTAATGCTGATGTCCTTTCACCAAGGTAAAAAGAAAGTGACATCAACAACACAAATATCATGACACCGAGTACGACAAAGGATACACTCAGGAAAACATTTCAGAGGCCAGTGCAACTTTTGGAGAAACAGGTGAAAGTGCAAGAGCATCTGTGTGAAAATCTGTCAATAGCGCTAGAAACAGTCCAAAAACAAAACGAAGAAACCAACACCTGCTTGCGAAAAATATACCGGGCAATCGATCGACTGAATGACTCCTAAACTAAAAACAACAAATTGCACCAACAACTTTTAGACGAGACGAGGAGGCATAACGCATTGAAATCTTGTCCAGTTCCATTTTGATACCCACCCTCTGCTAAAAATCTCAGGCATGCTGCTAATTTTACATCAGGGATTAGTGATGATGATCTGACAACGGGTGGTAATTTTGCCTTAAACATGTCCAATATATACTGAAACCCCGCTTTGTTCAGTCTGAATTGTTTGATAAACCTACAATTATGAATATTAACTTCAAGTTGAATAAAGAAATTGTTCTTTAACTACTAAGCATCGGGTAATAAACAAACATCATTTGTCACGCTCCTTATTTTTTGGCGTATATGTCGGCAATCACTTTCTTCCTCCTCAAAATCCAAAAAAAAGCCAATTGTGTCCATAACTTTTAAATAATTTATAATTGAAGTCAACCTTCCTTTAACAAAAATTTCACAGTGACAGAAAACAGCTGGTATTAAAGAACATCGATAATGACGTCCATCCGACCGGTAATGTAGCTCATCCGGTGGATTCAATAGAAGGGTTAGCCGCGGAAGTGAATTCCCACCGCGTTCGATCCGGCGGATTCAATGATAGGCATGAAAATGTATATCAACCAAAAAAAAAAAAACAATTGCGGGCGGAAACGCAAAACGATCTGAAATCGCAAAAATCATAAAAGGTTGTGCTTTTTGGTCTTGATGAATATCCACGGACCTTATTAAAAATGAATTGGCTACGGTTGGTATAAGGTGCAAAAACACAAAACGTCAAAAGCACACCGAATGTTTTTGCAGAGTGTATTTTGAGAACGGTTCAATTTCCCTTGCTGATCTCAGGAAAAACATATTTCCCATCTCCGTACCCAAGTGAGATGGGAATTCAAACGTCGTGTTAAGAAAAACATTACTCAAGGCCACAACTGCAGCTTATGCACTTTTACCGGAATTTCTAAATGTGCGCACTTTGGTGGTAGTTATAAAACCACCGAAGAAAACTGTAAATGTCCTGACGATATACCCATATATAATTGGAAAAAAAAATCAAAAAATGTCTCATCTTCTCGCACCCACCCCGCCGCGAGCTGATGCACAATCATCAGTGCCACCGAAGAGCTTAAATGTTAACAGTGTTCACGATTTTTCCTCTCTACCTGTATCGTCACGTCAGACGCAGCTTCAGCCACATCACCGGGCAACAGCGTAACCAGATGTTTTTCTTTAATCCTGCTACAGATAGAAGGAAAAACTGCAAAATCTGCTAGAAAAAAAAAATTAAAAAATTCTAAAAAAACTCCGATTGTTTTTTCGTTGAAAAATATTATTTTTTTTATTATTGGTGTAAATTAAGGCAAATATTTGGATTTTGATTTTACTTAATCCTGCTACAGATAGAAGGAAAAACTGCAAAATCTGCTAGAAAAAAAATTAAAAAATTCTAAAAAACTGCGAGTGTTGTTTCGTTGAAAAATATTATTCTTTTTATTATTGGTATAAATTAAGGCAAATATTTGGATTTCATATTGCATTTTAAAAGCTCTACATTTCTTATTTTGCGTAACTTAAGATATTTAATATTTTTAATAAATAAATATTTTTATGGAATGCAAAAATTAAACCCTGTCTTTACATTCGTGTTATTAAATGTTATTAAATGAAATTATTTTGACATTAGAATTCATTAAATATAACATTTTATCTGTAGGAATAAAGTTGTAACAGCCCTCTGAGCAACATTTTCATTATTTAAACTAAAACTCGTTAGTTTTAAACATATTTACCTGTGAAAATATTCTTTCACAAGCAGCGTTAGATGTTGGTAAAATTATCATATATTTTGCAAATTTACACATTGTTACATACTTTTTGTTGTCATCATTTCCCCAAAATGGTTCAACTGACTGAATTTCATTATTGTTTAAACCCGATAATAAGAGACCTGATGCATATTTATCAAATTTTATTAGCCAATATTCATCAACAATTTTTTTTTATAGTAAATAAAATGGTGCAGAATATAAGTTTCTACTTTGTAAGTTTTTTATTTTTATTTTGTTTAAAAAACTGCTGAAAACTACGAAATTTCAGGAAATACTAAAAAATCTGCTGCATGTGATTTTGAAGATGAAATCCTGCTAAAATCGCAGAAAACTGCTAAATCTGGTAACGCTGTTGGGCAATGCATACACATGCTCAAAAATGTTCAAACGATCGTTTTAAACACAATTCATCTTTACCAGCTAAGGATCATCTTTTCTCTTATGAAAAGCTAACTTCTTTAAAGTTTGACATGGTCTCTGTCTGCTTTAAATAACAGACAGAAAAATGATGACCTCTTATCGCTGGTGGGGGGAAGTCAATGCTTGGTGGTTACTTAACTGAACGATATTATCATGAAAACGCGGCGAAACAAAACACACTAAGGTGAATGAATCGTGCTGTTGTGCATTGTTGAGCATTGTGCTTCATCGTTTGGAGTCGTGTTTCATTATTTGTTGTGAACGATCACAACATGCTGGGGCCGCCTAGACAGCAAAGTGTTCGTTGGAAAATTTTGATGATGAAGCATTTTTATTTCTTCGATCTATTAGTGCTATGTTAGGGGTGGTCCCGATGTTGACGTTGGCTGACTTCCTTTTCCTAAACCTTTTCAAGGCAGCAATGCCCAGTGCAATTAAGATGACAAACGTTAATGCACTGCTTATTGAATATAGCTGAATGTTGTGGTTTTGGATTTTATTTGACAGTACTTTTTAACTTTTTTGGAGAGCGATCTCATGTTTTAATCTGGAGATGTGCTGTGATATCTTTGTTCCAACAAAAGGCAGCTCTTCGTTGGAGTAATTCTGATCAGCTGGAAATATTCAAGTTGTCGTCAATTGGGCTGATGAAGATTCTTTTCCACATGTTATGTCTACCTTGACAGCTGATGGTGTGTGTGTGTGGTGTGCTGCAAATCCAAGTGTTTGTATGGTACATTTGTACCCAATACAATTGAGGATTGCCGATTTGAATAACACAAGACGATGAAATCTGGCTTGTTTGTCTTAAGAGACTCATTTCACAGGAGCTAAAAGTAGACTCGGTAATAAACAACGGATGTTTCATGTCGCACCTGAATGATCCTGATATTCGTTGATTTTACATCGAGAATGATATTTAACTAAATAGGTAGAAATGATCGTCTTCAAGATTGACTATCAAATACTCGGATGAAGGCACGATAAAGACAAATTTCTATTCTCGCCAAGCTTGGATGAAAGAAGCTTACACATCCTGAAATCTTCGGAAATTTAAAAACTGCAAAACAAAAGCCCAACAATTTAAAGTGATTGCTCAGCGTGCAAGTAAATATCTGTATAATAGTGCCAAGTAATTTTAAGTTTCGTTTAAAGCTTTTATGTTGACATGCTAAAGGCATTCACAACACTCTGGATAATAATTTTTGTCTTATTTGTGAAATGTGGATCACAAGCTGTGATCAGAATAGCAAAGGCGGTAGTGCCGCCATACTCATAAAAATAAAAATATTGCTCTCTCTGTGTTGCCAATGTCGTATTCACTAGTACTAGAAAATATTGAAGTTGAAGTAGAGCTAAATCTTAGTGCATCTTTAAATTTTTTTCTGCATATTTTTTTCGAGGATCATGTATTGCATACATCAAAAATGCATCAATGCTTGAAAAATTATTTTAGTAGATTTTTAAGCTTTTATAATGTTGCCACAGGAGGCGATTTGAATTGTATTCATCGAAGTTGCGGATATTTACGAGCAAAAGTTTGGGGAAATACGTTAAATAACTTATGCTTAACAAATAACTTTACTATAAGGTAAGAATATCGAACCTCTTTATGGAACAATAGATTAAGAATGCTGGACCCAAATTCAAGACCTTTTTGGAATGTAGCCAAAATTTTGCGAAAAAAGGCAATTATTGTATGAACCTAAATGTTAATGGAACAACAGTATCAAACAACGAGGATAAAACTAAGATTTTAGCAACTACATTCTTCGAGAATCACACAACGACGTGTACTAATTCATATCCTTTCGATGCTAAAGTTGCAAGTTAGGTATCTGGCCTTAACACCTTAGTTATATCCGTAACCTCTACAGAATTCACATCTCTAGAGGACATAGAGGTCTTTGCTTCTGATCTCAGAAATCGTAACACCTCAGGTCTAGATAGAAAAAGGGAACCAAGTGAATAAACAACTTTCTGTTAGTGCTGTTGTGTACCTAGTATTTTTAATCAATGCCTGCTTCAAAATGATTTATTTCCCGAAATTGTGGAAGACGGCAAAGGTGATACCGTTGATAACACAAGGGATGAATCCATCTTATCCAAACGGAAAACTCTTAAAGAGTTTCAGCGGAAGCTATTAAAATCAACATTTGTGAGTGCCACAAAAGTACTACCTAGTGAACAATTTGGCTTTAGGAGAAGTTACAGTACATCCCATCAAATATTAAGAATATGTAAAGCTGTTAAGCAAACGTTTAATCTAAAAAAGTAGTTAAGTCTAATACTCCTCGACATTAAAACGGCTTTTAAATCAGTGTGGCACATTGGCTACATTTTGTAAAATTATTTATCAAAAAGTTACAAAGTTTTCTTCTGGGTATTCAAAGTATGCGTAAGTGGTGCATTCTCTTCATTAAAATCTGTACTAGATGGTATATCACAAGACTCTACCCTGGCTCAAGTCAAGAAAGGTCACACAAAATCGACGTCTCCGACAGAGCACACACTAGACAGCAAAATCTTCGTCTACCTCGGCTCCGCAGTAAACAGGGACAACAACATCAGTACCGAAATAAAACGCTTAAGCAGTCTTGCCAATCGCTGTTTCTTTGGGCTCAAGAGGCAATTGAGTAATAAAGCTCTGTCTCGAAGTACTAACCTCGTTTTATATAACAGCTTGATCATCCCAGTCCTACTTTATGGCGCAGAATCCTGGACGTTAGCAAAGGCGGATGAGGAAGCCCTTAGTCTTTTCGAGAGAAAAGTTTTGCGTGCGATTTTTGGTTCTGTTTGCGTTGATGGCATCTGGACACCAATGCTCCGGCCCTAAAGGTTTTTTAATCCGAGCCATTGGGACAACGCAGCAGGCCTAGACTAAGGTGGCGCACACAAGTGGAGAAGGATCTCAACCAACTTAGAGTGCTCAACTTGAGACAGCTGATGGAAGATCGTGCTGGCTGGAGAGGCATACTAGCTTACGCCCAGGTCCAACCCGGACTGTAGCATCACAAGAAGATGTAATTTTGTCATTAATGTCAGTGATGTGTTTTTTAAACTTACCAGCTTTTCTTGGAGAGTGGAATGCAGTCTTTCAATATCCGCATTTCCAATGTGACTGTTGGGTTTTGTGTAGTGCAACTCAACTCCTTGGCTTTTTAAATACTCTTTCAACTGATGTGCTTTGAACTCGTTATCCGTTATAATTTCATTGGCTTATTAAATTTTTAAAAATGATACTCTATTTTTTACTTTCTTTTTATCCAATTTTTGTTGGGCAAGTGGTATGCAGCGATCTGTTGCGATTGAAGCCTTCCGACCCTTGGCCCTTTGAGAAGTGGAGAAAAGTATTGTGGACTGATGAATCCAAAATCATTTCATATAAAGGAAGATATAAAAGAGGTAAAGGGTCTCGTCAGTATGTAAGGCGTCCTCCTTATATAGAATATGATCCCCGATACACCATACGAGGGTTGCCTTTTATATTTAGGGATTAGAGAACAAAAACAAATATTAATCATCGGAAATAGCTTTATTGTTTTTCAAAATATTCCCCAATATGACCTATACACCTTTGCATGCGTTTGAACCAATTGTTGAATCACTTTTGCCACTCTGATTGAGGTATCTCCAAAACGTGCATTTTGAACGCATCAGCCGCTTCTTCAGGTGTAGAAAACCGTTGACCTCTCATTTTATTTTTTCTTCTTCTTCTTCGGATGGCGCTACAGTCCGGGGTGGACCTGGGCATCAACCAACATGCCTCTCCAGATAGCATGATCTCTTGCCAGCTGCCTTCAATTGCGCACTCCAAGTTGGTTGAGGTCCTTTTTAACTTGTGTGCGCCATCTCAGTCCAGGTCTGTTGCGTTGTCCCTGTGGTTCGGATTCGAAGACTCTTCGGGCCGTAGCAGTGGTGTCCATACGCTCTACATGGCCTAGCCACCTTGAGCGTTGTATCTCTCGAAGAGACCAAGGGCTTCTTCATCCGCTTTTAATAGCGCCCAGGTTTCTGCGCCGTAAAGAAAGACTGGAATGATCAAGGTGTTGTACAAAGTCACTTTGGTCGTTCGGGAGAGGGCTTTATTACTCAATTGCCTCTTAAGCCCAAAGAAACAGCAATTTTTAAGAGTGATTCTGCGCTTGATTTTGGTACTGATGTTGTTGTTCCTATTCACCGCATATCCGAGATAGACGAAGTCCATGACTACCTCGAAGTGTTTGCTACCCATAGTGACGCTCTGTCCGAGACCTCGATGTTCTGCGTCCTTCTTCGATGACAGCATATACTTCGTTTTGCCCTCGTTTACCACCAGTCCCCCTTTAGCCGCTTCCGCTTCGATGCTAGCAAACGCCTCATTGACGGCTCGCTGAGTTCGGCCGATCACGTCAATGTCATCCGCATAAGCTAGCATTTGAACGGACTTGTGGAAGATCGTGCCTCTGATGTTGACGTGTGAGTTCAGCACGATCTCCTCAAGAATGATGTTAAAGAAGTTGCATGACAGCTCGTCGCCTTGTCTAAATCCTTTTTTGACATCGAAGGTCTCGGTGAGTTCGGTACCGACCTTGACGGAGCAGCGAGAGTTCTCCATCGTCATCCTACACAATCTGACGAGTTTGGTAGGAATGCCAAAACTAGACATAGCACTGTATAGTTCGACTCTATGCACGCTGTCATACGCGGCCTTGAAATCGACGAATAGATTGTGGGTGTCGATTTGTACTTCTTGAGACTTCTCCAGGATCTGCCGCAGTGTGAAGATCTGGTCGATTGTGGACACTGATAAGGACCTTTCAGGTTGTTGACGAACGGTTTCAGGCGCTCACACAATACGGCAGAAAAAATCTTATATACGATGTTAAGGCGACTGATCCCTCGGTAGTTGGCGCAGTCGAAGGGACCGGACAAACGTTGCTGAGATTCCACTCGTCGGGCATGCTTTTCTCTGACCATATCTCACAGATGAGCTGGTGCATGCACCCAGCCAGCTTATCCCCAGCCGCTTTGAACAGCTCTGCGGATAGTCCGTCCGCGCCAGCAGCATTGTTCGACTTCAGTCTCGATATTGCTATCTTGACCTTGCCGAAGTCGGGGGGACGGAATTCTTGTCCATCGTGGTCCAAATTGAGTGGAACAATTTGCCGAACAGCGGGATTTGCGTCGTCATTGCCGTTAAAGAGTCTGCAGAAATGAATGAATGAGAAGCCTGCCTGCACTTATCTTTCTTCCATGTAGAACCTCGACTTCATCGGTAATAATATTAGTCAGAATTAGTTGAGTTTTATACTTACTCACTATTTCCTCTTTAATTGGGAAGTGGCTCAAGTAATTGCTCTGGGGTAGAATGAATCGTAGCCATATTGGACGTGATATCGTCATCAAATTGGTCTATATTTTCTATTCTACTTAAAATGTCAGCTTCTTTCTTTTCCTTCCCTTTAAAGTACTCTTTGTCGTAGTTAAACTCTGACAGTTTTAATAACCATCTTTGGTTTCTTTAGGAGAGCTCTTTCCCGTTGTACTTTTTGTTAAAGGGGTTTGATTGGTTGATGGTCAGTGATTATTTTAAACTTATTACTTCATAGATAAGGTCTAAAATATAAAATATCTCAACTTTTTTGCTCTTCATTCATTGCTTCATAAAAAGTGTTAAGGTGATCGGATTTAGTTGAAATATGCGCCGTTTTGTTCGATAACCTGTTTTCATCTTGACGGCAACTTCATAACTCTTATTATTTATTATTTATTATTTATTATTTATTATTTATTATTTATTATTTATTATTTATTATTCATTATTTATTATTTATTATTTATTATTTATTATTTATTATTTATTATTTATTATTTATTATTTATTATTTATTATTTATTATTTATTATTTATTATTTATTATTTATTATTTATTATTTATTATTTATTATTTATTATTTATTATTTATTATTTATTATTTATTATTTATTATTTATTATTTATTATTTATTATTTATTATTTATTATTTATTATTTATTATTTATTATTTATTATTTATTATTTATTATTTATTATTTATTATTTATTATTTATTATTTATTATTTATTATTTATTATTTATTATTTATTATTTATTATTTATTATTTATTATTTATTATTTATTATTTATTATTTATTATTTATTATTTATTATTTATTATTTATTATTTATTATTTATTATTTATTATTTATTATTTATTATTTATTATTTATTATTTATTATTTATTATTTATTATTTATTATTTATTATTTATTATTTATTATTTATTATTTATTATTTATTATTTATTATTTATTATTTATTATTTATTATTTATTATTTATTATTTATTATTTATTATTTATTATTTATTATTTATTATTTATTATTTATTATTTATTATTTATTATTTATTATTTATTATTTATTATTTATTATTTATTATTTATTATTTATTATTTATTATTTATTATTTATTATTTATTATTTATTATTTATTATTTATTATTTATTATTTATTATTTATTATTTATTATTTATTATTTATTATTTATTATTTATTATTTATTATTTATTATTTATTATTTATTATTTATTATTTATTATTTATTATTTATTATTTATTATTTATTATTTATTATTTATTATTTATTATTTATTATTTATTATTTATTATTTATTATTTATTATTTATTATTTATTATTTATTATTTATTATTTATTATTTATTATTTATTATTTATTATTTATTATTTATTATTTATTATTTATTATTTATTATTTATTATTTATTATTTATTATTTATTATTTATTATTTATTATTTATTATTTATTATTTATTATTTATTATTTATTATTTATTATTTATTATTTATTATTTATTATTTATTATTTATTATTTATTATTTATTATTTATTATTTATTATTTATTATTTATTATTTATTATTTATTATTTATTATTTATTATTTATTATTTATTATTTATTATTTATTATTTATTATTTATTATTTATTATTTATTATTTATTATTTATTATTTATTATTTATTATTTATTATTTATTATTTATTATTTATTATTTATTATTTATTATTTATTATTTATTATTTATTATTTATTATTTATTATTTATTATTTATTATTTATTATTTATTATTTATTATTTATTATTTATTATTTATTATTTATTATTTATTATTTATTATTTATTATTTATTATTTATTATTTATTATTTATTATTTATTATTTATTATTTATTATTTATTATTTATTATTTATTATTTATTATTTATTATTTATTATTTATTATTTATTATTTATTATTTATTATTTATTATTTATTATTTATTATTTATTATTTATTATTTATTATTTATTATTTATTATTTATTATTTATTATTTATTATTTATTATTTATTATTTATTATTTATTATTTATTATTTATTATTTATTATTTATTATTTATTATTTATTATTTATTATTTATTATTTATTATTTATTATTTATTATTTATTATTTATTATTTATTATTTATTATTTATTATTTATTATTTATTATTTATTATTTATTATTTATTATTTATTATTTATTATTTATTATTTATTATTTATTATTTATTATTTATTATTTATTATTTATTATTTATTATTTATTATTTATTATTTATTATTTATTATTTATTATTTATTATTTATTATTTATTATTTATTATTTATTATTTATTATTTATTATTTATTATTTATTATTTATTATTTATTATTTATTATTTATTATTTATTATTTATTATTTATTATTTATTATTTATTATTTATTATTTATTATTTATTATTTATTATTTATTATTTATTATTTATTATTTATTATTTATTATTTATTATTTATTATTTATTATTTATTATTTATTATTTATTATTTATTATTTATTATTTATTATTTATTATTTATTATTTATTATTTATTATTTATTATTTATTATTTATTATTTATTATTTATTATTTATTATTTATTATTTATTATTTATTATTTATTATTTATTATTTATTATTTATTATTTATTATTTATTATTTATTATTTATTATTTATTATTTATTATTTATTATTTATTATTTATTATTTATTATTTATTATTTATTATTTATTATTTATTATTTATTATTTATTATTTATTATTTATTATTTATTATTTATTATTTATTATTTATTATTTATTATTTATTATTTATTATTTATTATTTATTATTTATTATTTATTATTTATTATTTATTATTTATTATTTATTATTTATTATTTATTATTTATTATTTATTATTTATTATTTATTATTTATTATTTATTATTTATTATTTATTATTTATTATTTATTATTTATTATTTATTATTTATTATTTATTATTTATTATTTATTATTTATTATTTATTATTTATTATTTATTATTTATTATTTATTATTTATTATTTATTATTTATTATTTATTATTTATTATTTATTATTTATTATTTATTATTTATTATTTATTATTTATTATTTATTATTTATTATTTATTATTTATTATTTATTATTTATTATTTATTATTTATTATTTATTATTTATTATTTATTATTTATTATTTATTATTTATTATTTATTATTTATTATTTATTATTTATTATTTATTATTTATTATTTATTATTTATTATTTATTATTTATTATTTATTATTTATTATTTATTATTTATTATTTATTATTTATTATTTATTATTTATTATTTATTATTTATTATTTATTATTTATTATTTATTATTTATTATTTATTATTTATTATTTATTATTTATTATTTATTATTTATTATTTATTATTTATTATTTATTATTTATTATTTATTATTTATTATTTATTATTTATTATTTATTATTTATTATTTATTATTTATTATTTATTATTTATTATTTATTATTTATTATTTATTATTTATTATTTATTATTTATTATTTATTATTTATTATTTATTATTTATTATTTATTATTTATTATTTATTATTTATTATTTATTATTTATTATTTATTATTTATTATTTATTATTTATTATTTATTATTTATTATTTATTATTTATTATTTATTATTTATTATTTATTATTTATTATTTATTATTTATTATTTATTATTTATTATTTATTATTTATTATTTATTATTTATTATTTATTATTTATTATTTATTATTTATTATTTATTATTTATTATTTATTATTTATTATTTATTATTTATTATTTATTATTTATTATTTATTATTTATTATTTATTATTTATTATTTATTATTTATTATTTATTATTTATTATTTATTATTTATTATTTATTATTTATTATTTATTATTTATTATTTATTATTTATTATTTATTATTTATTATTTATTATTTATTATTTATTATTTATTATTTATTATTTATTATTTATTATTTATTATTTATTATTTATTATTTATTATTTATTATTTATTATTTATTATTTATTATTTATTATTTATTATTTATTATTTATTATTTATTATTTATTATTTATTATTTATTATTTATTATTTATTATTTATTATTTATTATTTATTATTTATTATTTATTATTTATTATTTATTATTTATTATTTATTATTTATTATTTATTATTTATTATTTATTATTTATTATTTATTATTTATTATTTATTATTTATTATTTATTATTTATTATTTATTATTTATTATTTATTATTTATTATTTATTATTTATTATTTATTATTTATTATTTATTATTTATTATTTATTATTTATTATTTATTATTTATTATTTATTATTTATTATTTATTATTTATTATTTATTATTTATTATTTATTATTTATTATTTATTATTTATTATTTATTATTTATTATTTATTATTTATTATTTATTATTTATTATTTATTATTTATTATTTATTATTTATTATTTATTATTTATTATTTATTATTTATTATTTATTATTTATTATTTATTATTTATTATTTATTATTTATTATTTATTATTTATTATTTATTATTTATTATTTATTATTTATTATTTATTATTTATTATTTATTATTTATTATTTATTATTTATTATTTATTATTTATTATTTATTATTTATTATTTATTATTTATTATTTATTATTTATTATTTATTATTTATTATTTATTATTTATTATTTATTATTTATTATTTATTATTTATTATTTATTATTTATTATTTATTATTTATTATTTATTATTTATTATTTATTATTTATTATTTATTATTTATTATTTATTATTTATTATTTATTATTTATTATTTATTATTTATTATTTATTATTTATTATTTATTATTTATTATTTATTATTTATTATTTATTATTTATTATTTATTATTTATTATTTATTATTTATTATTTATTATTTATTATTTATTATTTATTATTTATTATTTATTATTTATTATTTATTATTTATTATTTATTATTTATTATTTATTATTTATTATTTATTATTTATTATTTATTATTTATTATTTATTATTTATTATTTATTATTTATTATTTATTATTTATTATTTATTATTTATTATTTATTATTTATTATTTATTATTTATTATTTATTATTTATTATTTATTATTTACTATTTATTATTTATTATTTATTATTTATTATTTATTATTTATTATTTACTATTTTTTATTTATTATTATTTATTATTATTTATTATTATTTATTATTATTTATTATTGGTTCACCCTTGTGTGGTCACCATTGTGTGGTGAACCAATGTATGCAGCGAACCCGTCTGCCCGAGGGTTGAAATAATGGGCCTGGCCCAGCAGTCTGTGGGTTGTGTTTGGGGTTAGCTTCCTCACCACGTAAAACAACACCAATTCAGAGACGACATCATGTTTCGGAAAAGAACGGATTATTTGTTGCCGACCTCAGCGCTATAAAATGATTTTCGGTTCTGGACTTGGAATATGAGGTCCCAGGCCATGTGCAGCCGAACAACTTGCGGAAGCCCTTGACTGCGACAAAGCAGACACTACCGCCGTCCAGGAAGTACGATATCTACTACAGCGACTGCGATAGAGAGAGAAGACAGTGCTTATTCGTGTGCGGATTTGTTGTTTGAGGCAGACTTAGGCAAACAGTCTTGAGCTTCGACCCCATCAGTGAACGCTTCATCAGGCCATTAGGGCTTAATTCGGGAACATCACCCTAATTTGCGCTCACGTCCCAACAGAGGAGAAGGATAACAACAACAAGAATTAATAATAGATCTCCTAGAAAGAACATACGATCGATGCCCCAGCTACGACACCAAAATCGTTCTATGAGACTTTAAAGTTTTGCTGGGGAAGGAAGACATCTTTCGTAAAGTCATCGGAAAACACAGCCTGCACGACAACACATCTAGAAACGGACTCAGGCTGTTGGACTTCGCCTCAGGGCGGAACCTCTCCGTGGCTAGCACGCGGTTTCCACATCTGGACATTCACATAGGGACCTGGCGATCTCTTGATCAATAGACCGTCAACCAGATTGATCAAGTTGCGATCGACGTCAGACACTTCTCCAATATTTTCGATGACTCGCTCAGAGTTCGACGCTGCCTGCACTAACCATAGAAGAAGACTACAAACATTATCCAGAAGCCCTCAAAGACGCTGCCACTGATGTGCTGGGTTTCACGTCATCATACAGAAGGAACCTATGGTATGGCGCTGGGGACATATAATTTTATATCGGCTTACGCACATTTTGATTACAAAACGCTTCTACTAGATTAACTCTGTTTTTTTTCCTTTTTTATAATGGGAGGAATTGCTTGTACTTTTAAGTGACCGTAATAAAGTCGCAGCACGGGCCGAAGGTATAAATGAAGAGAGGCAAAGGAGGTAGCGATGCACATTAGTTTACAATGCTATACTATACTGATTTGTAAAGTATAAGCTTAATTGTTTATTTTCTGTTTATAAAGAGGTATACAATTTTATTGGTTTTGTTATATATATTTACGACAGTAGATATATATTTTTGATAGATATCTGCATATCTGAAATCATTCACATTGACATTGCCTTAGGTTAAACAGTCTTTACATCTTCATGTTAATTAGATTGCTTGCGTTTTTCAAGAATTTACCTAAGTCTGCCATTTGAAAACTTGGCAAGCAAGATTGTCTCAATATAGATGCCATATGTAAATGCAATCAGGTCTAGAGCTTCAAAGCTGGAAATTAAAAGTCAGGCAGAATAATATTTATTTTTAAGTAATCGTCCAGTCTTTTATAACTTTTCCCACACTTTTCAGATAGCTTAAAGTCTTAGTGGAAGTGGGAAGTGTTTAAAGCTTTAGTTAAATATAATTTTTTGGTTTTTGAGCTATTGATCAGAAGTTTTATTAATTCATATTAAATGATTTTGAACTAAACAGTGCAACATTCGTTTGTGACAAAGATGCAGTAGTGTGAAAGTGAAATAAAGCGCAGTAGAAGGAGAACTCTTATTTGCTGTGATAAAATGTTCTTTTAAATTAGTTCCTACAAGAAGGTTTGCTTTGTCAGTTAGAATGCGTTTTCCGACTTACCTTAGTTGCCATGAGCATTGAATTTTTTGGTTCCATTGTTTATGTCTTTGTATTCTAACTTGGTAACTGTTAAACTTAAGATTCAAGAAATGCAAAAAATATTGCCTTTGTTTAGTTTATTCTCCTTGTATAGACTACATATCTACCGTTAACGTTAAAATGCAGCAGTGTCCTAACATATCAGGGACCTGAACCAATGCTTTCATAGTCATACAGAAATAAAATTATGAGTTTTGACTCAAACTAAATCCTTTCATATTTTTTTTTTTTTCTTTTTGAAATAGGATGTCAGAAATCACAATAATAGGTACATTTCACTTTGTAGTTGACAGTAAACTAGTGTGTGATCATTTGTTTTTCCGATATGAAAACAAATTAGCGTCTACAAAATCTTTTCAGCAAAGGTTCTATGTTTAAAAATAATAAATCAGACTTTTTCTTCTTCTTCTTCCTATTGTGGCGCTACAGTCCCGAGTGGACCTGGGCCTCAGCCAACATGCATCTCTGGGCAGCTGCCTCCAGTTGGTTGAAATCCTTCTTCACTTGTGCGCCCCACCTTAGCCGAGGCCGTCCTCTGTTGCGTTGTCCCAATGATTCAAAGACGAAGACTTTTGGGGCCGGAGCAATGGTATCCATACGCTCTACATGGCCCAGCCATCTTAAGCATTGTATCCGTAGACGCTTGCCCAGGCGCATGTCGCTGTACAGTTCGTTACCGACATTGACATAGCATTGAGAGTTCTCAATCGTCATCCTACACAATCTGACGAGTTAAGTAGGAATGCAAAAACTAGACATGGCACTGTATAGCTCATCTTTATGCACACTATCATATGCAGCCTTCAAATCGACTAATAGGTGGTGGGTGCCCATTTCCACTTCTTGGGTCTTTTCCAGGATCTGCCGTAATGTGAAAATCTGGTCTATTGTGAACTTCCCTGGTCTGAACCAACATTGATAGGGACTAACAGGTTATGGAGAAACGGTTTCAGACAGCACATCAGTAGCAGCTTCTTTGATGGTTTCTTGACAACGTCTACAGCCTTCTTCTATGGTTAGTGCAGGCAACGTCGAACTCTGAGCGAGTTTAAGGGAGAGTCTGTTGGATAAGTTCCAAGCGATTAGTTGCGATTGTAGCTTTCCGACGTCAAACCGAATTAGCTTGTCTCGACTCCGCTGATCTCTCGATATCCGGGTTCTTACCTTGGTTACAACAAGGGGATGATCCGAGTCGATGTTTACACCTCGGAAGGTTCGGACATCTAAAATAGAGGAGGAGTGTCTGACGTCGAACGCAACGTGAGCAATATGCTTGACAGTGGATTGATCGGTGAGAACTGCGTGCTAGCCACAGAGAGGTTCCGTTTCCGAATGTATTGTCATGCAGGTTGTGTTTACCGAAGAATCCAGCGAAGATGTCCTTCTTTCCCAGCTGCGCGTTGAAATCCCCTAGAACGATCTTGGTGTCGTAGCATCGATCGTATGTTCTTCCTAGGAGATCATAGAAGTCACCCTTGGTGTTGTCATCCTACTCGTGTCGCACAAAATTCGACAATGGGGGGTTCTTTCGAACCTCCTGCCCCACTAGACTCAGCTGGGGGGTCGTCCAACAGTTAGTACTTTACTCTCTCCCCTCCTGACAGATGGACGTGTCGTTTTTCCCGGGAACGACGAAACCCTAAGACAAATCAAAATGATATCCTCCTTTTAGGGGAGGGGCCCGAGTTTCCCAGCTTTGGTTCGAAAACCGCAGCCCACTCGTCGGCACAGCCGATCTAATTCACCTAGCTCCCACCGCTAGGCTCGGCCCACACACACACACGAAACGATAGCGGGTCTAAGACGACCCTTGATCTCTCGCCGACAATCCGCGTGATACCACTACCGGTATCGGAAAATTACGGAACACAAACAAACGCGCTCGCGTTGCAGCCTTTGTGCTGCGAAAAATGCTACACGAATAATGGCCTGAACCGGGACCTTACGTGGTACCTTTTGCCTTACAACACTAGGCGCTACGCACAAAAAAATTGATTTTCTTTCTCTAGGGACCCGGAAGGGATCCTCCAAACACTAATAATTCACCAAAATATAATGTATAATTTCTTCCCACGTTTGGGGTACTTATCCGTTTTCGATTCCCTCGTTGCTCTGACGTTCCGCTAGTTACCGCCTTTCCCGTCATGTTCCTCCCTTTGGTCTTCCGATTATTTTTTTTCTTCTTTTTTTGGTTCCCACTCTGTTTTCACTTGTACTTTTATTACTTTTATTTTGTTTTTTTTTCTTCCTTTTTTTGCCACTGTAAACTCCTCCTCTTAAGTATTATTTTCAACTCCTCCTCTTGCAGATAAAGGCAAACTTGAACTGCCCGCCCGGTGGTGGGAAAAATCCCATCGCTCCGGCGCACGGCTCTCGTTTCATTTGAATCACGCACCAACACCACTCCCCAATTCCGTTACGATCTTCCACACATATTCGCCACCATACGATGGCTCAATCTACGCACTCATACATACATCTCTCACCATTCGCACATTTCTCCTCATTCATACGGTGCACATTTCCTCATTCACTCACGCACGTACGACCGTACCAAAACAACAGCGGCATGCATTGTGTGCAATTTTGCCATTCCTCTTTTTTATGTTTTTCACTAACCACTTCTAATTTTCCCCCCCGCACTCGAGGTACCAACACCTCACGTGTTGGTTAAATTTCTCTTCTTGTCTTTACTCTCATAATCGCACTTCCCGCTGGCTAGCCTCTCATGGTGCGGTAGTGTCTCTCTCTTTGTGTCTTCAATTGCCTGTGCTGGTTCGTCGATCGTACGTCGTGTTGGAGCTCCGATGCCAAGGAAAGACCATCCGAAGCACCGGTCTCCCGCCTCTCTTGCCATACATGGTTGATAGTGCAAAGGAAATCCAGAACACTACCAACCTCCCTCGGCGCCGTCTACCATACTTCTTTCATTTACACAAAGTCTCGCCTAAACATAGACACTACCTTTTTGCTTTGTAATGACTTGACATTGCCTACTTGCCATTACAAACTGCATACATTACAGTAGGGTGCAAAAATGAGTACATGTTTGTACTCTTCGCACTTATAATGACATAGCAATAAAAAATCAAAATTCAAATTGAAAATGAAAGAAAAAATTGTATTTCTTATTCAATTTTAAACAAAACAACTTATAATTCAACACATTCTAAGAACAAAACAATAACAACAAACAATGTACTCAATTTTGCACCATGTGTCGCTCCGCAAAAATAAAAAGTTATAGTTAAAATTAAAGTTACTTGGTTGGTTTCTTTGTGCTTTATCTATTTTGATTTGGGATTACGTAAGGTAAAAACTTTTTTCCAGAATACTTGGATCAATATTTTTAACGATTATACTATTTAAACTATTATTTCACAGCATATTAAAATAATGAAGAAATTATCAAGAGACATTGAAGATTCCACTGTGACCATGACGACGAATGGCTCCTCTACGCGAGAGACAACTAATCAGCTTAATATGAGCCAATCGAAAAGAGACCAATTTTTAACACCAAAAGATGCTTCTATAGTAATAAATAAGTCGATGGACTGCAAGTAGGGGTCTTCATGACATTGGTTACATCTCTGCGGTCAAGAAGCCAAAACAAGCTCTCTCAAAAAAAAAATGTTGAAGCAAGACCGAGATTCACCAAAGAACAGCGAAATTGGATAACAGTAGACTGGAAGCGTGTAGCGTGGTCAGACGAGTCCAAATTTAATCGTTTTCAGTCAGACGGAAAACAATATTGCTGGCCCCGTCCTGGAGAGACCATCCAAAGACACCATGTTAAGGAAACAGCGAAGCATGGTAGGGGAAATGTCATGGTATGGAGCTGTTTCACGTGGTGGCACCTTGGACCACTGCACAAAATTGATGGAATCATGAAAAAAGAAGACTATTTGAATACAAACTCATCTTCCTGATTTTTTAAATTTGAGTTCTTATCATGAGGAAGAAATCACATTTCAACAAGATGGCGACCCAAAGCACACGGCCAAAATCGTGAAGAAATGGCTTTTTGAGCAAAATTTTAAGTTGATCAAGTAGTCACCGCAAAGTCCAGACCTCAATCCGATTGAAATTTGTGACAGTATCCATCAAACCCAAACAACTTGGAAGAGCTTTGGCAGCGAGTATTGCGGGAATGGCAGAATATTCCAAAAGAAATCATAAAGAAATTGGTGGAAAGTATGCCAAAACGTATCGAAAGGTTTTTACGAAATAAGGGCCTATGGAAAAAATACTAAAAAACTCTATCGTAAAAAGTGGGAAATTGAGTACCTTGGAATTGTTTTTGTTTTTATTTTTTTTTTTCTTAGAATGTGTTGGTTTCTGTGTTGAATTATAAGTTGTTTTGTTTAAAATTGGATAAGAAATACGATTTTTCTTTCATTTTCTATTTGAATTTGGATTTTTTATTGTTATGCCAATAAGTACAAACATGTATTCATTTTTGTAACCCACTGTACATAGGAGTTTTGTTGGCACGCCCGGTTGCATAATTCCAGGCGTTTGATGATCCGCCTTGAGTCACATGAATACCTTACATGCAATGTATGACTTTACCTCGTGGTCACAGATTTTAGCGGAATGATCGAACTTGCACATTCTCCGGCTTTTATCGCCAACCCGGCACATCTTCCCCTTTCTCTTCACACAAGTGAGAAGTTGGAGACAAACCTTCTCTCGCTATCTTTTCCTACTTCTTTTTGTTACTATGTTGGTTTATTGCAGAAAACATTATTTTGTACAGTCTGTAATGGACAGATATGTTGTCACTGTTATAATTTGTACATAGATAATAAGACGTATTCTTGTATTTGAATTTCAATATACATAATTTTTGAAAGAAAGAAAAAGAAAGCGTCACTTTAGTTTTGGACGCCGAGCAGTGAGTATTTGTTTTTTATTTTTTTTAGCTATCACATAATAACGTATTAATTAACGACACGACAGTGAAAAGAAAATTAATGTAACTATGGAAAACAAAAAAATTTAATAAATAATAATGAAAGTTAATAAATAAAATTTAATAAAAAACAATCCTTCCGACTACTCGTTGTACTCCCGCCTTCCCATTTAAACATTCCGGTCTAGATTATGGAGGCCCATACTCAGTTCGAGCATCTAAAGGACGAGGCTATCGAAGTTACAAGGGATGGGTCGCACTCTTCGTGTGTCTTAGTACAAGAGCTGTACACCTTGAACTGGTCAGCGAAATGACGGCGGAAACATTCCTAGCCGCATTGAGACGGTTCTTCGCTCAACGTGGCTACAGTTCGGATATCTACAGCGACTGTACAACAACATTTGTTGGAGCCAACGCGATTTTGAGAGAAGATTTTGCCGCGTATAGCCAGCAGTTGGAAGAGGGTGCTCAGTACGTGGCTCGCCAGGGCGTTTCATGGCACTTTATACCGCCGGGCTCGCCGAACTTTGGAGGCATCTGGGACGCCGGGATTAAGAGTATGAAGCACCATCTCAGACGCACTATAGGAGAAGCAACTCTAACTTTTGAAGAATTTTACACGGTGCTAAAGCAAATCGAAGTAGTGTTAAATTCGAGGCCTATCTCAGCGTTCACAGATGACCCTACCGATCTTGCCGTGCTGACCCCCGGACACTTCCTGGTGGGCGGTCCTATCACGGCAGTTCCGGAGCCTAACTTGCTCGAGACAAAGGCTGGTAGACTAACTCGGTGGCACAAGCTCCAGCAAATGCAACAAGATTTTTGGAAGAGGTGGAGCTGTGAATACTTACGTAAACTTCAGGTTAGGAGTAAGTGGAACCAGACTAAAGATAACATAAAGGTTGGCGACCTCGTTCTGGTAAAGGATGAACGTGCGCCACCCACTCAATGGCCACTAGGTCGCGTTTCTGAGGTACATGCTGGTGAAGACTATTTAGTGCGAGTTGTGACTATTCGAACACAAACGTCAACATTCAAACAAGCGGTCTTTAAGCTGGTTGTGCTTCCAATTGAAGGCGATTCGGAAAATGAACATGATGGGCGGCTTGATATTTCGTCGCAGTAACTGGACGAGGTGGGCGGAATGTTGAGAAGTTCATCCCTATATATGACAAACAGGTCAGAATCAACTGAACTAAAATGAAAATAAAAAACGAACAGAAGTTTTGTCTTTAAATGTCACTTGAAAATAAAACGCGGATTCGATAAGGTGTGCATTTTTTTCTTTTCCTTCGTAAAATAAAGCTATTTGGTTAACTCCCTGTTCCTTGAGCTCTTTTCACCCGATCTTTATCGTATTTTCAACATTATAGTGAAAAGAAAGAGACAAAGTTGATGTAATAAACAAAAAAATCATAATGGATAATTTAAATTTGCAGAATGCCATTAAGGAGTTATCGGAGTTTACTGGATTGCCTGAGAAGCTGGAGCTTTTTGTAAAGCAAGTTGGTTATTTATATTCCTTTATTGATAAATACGATGAAAAATCGAATTTTGTTTATGTACAAATAAGAAGTAAAATTAAAGAAAAAGCTAAATTTGATACTTATTAATAATAATAATCAAATAAATTGGGCTGATATTAAACAAGTTTTAAAGTTTAACTGTAGTATAAATGAAAGTATAGAGGGTATAATAAGCCAAATAAAATTGTTAAAATTTGAAAATACGGTTGAAGAATTATTTCAAAGAAGCCTTGATCTTTTGACTAAATTAAACATAAAGTTGTCATTAAGTACAAATGTTCCTTCTTGGTTTGACCCAGCCCTTAACGAAAATATGGTTCTAAAATTATTTATAAATAAACTACCTAGTGCACCCAAACGCATACTTAATGCCGGAATCCTTCCTGTCTAAGAGAAGCCAAAGAAATTTTAATAGCCACTGAAAACTTTCACCGAAATGTTAGCTATATCCATACACGCCCGCGATATCCAAACCATTCACATTTACGATACCCTAACAATTCGTATACTGGTCCTGTTGTTTCAAGAAATAATGCACCGTTTTGATCGACAAACTTTCAAGAAAATTCTGGAAACTTTCGTTATAATCATCCCCAACATTTTTATAACATGCCAAACTCCCAGAACAATTCTCAGACCAACCAACAATATAAACTAGACACTTTTTCACAAAACTCGAAACAAAATTTCGTCACAAATATGTCACAATACTTTCAACAAAATTTTACAGAAAATCATCGAAGGAATAGTTTACGTTTCTCTTACCCTAATTCTGCAAGTACACGAAGCATGCAGACTGCAAGAAATTCTCTTATAAGTAGGGGGAATAATATGGAAGTTGATCATTTTCGGACAGGTAAATTTTCAGGTAGCGAATATGTAGGAAACCAAAATGTTGATGAGTCTGGATTTCAAAATTTTCAATCAACCACATCAGATCTTTACCCTGCATAGTAGTTAAAACAAAATTCTCCCCAATCAAATTACTTATTGATTCTGGAGCAGGTATATCTGTTATTCAGAAAGGAATATCTCATAGTTCTTTTAAAATAGAACTTAAAAAACAGCTGCTACTTAAATAAATTAGTTTAAGCATTTACGTTGACACTAAAGTTACCATTCCAATATTCCAAGAGTTCAAAAGGCCATTTACAAAAATTGAAATGCTCGAACTAGAATTAAATACTGATTTTCATGGCATACTCGGCTATAATGTCTTAAAACCATTTTAATCCGTAATAGAATTTAATAATAATCAACTTATTACAAATAAAGCTACCTTACCATTAGTATTTTCACAACCACCAGCACCACTTACAGAAGAAGATATTAATAATATAAACAAAAACGTAACAGAAATTAACTTTGAAAAACCATGCATAAATAAAATTACTAACAGACTAAAACTGGAAGATCTTAATAGCGAAGAAATCAAACTATTGACGGCTACAATTAAAATGTTTCAAAATGTATTTTTTTTAAGCGTCACAAAATATAGTCATAGAATACCAACGAAGAATGATATACCTATATTTTGCAAATCATATAGGTATCCTAAAATCCATAAAGAAGAGGTCGAGAAGCAGATTTCAGAAATGATTTCTACTGGTATTATCGTAAATTAAAATAGTCCTTACAATGCTCCAATTTGGGTAGTTCCCAAAAAAATTGACAATTCAGGTCTCCCAAAATGGCGCATTGTAGTAGATTACAGAAAACTTAATTATGTGATGTTTGAAGATAAATTTCCAATACCGAATATCGAAGACTTGTTTTCAAAATTGGGCAATGCCCAATATTTCTCAACGATTGACCTATCCATGAAGAGGATAAACACAAGACGACTTTTTCAACCCCAAATGCCCCAGCCTCCTTTCAGAGGATGATGAATGAGGTCCTCCACGACTATATTAATAGAATATGCGTAGTATATCTCGACGATATACTTATCTTTTCAACATCTTTACAGGAGCATATAGATTCTTTGACTAAAATATTTCAACGACATCTGGAATGTAATTTAAAAGTACAAATTGACAAGTGCAATTTCTTAAAATGCGAAACTGACTACTTGGGACATATTATCTCAGAAGATGGCATAAAACCCTATCCCAATAAGGTTGAGGTGATTAAAAACCTTAAAATTTCTATTTCAGTAAGACAGATAAAATCGTTTTTAGGAGTAACAGGATTTTATCGTAAATTCATCAAGGACTTCTCCAAAGTAGCCCTTCCCAAGACGAAATGTCTGAAAAAACATACAAAAATAAATATTAAAGACAGTCAGTACATTGAGTTTTTAAACAAACTAAAATAACTCATATGTACTTGCCCAGTTTTGGCTTATCCCAATTTCGCGAAACCTTTTACTTTGACAACTGATGCTAGCAATGCAGCATTGGGAGCGGTTCTTTCTCAAAAATACCATCCGATAGCTTTTGCTTCTAGAACATTAAATAGTTATGAAACGAACTATAGCACGGTGGAAAAGGAGTTACTTTGCATTGTTTGGGCGACTAAGTATTTTCGGCCATATTTATTTGGACGAAAATTTAAAGTGCAAACAGACCACCGTCCTTTAGTATGGCTAAACTCTAAAGACTAAAGAACCAAACTCAAAACTCCAACGATGGAAGATCCGTATAGATTACATTAAAGGAAAAGATAATTACGTTGCCGATTTCTTAAGTCGTGTGGAAATCAATTGTGTAGAAAATGAGAAAATTTTGTCTGATATGGCCACAATACATAGTGGTATAGAAAACCAGGATGATCACATCTACATAACTGAAAATCTAGTAAATATCTTTAGTCACCAGCTTATTATAGAAAGAGTAATCGCGAATCATATAATCATACATTTTTGTATAAAAAGAAAAGGGGGACAACCATATATTTAACAGAATATTCTGAAAAATATGTTCTAAAAATTCTACAAGAACTTTTTCCAATTAAAGGGATAGTAGGATTATACTGCCATGAAGATAATACTTTCGTAGATTTTCAAAATACAGTTGTCCAATACTTTTATAGCTCTCCATGCATGAAGATCCTTAGATGCACAAGACTCTAAGAAGATAAAACGTGCACTGAAAGGTTATTACATATCATAGAAAAAACTCACCTTGGAAAAAATAATAGAGGCATAGAACAGACGTATTTAGAGTTAAAAAACCTGTACTATTATCCATATCATAAGTTAGAGGTACATAAATATATAAATAATTGCATTGTTTGCAATATGTGCAAGTATGATAGAAACCCAGTCAAGCCAGCGTTAATGATCTCAGAAACCCCCGATAAACCTAATGAGCTTATTCACCTGGATATTTGGATTCTCAGTAAAAACAGCATGTTCCTTACAGCTATAGATAAATTAGATAAACATGTGATAACGAATTTAATACTGCATATACGAAAAACGTTCTAAGCAAAGAAAATATATCTTACCATTTCACATAGCCGAATACACATACGGGGAATGGTATAATTGAACGGTTTCATATAACTCTGAACGAGCATATTCGCTTAATAAAGTTGAATAAAGAAAACAAGGACGTCGATGACAGAATTCTTGCATTCAAGGCTGTAGAAATATATAACGATACCATACATTCTGTAACTAAATACACACCGAACGACCTACTTCATGAAACACTAAACGAATCAGAATGGAAAAAATTAAAAGATATATTTTATCAAACCAAGAAGGACCAGATCAGTAAAATGAACATAATGAGAAAAGAACCTCCAACATTTAAAAATCGAGAGCTAGTAAAAAATTTAGGCTTCAATAATATTAAACAACTACCGCGGTACATTATAAAAGATGTGAAAGAAAAAGGCAAGACTTATTTTTACGACCAACACAGTCATAAGCGTGAAAGACAAATCATAAAAAAACATTACATGTATCAAAATTCAATAGAAGACATATCTTTCGATAAGAAATTAACCGGTAGGGACTACTCCAAAAAGAACAAATAAGGTACATAAGAGAAGAGTTAAAGTTTGATTTTATAAATAATTGTTTCTTAATTTTCGTTTTTTTTTACGATGTAATCGTAATATTTTTATTATATATTGAACTTCATTTCTGCCATTTCTGTTATTGATTTGACATATAAGTTTATATTGTAAACATAAGAAAATATGCAACTTTATACTTTATGCTTCGACGAATTGTATTAATACTTTTACTTTAAAACCAGGCAACCTAAGAATAAATTCACAATTTGTTTTGCTTTAAACCAACTACGAGTATATCGAAATGAAATGGACATACATGAAGAGCAAATGAGAGAAAGAAATAGAACGCAATAAGCATACGACACAGTGATCACTGACTTTGAACAGCAGCAACATAATGCATTTGAGTTTCGATCAAGTACAATAGTTATTATTCCAACCTGAATTAAATCAGTAGGCACGTAACATATGCAACCATTGATCAATAATAAATCAGATGGACATGCACGAGCTCAACACGTTTTGTCCATACTGAGGTTGGAGGAGTCACATGCATGCATTACATGCAATGTATGACTGTACTTCGTGGTCACAGATTTGAGCGGCCTATCAATTAGCGGAATGAACTTGCACATTCTCCGGCTCTTATCGTCAACCTGACACGTCTTCACCTTTCTCTTCACACAAGTGAGAAGTTGGAGGCAAACCTTCTGCTGGGTGAACTCATTTGCATACGAAACTTTATTTCACTTTTCTTCTCTCGCTCTCTTTTGCTACTTCTTTTTGTTACTAAGTTGGTTTATTGCCGAAAACATTATTTTGTACAGTCTGTAATGGACAGATATGTTGCCACTGTTATAATTTGTACATAGATAATAAGACGTTTTGTTGTTTTTGTATTTTAAGAAACATAATTTTTGAAAGAAATAAAAAGAAAGCGTCACTTTAGTTTTGGACGCCGAGCGAAGTGAATATTATTTTTTTTTTATTTTTTTGAGCTGTGAGACGGTTTCTCACTTAATTCTTGGAAGAGATGTTCGGAAGGAGGAGATTCTGGAAGAGTTAATTGTTAACATCTGCTTGGCTCTTCCCGAAATTGGTTTTATTTCTTTTAGTCTCTTTTTTCTCTCTCTCTCTCTTTCCGAGGGATTTTAGTTGATATTACAAACTCTGTTGTTTGCAATATTTCCCCCGTACATTTTTTCTCAACGGATAAGTACTTCTAGTGTCGCGATTTCTACCACTGCGTAAGCTCTCGTGCAGACTCAGGCAAGAGGGGCTTCACACATTGGCGAGAGATTGGAGGTTATTTTTTACCTCGCTACTGGACGGACAAACAATTTCACGGAACGTACAAAATTTCGTCGCGTGCACTCATGTGTCGGGTCGTAAGTGCAAATTAGGCTGCTGTTCCCGAATTTAGCCTTGATGTAAATTTTCATGAAGCATTCGCTGACGGGGTCGTAGCTCAAGACTTTTTGCCTAAGACTGCCTCGAAGATCAAATCCGAATAAGCACTGCCTTCTCTCTCAATAGCAATCGCTGTAAGGGGTGATTTTTTAGAAGTTATAGAAAAGTTTTTCGAAAAAAAGCACATAAAATTCAGAAAAATGCATGAAATATTTATTTGAATCGATAGTACGGTCCATGTAATTTAATATTTGAAGATTATTTCATTGATCAATCCGCTTAGTCAAATTTTGGCATACTCTTTCCAACATTTCGGCCGGTATCTCAGGAATAATCTTCCAATGCGTCAATTGAAGCGAAATTGTCTGTATAGACATGAGCTTTAACATAGCCCCACAAAAATTAGTCTAAAGGCGTCAAATCGTACGATCTAGCCAATTGACAGGTCCCGAACGTGAAATAAAATTTTCACCGAACTCGTCTCTCAATAAGTCCATTGTTGCTGTGTGGCCTGTGGCACCGTCTTGTTGAAACCACATATCATGCAAGTCAAGGTCTTGCATTTTGGGCAAAAAAAGTTGTATATCATCTCACGTTAGCGCTCACCATTAACAGTTATGTTACTATTCGTATCATCTTTGAAGAAGTACGTTCCAAACTGTGACTTTTTCTGGATGTATTGGTGGCTCTTGCAAAGCTTCTGGCTGATATTCACTCCAAAATCGACAATTCTGCTTATTTATGTACCCATTGAGCCAAAAATGAGCTTTGCACATTTTTGACCACAAAATGGAAGAAGGGCGCCATGAAATTTCTTAACAGAGCACGCAGTTTGACAATAAAATTCAATAATTTGCAAGCGCTGTTTGTTTGTAAGACGATTCATGGTTTTTTTTTTTTTTGTTGGAGGTTGGGATCAACTACCCTGGAGCACTCAGACTCAAATACTGGTCCATTGTACTACCGGGCAGTAACCTTCATTTAATGTAATTTCTTGGTTTTCCGAAGAAAAACCAAGATGCGCTTCTGTGATACAGAACTTAGGTTTTCAGTTCCCACCACATCAGCGCCAAATAGGCGCCACCTGATACGAGCGAAAGCAGGACACTGACAGAGAAAGTGCTCTGAAGTGTCTTCACCTTCTCCACAGGCGTCGCAGAGTGTGACATCACTAAGACCAAGCCGACTCAGGTGCATAACGATGGAAAAATGTTACGTCAGTACGCCAACAAGTCTTCTGCACTCGTTTCTGTCTAGAGATAGCAGAAAAGAGGCGTATTTCTTGCAGACGTTTGGGAGCATACTCTTGGCCACCATGCATCCTGGAGAGTCACGCCATCTCTGGTTGTGCTGTGGGGAGACCCAACCATCGACGGAGGGCCTGACTAGGGACGCGGGTAATCCCAAGGTGGGTGCGGGCCTTACGAATGCCTCTGCTGAATCTAGCCTAGCTAGTTCATCTGCAGTATCGTTTCCCAGGATCCCGTGATGACCCGGGACCCAGACAAGTCTTAGCGAATTCAGCCCGCCGACCAAATTAAGGGAAAACTTGCATTCTTGAACTATCTTGGAAGTGGTTAAAGGGTTGAGTAAGGCCTTGAGCACAGCTTGACTGTCGCTGCAGACGCAGATACTTCTTCCCTTCCACCTATTCTTCACAATGTAGTTCGAAAGCTCCGCCTGGAAGACCGACGCGAAATTTCCTAAGGAGGCGTGAAGTCTAATGTTGTCGTTTTCCACGAAGGCCCCAGCTCCAGAACCCTCCGTTGTCTTGGAGCCGTCCTTGAAAACCCGACTACATTTCTCTCCCGGTTCAGTTTGTGGCCACAGTCAGTCCAGGACACGGTAAAAGTCGACTTTGTATAAGCGTCGCAACTGTGTTATTGGCGATCTCGCATCAGACGGCATGTCCATGAGAGTAGTATCATAGGAGGTGTGCGAGGTCATCAAAGCTCCAGTGCGAGTGGAACCAAAGACCATTCCTTTTTAGTGGAGAGATGGCCTTGAGTGTACATCCCATGATGTGGGGATCGAGGGGGGGGAGATTAATCAGAGCATCAAGAGCAGAGCCAGGCGTGCTGGGGAAAGCCCCTTTGCAGCCGAAACAAACTGTTCTTTGTAACTTGGTGAAAGCGGCAGTCATGTATTTGTGCGAAAGCTTGTTCTACCAAACGACTGATGCATAAGAGAGAAGTGGTCTAATCTTTGCCTTGTAGATCCAAACGGATCTTTTGGGTGATAAACCCCGGGTTTTAAGTACCAGTTGAGCCAACCAGTCATATTCCTCCATCTCGTAAAGAGAACAACCTCAGTTTTTAGAGGGTTGACTGAAAGCCCATTCCAGGAACGCCAGTTATCGATCGTGTCAAGTGCCGCCTGCGTGTGCTGACGGCCGCAAGGCATGGTCCGGTAACCAATACGGCTACATCGTCTGCATAAGCCTGGGCATAGGTGGTAAAACTATTCAAAACGGACAGCAGCGAATCGACCAGCATGCACCATAGGAGGGGAGACAGGACCCCGTGTTGGGGGCAGCCCCTGTTAACCTCCGACATTACAAACTTGTCACACTCCGCCTCCGCGATTATAGTCCTGTTCATTAGCATCGCTCTTATCCACAAAACCAATGATTCCTCCTGCCCGCGTTACACATGCCATCAAAAGTCGCATTGTCGAAGGCGCCCTCTTTGTCGATGAAAATGCCCAGTGCGTGGTCTTCCCTGTTAAGTGCACTTTCAATTCTACCGACGAGATTTGAAAGTTTTCCGCGCTAGTAGGCATGTTGCATCTGAGATAGAGGGTGTGATCGCAGAGCGTTTTTGCGCAGGTGCAGTTCGACCAACCTCTCCAAGCTTTTTAGCATGAAGGAGGTGAGACTGATAGGCTTGAAGTTGGTGGCGAGTGAGTAGTCTTCTTTACCAGTTTTCGTTATAAAGGCTACCCTCACTGTACGCCAGGTAATTGGAATGTATGCCAGCGCGAGGCTGGCAGTGAAAATTCTTTTCAGAGCCGGCAGTATAGGGTTCACCGTCCTTTAGTATGGCTAAACTCTAAAGACTAAAGAACCAAACTCAAAACTCCAACGATGGAAGATCCGTATAGATTACATTAAAGGAAAAGATAATTACGTTGCCGATTTCTTAAGTCGTGTGGAAATCAATTGTGTAGAAAATGAGAAAATTTTGTCTGATATGGCCACAATACATAGTGGTATAGAAAACCAGGATGATCGCATCTACATAACTGAAAATCTAGTAAATATCTTTAGTCACCAGCTTATTATAGAAAGAGTAATCGCGAATCATATAATCATACATTTTTGTATAAAAAGAAAAGGGGGACAACCATATATTTAACAGAATATTCTGAAAAATATGTTCTAAAAATTCTACAAGAACTTTTTCCAATTAAAGGGATAGTAGGATTATACTGCCATGAAGATAATACTTTCGTAGATTTTCAAAATACAGTTGTCCAATACTTTTATAGCTCTCCATGCATGAAGATCCTTAGATGCACAAGACTCTAAGAAGATAAAACGTGCACTGAAAGGTTATTACATATCATAGAAAAAACTCACCTTGGAAAAAATAATAGAGGCATAGAACAGACGTATTTAGAGTTAAAAAACCTGTACTATTATCCATATCATAAGTTAGAGGTACATAAATATATAAATAATTGCATTGTTTGCAATATGTGCAAGTATGATAGAAACCCAGTCAAGCCAGCGTTAATGATCTCAGAAACCCCCGATAAACCTAATGAGCTTATTCACCTGGATATTTGGATTCTCAGTAAAAACAGCATGTTCCTTACAGCTATAGATAAATTAGATAAACATGTGATAACGAATTTAATACTGCATATACGAAAAACGTTCTAAGCAAAGAAAATATATCTTACCATTTCACATAGCCGAATACACATACGGGGAATGGTATAATTGAACGGTTTCATATAACTCTGAACGAGCATATTCGCTTAATAAAGTTGAATAAAGAAAACAAGGACGTCGATGACAGAATTCTTGCATTCAAGGCTGTAGAAATATATAACGATACCATACATTCTGTAACTAAATACACACCGAACGACCTACTTCATGAAACACTAAACGAATCAGAATGGAAAAAATTAAAAGATATATTTCATCAAACCAAGAAGGACCAGATCAGTAAAATGAACATAATGAGAAAAGAACCTCCAACATTTAAAAATCGAGAGCTAGTAAAAAATTTAGGCTTCAATAATATTAAACAACTACCGCGGTACATTATAAAAGATGTGAAAGAAAAAGGCAAGACTTATTTTTACGACCAACACAGTCATAAGCGTGAAAGACAAATCATAAAAAAACATTACATGTATCAAAATTCAATAGAAGACATATCTTTCGATAAAAAATTAACCGGTAGGGACTACTCCAAAAAGAACAAATAAGGTACATAAGAGAAGAGTTAAAGTTTGATTTTATAAATAATTGTTTCTTAATTTTCGTTTTTTTTTACGATGTAATCGTAATATTTTTATTATATATTGAACTTCATTTCTGCCATTTCTGTTATTGATTTGACATATAAGTTTATATTGTAAACATAAGAAAATATGCAACTTTATACTTTATGCTTCGACGAATTGTATTAATACTTTTACTTTAAAACCAGGCAACCTAAGAATAAATTCACAATTTGTTTTGCTTTAAACCAACTACGAGTATATCGAAATGAAATGGACATACATGAAGAGCAAATGAGAGAAAGAAATAGAACGCAATAAGCATACGACACAGTGATCACTGACTTTGAACAGCAGCAACATAATGCATTTGAGTTTCGATCAAGTACAATAGTTATTATTCCAACCTGAATTAAATCAGTAGGCACGTAACATATGCAACCATTGATCAATAATAAATCAGATGGACATGCACGAGCTCAACACGTTTTGTCCATACTGAGGTTGGAGGAGTCACATGCATGCATTACATGCAATGTATGACTGTACTTCGTGGTCACAGATTTGAGCGGCCTATCAATTAGCGGAATGAACTTGCACATTATCCGGCTCTTATCGTCAACCTGACACGTCTTCACCTTTCTCTTCACACAAGTGAGAAGTTGGAGGCAAACCTTCTGCTGGGTGAACTCATTTGCATACGAAACTTTATTTCACTTTTCTTCTCTCGCTCTCTTTTGCTACTTCTTTTTGTTACTAAGTTGGTTTATTGCCGAAAACATTATTTTGTACAGTCTGTAATGGACAGATATGTTGCCACTGTTATAATTTGTACATAGATAATAAGACGTTTTGTTGTTTTTGTATTTTAAGAAACATAATTTTTGAAAGAAATAAAAAGAAAGCGTCACTTTAGTTTTGGACGCCGAGCGAAGTGAATATTATTTTTTTTTTATTTTTTTGAGCTGTGAGACGGTTTCTCACTTAATTCTTGGAAGAGATGTTCGGAAGGAGGAGATTCTGGAAGAGTTAATTGTTAACATCTGCTTGGCTCTTCCCGAAATTGGTTTTATTTCTTTTAGTCTCTTTTTTCTCTCTCTCTCTCTTTCCGAGGGATTTTAGTTGATATTACAAACTCTGTTGTTTGCAATATTTCCCCCGTACATTTTTTCTCAACGGATAAGTACTTCTAGTGTCGCGATTTCTACCACTGCGTAAGCTCTCGTGCAGACTCAGGCAAGAGGGGCTTCACACATTGGCGAGAGATTGGAGGTTATTTTTTACCTCGCTACTGGACGGACAAACAATTTCACGGAACGTACAAAATTTCGTCGCGTGCACTCATGTGTCGGGTCGTTAGTGCAAATTAGGCTGCTGTTCCCGAATTTAGCCTTGATGTAAATTTTCATGAAGCATTCGCTGACGGGGTCGTAGCTCAAGACTTTTTGCCTAAGACTGCCTCGAAGATCAAATCCGAATAAGCACTGCCTTCTCTCTCAATAGCAATCGCTGTAAGGGGTGATTTTTTAGAAGTTATAGAAAAGTTTTTCGAAAAAAAGCACATAAAATTCAGAAAAATGCATGAAATATTTATTTGAATCGATAGTACGGTCCATGTAATTTAATATTTGAAGATTATTTCATTGATCAATCCGCTTAGTCAAATTTTGGCATACTCTTTCCAACATTTCGGCCGGTATCTCAGGAATAATCTTCCAATGCGTCAATTGAAGCGAAATTGTCTGTATAGACATGAGCTTTAACATAGCCCCACAAAAATTAGTCTAAAGGCGTCAAATCGTACGATCTAGCCAATTGACAGGTCCCGAACGTGAAATAAAATTTTCACCGAACTCGTCTCTCAATAAGTCCATTGTTGCTGTGTGGCCTGTGGCACCGTCTTGTTGAAACCACATATCATGCAAGTCAAGGTCTTGCATTTTGGGCAAAAAAAGTTGTATATCATCTCACGTTAGCGCTCACCATTAACAGTTATGTTACTATTCGTATCATCTTTGAAGAAGTACGTTCCAAACTGTGACTTTTTCTGGATGTATTGGTGGCTCTTGCAAAGCTTCTGGCTGATATTCACTCCAAAATCGACAATTCTGCTTATTTATGTACCCATTGAGCCAAAAATGAGCTTTGCACATTTTTGACCACAAAATGGAAGAAGGGCGCCATGAAATTTCTTAACAGAGCACGCAGTTTGACAATAAAATTCAATAATTTGCAAGCGCTGTTTGTTTGTAAGACGATTCATGGTTTTGTTGGAGGTTGGGATCAACTACCCTGGAGCACTCAGACTCAAATACTGGTCCATTGTACTACCGGGCAGTAACCTTCATTTAATGTAATTTCTTGGTTTTCCGAAGAAAAACCAAGATGCGCTTCTGTGATACAGAACTTAGGTTTTCAGTTCCCACCACATCAGCGCCAAATAGGCGCCACCTGATACGAGCGAAAGCAGGACACTGACAGAGAAAGTGCTCTGAAGTGTCTTCACCTTCTCCACAGGCGTCGCAGAGTGTGACATCACTAAGACCAAGCCGACTCAGGTGCATAACGATGGAAAAATGTTACGTCAGTACGCCAACAAGTCTTCTGCACTCGTTTCTGTCTAGAGATAGCAGAAAAGAGGCGTATTTCTTGCAGACGTTTGGGAGCATACTCTTGGCCACCATGCATCCTGGAGAGTCACGCCATCTCTGGTTGTGCTGTGGGGAGACCCAACCATCGACGGAGGGCCTGACTAGGGACGCGGGTAATCCCAAGGTGGGTGCGGGCCTTACGAATGCCTCTGCTGAATCTAGCCTAGCTAGTTCATCTGCAGTATCGTTTCCCAGGATCCCGTGATGACCCGGGACCCAGACAAGTCTTAGCGAATTCAGCCCGCCGACCAAATTAAGGGAAAACTTGCATTCTTGAACTATCTTGGAAGTGGTTAAAGGGTTGAGTAAGGCCTTGAGCACAGCTTGACTGTCGCTGCAGACGCAGATACTTCTTCCCTTCCACCTATTCTTCACAATGTAGTTCGAAAGCTCCGCCTGGAAGACCGACGCGAAATTTCCTAAGGAGGCGTGAAGTCTAATGTTGTCGTTTTCCACGAAGGCCCCAGCTCCAGAACCCTCCGTTGTCTTGGAGCCGTCCTTGAAAACCCGACTACATTTCTCTCCCGGTTCAGTTTGTGGCCACAGTCAGTCCAGGACACGGTAAAAGTCGACTTTGTATAAGCGTCGCAACTGTATTATTGGCGATCTCGCATCAGACGGCATGTCCATGAGAGTAGTATCATAGGAGGTGTGCGAGGTCATCAAAGCTCCAGTGCGAGTGGAACCAAAGACCATTCCTTTTTAGTGGAGAGATGGCCTTGAGTGTACATCCCATGATGTGGGGATCGAGGGGGGGGGAGATTAATCAGAGCATCAAGAGCAGAGCCAGGCGTGCTGGGGAAAGCCCCTTTGCAGCCGAAACAAACTGTTCTTTGTAACTTGGTGAAAGCGGCAGTCATGTATTTGTGCGAAAGCTTGTTCTACCAAACGACTGATGCATAAGAGAGAAGTGGTCTAATCTTTGCCTTGTAGATCCAAACGGATCTTTTGGGTGATAAACCCCGGGTTTTAAGTACCAGTTGAGCCAACCAGTCATATTCCTCCATCTCGTAAAGAGAACAACCTCAGTTTTTAGAGGGTTGACTGAAAGCCCATTCCAGGAACGCCAGTTATCGATCGTGTCAAGTGCCGCCTGCGTGTGCTGACGGCCGCAAGGCATGGTCCGGTAACCAATACGGCTACATCGTCTGCATAAGCCTGGGCATAGGTGGTAAAACTATTCAAAACGGACAGCAGCGAATCGACCAGCATGCACCATAGGAGGGGAGACAGGACCCCGTGTTGGGGGCAGCCCCTGTTAACCTCCGACATTACAAACTTGTCACACTCCGCCTCCGCGATTATAGTCCTGTTCATTAGCATCGCTCTTATCCACAAAACCAATGATTCCTCCTGCCCGCGTTACACATGCCATCAAAAGTCGCATTGTCGAAGGCGCCCTCTTTGTCGATGAAAATGCCCAGTGCGTGGTCTTCCCTGTTAAGTGCACTTTCAATTCTACCGACGAGATTTGAAAGTTTTCCGCGCTAGTAGGCATGTTGCATCTGAGATAGAGGGTGTGATCGCAGAGCGTTTTTGCGCAGGTGCAGTTCGACCAACCTCTCCAAGCTTTTTAGCATGAAGGAGGTGAGACTGATAGGCTTGAAGTTGGTGGCGAGTGAGTAGTCTTCTTTACCAGTTTTCGTTATAAAGGCTACCCTCACTGTACGCCAGGTAATTGGCAGTGAAAATTCTTTTCAGAGCCGGCAGTATAGGGTCTATGCCCTTTTGCAGCAGTGCTGCATATATGCCATCGGTGCCGGGTGACTTGAAACCATCAAAAGACGCTACAGCGTACTTGATGGCTTCATCAGTTACGACGAGCGATGAGATATACCAGGCTCTGCGAGTAGAATTTGTCTGCTCATCCCCAGTTTCGGAAATCGGCACTGGTTTTGAGCCAACTGTGATCCGGTTCCCAGGGAGGTGAGTCTCAAGCATGAGGTGGAGTGTCTCAGCTTTAGACTCGGTGTAGGTACCGTCTGGTTTTCTTAGTGTGTCCAGCTTCACTGCTTTGTCCCTTTTGAGGAATTTCACTAGTCTGCTGGTTTCACTGATTTCGATTTTCCCACAAAAGTCTTTATAAGAGGCACTTTTCGAAGCTCGAATAAGCCTTTTATATTCTTTTTGTTAAAATCGATACAGGTCCCAGTCCTCTTCCAGATTGGTCTCGAGTGACCTATTCAGAAGCTTTCTGGTCTTTCTCTGCAAGTTCCACCACGGAACAGGGGTTCTGCAGGGGTGTTTTTTGACTGGGCATGCCAGATCGAAGCATTGGGTTAGGGTGTCATTCAGATTCCGAACTGCCATCTCAACCTTACGCCTCGTTCTGAGTTTTGGGAGAGGCACAGTGCGATTTGCTAACTCTTCCCTAAACTTTGGCCAGTTTGTTCTCCTAGGGTTCCTGCTCCTCTGCGAGACATTGGTTTCGCATTCGATTTGGAACTCTATGTGTCTATGGGCCGACATGGACACTTCCGACAGAACTTTCCCGTCTGTGATCTCCTTAAGATCCAACGTTGTTTATGGTCAAGCCAGACGAAAGTGCGAAATGGAGAGGATACGACCCTCTTCTGTTACATTTGCTGCTGCCCCAGAAAATGTTCTGAGCATTAGCGTCACAACAGATAACGAGATGCATCTTTTTCGATTCGCATTACTCTACGAGTTCCGCTACTTCCCTTGGTGGAGGTGGTAGGACGGAATCGTAGGGGAAGTGGGCCGAAGCCACGACAAAATTATGCCATGATCTGAATGATTTGTAGTTTATAACCGCAGCAACTAAATCTTGTCCACAGAATTGTCCAAGCTTGGTTGCTGGGAGAAGATTCGGCACAATAAGACAAGCTCTCGGTCTTTCCGATCGCTCGTCGAAGAGTGGGGAAAAGCCTCGTAGACTACCGAGGCCACACCCATGGTTCCTAGATAGACACGATGTGCGATTTTGTCTTCATCATGGAAAGTCTGCTACATAGGATTGCAGTAGCATCCTTTTCATCTTTGCTTTCCCGGTTCTTGCTCTTCCTGTGGGAGAAAACCTTCCACCTTCTGGTTTCGAGACCAGGGTTCTGGATGCGGAGACGCGCCAGCACGTCCGCCGTGTTCCGGAGTGGTCCCGGGATCCAGCAGATGGCGCGCGTGAGTTTTATGGGCCTGAGAGCGTCAAAGCTTGTGCTGCAGATCTCGTTTTCCGATTGCCGCGAGTTTGAGTCTACTGGCAGGCTCTCACCCACCAGTCAATTTCCGCTTATCCGAGCAGCGGCCAAAATTAGGTGCGGCACCGGTGTCTTGAGGACCTTGCGTGCGGGGAGTGCTGCCAACGGGAGCGTACGAAGACGTTTTTCGCTTTTTTCTTTGAGAGCCAGAAGAAGAGGGGGCGGCGTTGGTTTCGGAGGATTGGCCAGTTTCGGTTGGTGATACTTCTACTGATCTGATCCTCTTTGCCTTCGCCATTGAAGGGGTACTGCCTTCGACGCTTGTACCTTCAACCACTTTCGTGATCTCTTTGCGCCGCTCGGTGGCAACCTTCCTTCTCCTCCTATTCCTTTGGCTCTTGGTCAGGGGCTTCCCAGGTGCCGGATCCTTTGGGGCTCGTTCCTCCTTTTCGGATTCCTGAGGCGCGCCATTAGAGGTAGCACTCTGGCAAGCTTTCTGACACTGCGCCGGAAGATTAGGCGTATCAGGCTGAGCCTCTCCGCCGCTTTCTCCGGTTTTCCAACTCATTCTACTGGGGGCATCGTAGAGTGAGTGGCAAGAGTCATTACTTTCAGCGCCACAGCGGACGGAGGGTATTTTAGGTATGGTGGTTGGGGCCTCCAGAATCCTTGCCCCGGCCGATGTCGAAAAGACAACAATTATCGCAGTCGCGAGTACCACCTGGAGTAGTTAAACCCTTTGGGTTTGCCTCCATACAGTCCTTATTTAGGACGTCCAAAGACAAGACGTTTCTGGACTTTAGTTTGACGTCTCACCTGGGATATGTCGAACCGAGGTTCATTGACTCTTAAGCCCTTCCGCCGCGACAAGGCATCCAGAATAGACCGAACTGAAAATGTTTGACAGTGAAACAAAACACGAGACTTGCGTCAGCTGTTTTAACCAGTGTTGCCCAAAATGATAATAGATAAAAAATTAGCCTTTAGTAGATATCGCAGTTTTTCATCGTTTTTATGCCAGGCCCATTCCATCGCACTTTCTGAATGGCGGCAATGTCTGCCTTGTAGCAGTCAATGGCCTCCACAACTTGTTCGGCTGCACGTGGTCTGTTAATCGACCGCACATTCCACGTGCAAAACCGAAAATCGTTGTTCTTGAATCGTTTGCTGGGGTCGTGCTGGGATCCTTCATTATCCGAGACATGTTGTTGTCTTTGAACTAATGACTTTTTACATAATGAGGAAGGCACCCTCACGCACAACCCACAGATTGGTAGGCCAGGCCCATTATTTAAACCCACGGGCAGATGGGCTCGCTGCATACATTGGTTCACCATACAACACGTGTTGTGATGGCTATCCAGGGTGCGCTGCGTGGAGGCTGTATGTCAACTTGACCTCTGCACTAACAAAGATAGTGTTGGTAGCTCGCCTTGTTGAGCACAATCAACAACGTTATCTAGCGTGAACAGGCCCATGCAGCTGGCTAACTCATTATAGCATTTTTTGTTGAAATAGTTATAGTTATAGAATAAGGTATTAATAGAGACGCAGCATTTCTTTGATGTTCTAGCGAGTCGGTTGCACTATTATTACCAAGTTTAATCGTTTGCTATTGAATTCTATATAGTAGGTGCAGTGGCCTTAGGAGCACCAAACGAGATAGTAGGATTATACTCAAACTTTGGGCGAATGTATGCCTTATGTTTTGTTGCCAGGTAAAAAGGGATGAATTATTTCTTGCATCATTTTGGAAAACCTAGAAATTTCGTTGCATTTTTAGGGATCTAAAATATGTGATCGTTCCAACTAAGTGTTGAGTTGATATACATGCCGAGGATGGAAAGTCATTCGGTTTCAACAACGCAAGAGCCGTTCATGGATAATGGCTGGTTAATTTGGAATCGCTTGAGTGACAGTATACGGCACTGAGTGTTGGAACCATTTAATTCCATTGTATTGTATGTTTATGAGGAATAGTGTCGGAGACAAAACGGAGCCCTGGGGAACACCAGCATTAATATGGTCAATATAAGACTTGAACCCATCCAATACAAATTGTGTTGACCGTTTCGAAAACTAATTTCTAATTCATTGAAGAAAAAATTTAATAATTAATAATTGTATGGCGCAACAGTCCACAGGGGAATCAGGGCCTAAATTGCCGGGAATTGAACCTGGACCTTCGGCGTCTGAGTGTTGCACTCTACTCACTATGTCACGGCGACCACAACAAGAAATATATCGGCGCCAAGAACACGCATTTTCGACAAGAGAGCCTGACGTGAGACTCTGTCAAATGGTTGTGCAAAGATTGATTCCATATTTCGGTGAGATATGCCATCAAATCACCAGTGGACCTGTTACTGCGGAAGCCATATTGCCGGTTTCAAGATATTATATAAGCTAACGATTTGTCAGCGTTTCCATGACCTTAGAAAGTAGGGACAAAAGTGGAATGGGTCAGTAGGAGGTGGGTGACGACAGTTCGCACTCTTTGGGGATGAACTTCTTCTTACTCGGGAAAAGTCCTTAAGTGCAGGACAGAAAAGCTTACGCCGTGGTTTTGCCAGCATAGAAGAGCACCTCTCCAGAAGATCGGAGGGTATGCCATTCGAGGCCACAGCTTTGTGCACTGTTAGGTGTTTTGGCATTCCTGTAACTGTACGAATGCAAAAATGGATTTGTTCCATGGAAAAATTTACGTCTTCACACGTCACACAATCTGGTAGCGTGGAGCTGGCTGCAAGATGTGAAGCTCGCAGATTTCTTTGTCCAAAGAGCTGACAGCTAGAAGTCATTGACAGTCATTGCAAATGAGCGTTGGAATTAAAGACACGACAGAATTCTTTACGTTTTTTACGAATGACCAAAAGTTTTTGCTGCCCTTGGGACAATGGAGCACTTTTTACCTCAATTTTGAATCATAAGAGAATTAAACACGTTTTATTATTTTTTGACCCTTTTGAACTTCTTCCGGCTTTCCTCAGAAGAATTGGCTTTAAAAGTCCGGAAGTTTATTTCTCTCAGCCTGTCATATCAGGCTTTAGGTTTGATACTCTTCACTCCGTTAGGAATGAAGGCTTTCATACCTAATCAAATCATAGTATGTTCTTTTAAGTACTTGTTCTCTAAAGGATAAGGGCGAGTATGGGAAAGTGGCTGATACGATACAGTCAGTCAGTCAATCAGAGATGACAGAATGTCAATTGAATATTTCTCAGGATGAGACATAAGAAATAAGTCCAAAGTATTGGCGGTATGGTCTGCAATATAAGATATACGTGTAGGCTCATTCACAAGCTGGGTCAAATTATTTATTTACCTCAGCAAAGATTTCAAAATAGCTTTCTTTGGGTGTTGTCTGGCCTGAATGTCGACGCCAAGAAGAATTATGTACATTGAAATCGACCGCAATATGGGCCATATGCGGCCTTAAAATCGTCGAAGAGGTGTTGTGTGTCGATTTGTGCTTCTTGAGTCTTTTCCAGGATCTGCCGTAATATGAAGATCTGGTCTTTTGTGAACTTCCCTGGTCTGAAGCAACACTGATAGGGACCTATCAGATTATTGACGAACGGTTTCAGACACTCACACAATACGGCAGAGAGGATCTTGTATGTGATTTTTAGAAAACTAATCCCTCGATAATTGGCGCAGTCAAAGGGGTACTCGCTCGGCAAAGTTCCCAGCGATCAGTTGCGAATGTAGCTTTCAGACGTCAAGTCCTATTGACCTGTCTCGATATCCGGGTTCTTACCTTGTACAATGTACTTATAAAATACACGATTATCCGTCTCCTTATTTGTAGAAATCTATTGCAGTGTTCCATATACCCTGTTTTCTGCATATATAAAGGTATATATATTTATAAATATATATGTACATATGTATATATATATATATAAATATATATATATATATATATTTCGTATCGGAAAAACAAAAAAACAAAAAATCGCACACTAGTTTACTGTCAACTATAAAGTAAAAGGAGTCTATGATTGTGATTCTTGACATTCTATTTGAAAAAGAAATAAATTAAGTATGCAAGGATTCAGTTTGAATCCATGCATATAAGGGAATTTATATGTACATACCGAGGCAAATCAAATACGATTATCGTATTGGGTAAAACTCATAATATTATTTTTGTATTACTATGGAAGCATTGATTCAGGTATAATCCCAGTAACCCAGAAAAAAACACATATGTACATATAATATGTTAGAACACTGTGGCATTTTAACGTTAACGATGGACATGTAGTCTACACTTGGAGAATAAAAACTAAAGAAAGGCGTTATCCTTTGCATTTCTTGAATTTTTAGTTTAACAGATTTCCAGTTAAAATATTTAAGACACAAACAATGGAAGCAAAAAATTTAATGCTCATGGCAAATTTTGATACCTTAGTTGAAAAACGAATTCTAAATGATAAAGCAAATCTTCTTGTAGGAACTTATTTAAAAGAACACTTTATTTCAGCTAATAAGAGTTCTCCTTCTACTACGTCTACTACTGCCGCTAACGTCTTTCACACTACTGCGTCTTTGTCACAAACGAATGTTGCATTGTTAAGTTCAAAATCACCTAATATGCATGGGCAACACTTTTGATCAATAGCTCAAAAACCAAACAACTTATATTTAACTAATACTTTAAACACTTTCCACTTTCACTAAGACTACAAGCTAACTAAAAATGTGGAAAAAGTTATAAAAGATTGGACAATCACTTAAAAATAAATATTATTCTTCCTGACTTTTAGTTTCTAGATAAGAGTTTCAATTTAAATATATCTACCTTTGAGGCTCCAGACTTCGGATCTAATATTAATGTTGCAATGTTTTCTGATTACAATTGCATATGGCACAAATTATTTCTATATTGAGACAATATAGCTTACCAGGCTTTCAAATGGGAGACTAAGGTAAACCTTTGAAAAATGCAAGCAATATGGTTAACATGAAGACGTAAAGACTGTTTCCTCTAAGGCAATGTCAATGTGAATAATCTGAGAAGTGCAGATATCATTCAAAAGTATATTTCTACTGTCGTAAATAAATCTAACAAAAAACATTAAAATTGTACACCCCTTTCTAAATAGAAAATCGACAATTAATATCAACAATGAGAGTATACTAGTCCATGCGTTTGGATTTCCTATTCGTCGTAATTTTTCTTAAACTCACAAGCTTAAACTCCAAACATGTCAAAATCAAATTATTGAAAGAATGCTTAGCTTACCACTTCATCCCTCAACTCGTAGGTTACACGATAAAACTAATTTGCACAATATTCTGTTACGAGATTAGCGATAAATTAATAAAAAACATATTAAAATAATTATTGTATATCAATCGTCTGCTTATCTTTCATTTAATAGTCAAAAGTACAATTGTATACGAAATTTGTAAATTCTTCTTCTTCTTCTTGTGGCACTACAGTCCGGGGTGGACCTGGGCCTCAACCAACATGCCTCTCCAGCCAGCACGATCTTTCGCCAGCTGTCTCCAGTTGCGCACTCCAAGTTGGTTGAGGTCCTTCTCCACTTGTGTGCGCCACTTTAGTCTAGGTCGTCCTCTGTTGCGTTGTCCCAATGGCTCGGATTCAAAGACTTTTCGGGCCGGAGCAGTGGTGTCCATACGCTCTACATGGCCTAGCCATCTTAAGCGTTGTATCCGTAGACGCTTGACCAGGCGCATGTCGCTGTACAGCCTATAGAATTCGTCATTAAATCTTCTCCTCCAGATGCCATCAACGCAAACAGGACCAAAAATCGCACGCAAAACTTTTCTTTCGAAAAGACTTAGGGCTTCCTCATCCGCCTTTGCTAACGTCCAAGATTCTGCGCCATATAGTAGGACGGGGATGATCAAGCTATTATATAAAGCGAGCATAGTTCTTCTAGAGAGGGCTTTATTACTCAATTGCCTCTTGAGCCCAAAGAAACAGCGATTGGCAAGAGTGATTCTGTGATTGATTTCGGTACTGATGTTGTTGTCCCTGTTTACCGCGGAGTTGAGGTAGACGAAGTCCTTGACTACCTCGAAGTTTCTGCTGCCTAGTGTGACGTTCCGTCCGAGACGTCGATTTTGTGTGTCCTTCCTTGATGACAGCATGTTCTTCGTTTTGCCCTCATTTACTACTAGACCCATTTTAGCCGCTTCCGCTTCAATGCCAGCAAACGCATCATTGACGGCTCGCTGTGTTCGTCCAATCACGTTGATGTCATCAGCGTAAGCTAACAATTGAACTGACTTCTGGAAGATCGTGCCTCTGGTGTTGACTTGTGAGTTACGCACGATCTTCCCGAGGATGATGTTAAAGAAGTCACATGACAGTGCGTCGCCTTGTCTAAAACCTTTTTTGACATTGAAGGTCTTGGTGAGTTCTGTACCGACCTTGACGGAGCAGCGAGAGTTCTCCATCGTCATCCTACACAATCCGACGAGTTTGGAAGGAATGCCAAAACTAGACAAGACTGTATAGCTTTTCTCTATGCACACTGTCAAATGCAGCCTTGAAATCGACGAATAGGTGGTGAGTGTCAATTTGCATTTCTTGGGTATTTTCCAGGATCTGCCGTAATGTGAAGATCTGGTCTATTGTGGACTTCCCTGGCCTGAAACCACACTGATAGGGACCTATCAGGTCATGGACAAATGGTTTCAGACGCTCACACAATACGGCAGAGAGGATCTTGTATGCGATGTTCAGGAGACTAATCCCTCTGTAGTTAGCGCAGTCAAAGGGGTCTCCTTTCTTGTGGACCGGGCAAACGACGCTGAGACCCCACTCATCGGGCATGCTTTCCTCCGACCATATCTTACAGATGAGCTGGTGCATGCGCCCAACCAGGTCATCTCCAGCTGCTTTAAATAGTTCTGCGGACAGTCCGTCCGCTCCAGCAGCTTTGTTCGACTTCAGCTTGGATATTGCTATCTTCACCTCGTCTAAGTCGGGGGGACGGAATGCTTGGCTATCATCGTCCAAATTAAGTGGAACATTCTGCTTAACAGCGGGATTTGGGTTGTCATCGCCGTTAAGGAGTCTGCAGAAATGATCCTTCAAGATTCTCAGCACAGACTTCGACTTTACTGTGAGTTGTCCATTTTGGTCCGGGCAGGCCTTGGTCCGAACCTTATATCCTCCGCATAGCTGTTTCACCTTTCCATTTCCTCGACTGCGCGCTTCTCATGCTCCTTCTTCTTCCTTCTGAGAAGCCGGTGCTCTCCCCTTGTTCTCTGTTCGTAGAGTTCAGGAACAGCCCGCGTTGTTCGATGCAGCGTCGCTTTATAGGCGTCTTGTTTACCATGGGTTCCTTCTGGGTGGTGACGTGAAACCTAGCACATCAGTGGTAGCATCTTTGATGGCTTCTTGACAACGTTTCCAATCTTCTTCTATGCTTAGTGCAGGAAGCGTTGAACTCTGGTCGAGTTTCCGGGAGACTCGGTTGGCAAAGTTCCCACCAATCACCTGCAATTGTAGCTTTTCGACGTCAAACCGTTTTGGCCTTTCTCGACTCCGTTGTTCTCTCGATATCCGGGTTCTTACCTTGGCTACAACAAGGTGATGATCCGAGTCAATGTTTGCACCTCGGAAGGTTCGGACATCGAGAATACTGTAGAAGTGTCTGACGTCGCAAAGCAGCTGAGCGTTGAAATCTTCTAGAACGATCTTGGTGTCATAGCTGGGACATCGATCGTATGTTCTTTCTAGGAGATCATAGAAGTCATCCTTGATGTTGTCATCCTTCTCCTCTGTTGGGGCGTGAGCGCATATTAGGCTGATGTTCCCGAATTTAGCCTTGATGCGGATTGTCATGAGGCGTTCGCTGACTGGGTCGTAGCTCAAGACTTTTTGCCTAAGTCTGCCTCGAACAACAAATCCGCATCCGAATAAGCGCTGCCTTCTCTCTCTATAGCAATTGCTGTACTAGATATCGCAGTTCTTCATCGCTTTTATGCCAGGCCCATCCCATCGCACTTCCTGGATGGCGGCTATGGCAGCTTTGTAGCTGTCAAGGGCCTCCGCAAGTTGTTCGGCTGCACGTGGTCTGTTAAGGGACCGCACATTCCACGTGCAAAACCGAAAATCATTGTCCTTAAAACGTTTGCTGGGGTCGTCAATAGTTGATCCTTCACTATCCGAGGCATGATGTTGTCTCTGAACTTCTGGTTTTTACGTGGTGAGGAAGTTACCCTCACGCACAACCCACAGACTGGTAGGCCAGGCCCATTATTTAAATCCTCGGGAAGAGGGGGTCGCTGCAGACATTAGTTCACCATACAGCGGGTGTTGTGATGGCTATCCAGGAGGCGCCACGTGGAGGCTGTATGTCAACTTTACCTGTGCACTAACGAGGATTGCCTTGGCAGCTCGCCATGTTGAGCGCAATCAACGACGTTACGTGGCGTGCATAGGCCCATGCCCCCCTTTGTAAATTGTTAATGGTACGTGTTGTGAAATTAGCCTGTGAGTCCATGTTAATCACTAAGGAATTTCAAAGAAGTTTAATTAATAGACGAAACATACATATATGTATCAAATACAACAACTACACGTTTATTAACGACTTATCTGCTCTGTGACTGGATTCTAAGTGGCAGAGTGCTCACTCGGTTACAACATTGATGCCTCGCTAATTTCTCTCGAGCGATCATTACACATGTAAAAGCTTATGCAAGAGTTAAAGCTTATGCTGAGCGTTAGAATGAGTACATACAATAAGAGAGAGGATAACATAGAGATTAAAGTGATTGATAATGAGAACTTATGATCTTAGATTTATACATTATTGAGGGTAACTATAAATAAAAGTGTATAAGAGTAAGAAATTAATTTAAGAGAAGTTTAATCTTAAACAGTACGTAAAATTTGTAGTGATATGTACATGTTTTATTCATTTGCTTGATAACTTTACGTAAAGTGTGACTTAAGAATTTCAAAATTGTGGTTGTACAAATCAAATACGAAGATTGCCTTTTATATTTCCGGATTGGGCAATTATAGAGTTGCAATCTGGCAACTGCCAGCTCTATAGTAAAGTTTGACATTTTTGAGGTTATACGTACTCACAAAGTTTTGACATACGAGCTCTATTTGTGTTGTTTACAGTAACAAAAGATTCCTCTCACCCAAAAAATGGAATTAAATTGTGAAAATTTTTGTGGGATTATTTTTTTACAACTTTCGATGGATAACTTAACAACAGCGCATCTATGAACTTAATTCACTTTTTGGCGATGAAGCTCCATCAAGGACCAGTGTTTATCGATAGTATGGTAAATTCAACCGAGGTCGTAGTTCACTCCAAGACGAATTTCGAGAAGGTCGTCAAAAATCAGTTGTTGTTCCGAAAACCATTGATGCTGTGCTCCAACTCATATTACAAGAGCGTCATGTGACCTATTGTGAGACAAAAGTGGCAAAAGTACTTCGACAATTGGTTCAAGCGCATGCAAAAGTGTATCGATCTTAATGGGGAGTATTTTCAAAAACCATAAAGCTATTATTGATGATTCATATTTCTTTTTGTTCTCTTATCCCGAAATATAAAAGGAAACCCTCGTATGCACAGCGTACACACTCTTATTTTGGTTGATAATTAAAAAAACATTATTAAAGAAAGATTGCACGCAGGAAAATATATGTAGATGCAAGTTTGCATCCCCCTAAACACTTTTGAAGGCAATGGTAATGGAGGTACACCTGTGAAAATGTCTTTTGTACTCATCTTTCCCATTGGGTCTCCACAAGCATAGTCGACTACTTGGGGAATTGTTTCTCAAATAAAACAATGATTTTAAAATGTTGCAAGAGCATGCTTGCTGTTTTTGTAGTAGTAGTACTAGCAGATGACGCTGGCATCGTTTCCATTGCTTCATTATGTCAATAGTTGAATAAAACTTTAAGTCCACACTTGTGAGGCAAGAAGATTGTTTCCCTTGTGAGCACAGCTTAAGAGCTATGTGGGTTTGATGGTTCGTTGAGTTTCAACGGCGTTTGAGTGTTTTTTCTTGTTGTGTTGTGTTACTCTGTTCGGTGCAACAAAGTATAGACTAAGAATAGTACTCCTTTCTCCGTTATGTTGAACATAAGAAGTTTCTTGGTGGGTTGGGAAAACGGAGCTTATTGTTCTGATTTACAGTCATGCGAATGCAGGAAAGTCCATTCTAAGTCAGAAAGTTTTGTTAATTAATTGCATGTTGACTCTTGAATGTTATCAGTTCTTGTTAGCGAAATCATGCCCCTTCCCTTTACTGTCATTAATATAATTTAATATATTTTAGACAGCAATGAGAAGATAATCAACCCTCCAAGTACCCATATTAATTTTATTCATGTACTCTCATATTGTAACTTATGTAGCTGATATTCACTTCACATAATCTGCCATTGCATTAGCACAGAAGCGATTGAAAATGATAAGAGATGGTTTCCTTGGGATTCAGTTCCATCTTATTTTCAATTAACGGTGAGGACATGTTGACAAATTGAATTTACATGCTTGTTGTGGGTGTGGATTTAACTCAATCTGGCTCAGAATCAATATTCATGTGTCATCGCAATTTAGTTATTAAGCCGCTGTTGATAGTATATTATATAATAAATAAGGGGGTGAACGTTGACGCAAGGCGCGTATAAGCAGATATTGCTTCCTGTCAATGACATCTGCATAGATTGTATTCTACTGACGACATGAGACTTCATGGAAATTTTATATTCGTGAAGAGCACTTCAACTCCTACCTCGGGGGACTTCAGCTATGAGGGAAAGTGTTAATATGGTGCGAATACAGATGGCATTGTCATTTTCAAACCATGTTTTGACAAATAGCTTTATTTTCAGAATAAGTTAAGGAAATACGGCATGTGTTTTTTATTATTAAAAGAAATTATGATATGATTTATACACTCGTAAGGAGTGATTTATGCTTATAGTTAATATTACGATATGGAACCAACTATCGTCGCAACACTTTTTTATGTTTTCTTTAACAACCCAATTGTTAAAACGTATTTATTAATTCAGGAGAAAACGAAAACCATAAACAAATTGTTTTGGCTAGAAACTATGTATTGCACAAACATTTGATTAAAGAAAAGATTCAAACAAAATGAATTTTATAAAAAACAAACCTAAGCACTGCGCAACATAAAAAGTTATAAATCTTTCTCAAAAATCAGATGCAAGGATATAAATCATAAGTGTGTATAACTTACAAAAGGCGTACCGATGCGATTTAAAATACAACAGCATTATTAGTTCACTTCAGCTTACTAACTCAATTGAATGAATTTCATTCATTCCCTTATATCTACCGGCTACTTTGCACTCTCAACTTTCGGGGTCACCATTTGAATTGTTTACTCATCTTTGCCCGATATCGATTGATTTCGTTGACCGATATGTGTCAGTTCGTGAAGTGATGAAAAATAAAAGAGTGCTAATATGTGCAGGTGATTGCACCCGTACATCATAGGGAAAATATTGAATGTGTGGGTTATGTAACCTCTTCCCCCTTCAAATTAAAATTCTCCTGAATTTTAGGAGTGGGACGCTTATTTTCGCTAAGTGTCTTAATTGATACACTTGGACTTTTATTTTTCCTCACCTAATACAGGTTACAGGTGAGCTTGTAAGGTAGCTTACATTTCTATGGAATTTAAGCAAATTTATGTGTTTCAAATTTTTAACATTTCTTACTATAACTTCTTCAATGCTTAAATCTTTAGTGAAATTATATTTGGTTTCATCATAGTAATAAAATCTTTCTTTAAATGTATCATTGGAGCTAGAGAATGTTTTATTCATTATTTCGATTGTACAATTACTGATAGTTATCAAAAAGTTTCCGCCTAGTTTTATTTACCTATCATCACAATTATTTATTATTTCTTGATCTAGTAGGTTTTTACAAATTATAGTACTATCATAGATCTCGTTTAATTCCGTTAATTTGTTTTGTCTTGTTTTACAATTTTTGTTTACAATACAGTTTTTTAATGGTTTAACATCTTTTACATATTGAACATCACTTAGGAACTCATACTTTGTGTTATTAACTTCTATGAAATAATGTTCTTCTTTTGTATTTCGAATTTATTGGCTGTAGGGATTGCTGTTATTAATTTAAGTTCTACTATCTGGTATCTATCTGGGATTTTTATTGCTAACACTAGGGTATCTTCATTGTATTTGAGGAGTCCTGCTTTGCGTTTTTTAGTTTGTAGAAGTCGAGTCTTGTCTCATTCATATCTTCTGTTGTCAGAAGACTAGGGTATACTAGTCCATGTCTAGTTCAGGCTATATTATAAAATATTTGGTTTAGGTATTCTTCTAGCATTTTAAATTTTATTAATTGACCTAACAACAGATTTGAGGAATGCGGAGTTTTCGCCCATGATGACTATAAGAACTAAGAGAGCCTCGGATACGGCCTTCCCTGGTGTGCCAGGGTACCATTCGGAGCCAGGCCTGAATGGTGGCAGTTTGCGAGCGTCTGGTGGTCGGCCTGCCCCGCTCGGCAGCCGGTTGGGCTCAGCCCGAAACTGTTACGAGCGACCCGGCAGTGGTCTCGTGAGCCACTACGGGGGTGGGCTGGAAATCACGCCTTGCACTGAGCAAAACGTGCAGAGATCAAAAGGCAAACGACAACGGCATCAACTCAGGATTCCTACATGGAACGTCTCATCGCTCAAGGGAAAAGATCTCGAGCTAGTCGAGGAGGCTACTAGGTATCGTTTAGATATTTTAGGTGTCTCTTCGACGAAGCAAAGAGGATCTAGAACTGTGGATCTTTCGGACGGATGGAAACTCTTCTTGTCGGGAGTTGCACCTCAAGATACTCACAAGTCCCCGGCTGGCTGACAGGGTATTGGAGTGGATACCGTTAGGAGGGAGAGTAGGGATCTTAAAGCTTAGGCTTGAAAGATCAACTTTGGCTCTGGTGAAGGTGTATGCACCGAATCTAGATTCAGAGTACTCGGCTTTCTTGGATGAAGTTGATGCTGCTCTAAATAGAGTGGCTGAGATGGATTCCTTTATCCTGATGGGCGACTTCAATGCTGTGCAAATGGCATGTCCATTATGAATACCTTCTTCCCATACAAGGACATTCATAAGTGTATTTGGTACCGTCGGAGTCTTCAACAGAAATCGTTAATAGACCTCTTTGTGCTACCATCGTACATGAAAGGGAAGGTTTGTGATGTTCGCACTTTCAGAGGAGCTGAACTGTCAACTGATCACCACCTGGTGTTGTGTACGTTGAGTCTTACTGACAGAATACCTCTCCCATCTAGGCGAAAACCAAGAGTGGTTAAACGCATACGGTGGGAGAGGCTGCAGGACATTGAGGTTCGGCAACATTTTGCACGGCATATTTCTGAAGGCTTTCAACGAATTCCAACTGTTCTATTGCGTGTGGAGGAAGATTGGCAGCTGTTCTCAACACCTGTCATTACCGCTGCACGCGAAGTTTGTGGAATGAAGCGGTCTGGTGTGGCGGCTGGTGATGAGAAAAGAACTGCGTGGTTTAAAACGCTCTGAGTTCAAGAAGCCATCAGAGAGAAAAAGAAGACCTACAGAGATTGGATTCTCTTGAAAGACTCTGCTTCTCGCGACCGGTACACGGAGGCGCAATGAATTTGAAAACTGGCTGTGAGAGCAGCAAAACCATCCGCCGACTCAGAGGAAGGAAGTTCAACATCGTCGAAGGAGCTAAATCCAAAGATGGTGTGCTTTTCTCCAATGAGGTAGACATTTTGCGCAGGTGGAGCGAGCACTTTTCTGAGCTGTTCAATCCCGAACAGGGCACTGAAGGTGACAGACCTGTTCTCTTGAGTGGGGCGGAAAATAGTCCAACAGTGGAGGAAGTCACTTTGGCGATTGAATCGCTAAAGGTTGGCAAGTCCGCTGGTGTTGTTGAAATAAGGTCAGAAAAGCTCAAGGCAATAGGTAAAGAGGGTGTCCTGTGGCTTACTCGTGTCATTAAGGTGGCCTGGGAACGTGGCGAGACACCTGGCGATTGGCAGACTGGGGTAATTGTTCCTCTTTTTAAAAAGGGGGACAAGAGAGTGTGTTCAAACAGTGGCATGTCTCTCTTAAGTCTCTCTGGTAAAGTCAACGCTAAGGTGTTGGAAGTCCGTTCTAGAGCTATGGTCGAGTCTAGGTTGGGGAATGAATAATGCGGCTTTCGTCCCGGCAGAAGTACAATCGACCAGCTTTTCACTCTAAGAATGTTACTCGAGAAGGCTTGTTAGTATGGCAAACCGGTCTACAGTTGTTTTGTAGACTTGGAAAAGGCATACGACTGAGTTCCTCGAGGTGAGCTCTAGAGTGTCTTGTATGGGTGGGATTGATGGTCCTTTATTGGGTGCTTTTCGGTCTCTATATACAATGTTTTTCTTTGGGAGATTTGAGGGTGAGTCACCTCCTTTTTGCAGATGACTTAGTCATTCTCTAATCCTTCCAGATGGAACTCCAGCGCACACTCGATAGGTTTGTGGCCGTATGTGCTGAAGCGCGAGTGATGGGAGGAGCAACGCTGAGCTTTCTTGTAGGATTGGTCAAGCTGGATCAATTTTGAAGCAGCTTGGACGATCTGTAATAAGGAAGGCCGAAGTTAGTGTCAGAGCCAAGCTATCGGTTTTCAACTCGGTGTTTGTTCCAACCCTCACCTATGGTCATGAAATATGGGTAATGACTGAAAGAAAAAGATCGCGAATACAAGCGGCCGAGATGAGATTTTTCCGTGCTATTGCTGGAATAACTCGCCGGGATAGGGTGAGAAACACGGTAGTACGGGGGGAGCTCAATGTTGAGCAGCTACTTCTCCGAAACCAAAGAGCTATACTTCGATGGTTTGGTCACGTGACGCGAATGTCCCCTTCCTCTCGACTCCCGAGACTTGCCTTAGATGCAGTTCCATCAGGCAGATGGCCGCTTGGCAGACCCAGGAAGATATAGCTGGAACATGTCCATGAACTTACCTGGGGACGCTTGGTTATATTTCCTCTTGAGTTAAAGTCGATGGCGGAGGATCGAATGGCCTGGAAATCTCTTGTGCGTGCGTTGCCCCCGCGACCCCATTAGTGGAACATGCGGCCATTGAAAATGATGATGATGATTATGAACTGATCTAACTTTAACTGCCGTAGGATGAATCTTTTTCAGTCTTTGTTTGTTCTACGTATGATTTGCTAAATTCTTTCCTTTCTGATTCTATTGCCGATTTGAGATAGGATATGCTTTTTTTGCAGATGTTCATTAATTTCTATCTGTTGGTTAAATTGAGTTGCTACATTTTCCTGGTTTCTTTCTAATAGATTTAGATGGCCCGTTATCCCTTGCCTGTCACTATCATCGATCCTAATAACTAATTTTGACCTGTCCCTATAATGTCGATCAGTCCTCTCTTTTGTCTTTTTCCTGGTTCTATGGCTGTAATTTTAGCATAAAGTGTTCCTATTTGTCGTTTTATGATTGGGTCATTGTCTACTTTGAGTCTTTTAGTATTTTCTACAAAAGAGTTAATGGTCTGTCTTATTTCTTTTGTGTTGATAATATGTACTATGGGCTTAGTATCTTGAATTATTTCAGTCTGTCCCATGTTAACTATGTTGTATCCGTTACTTGTTGTCAATTGGTCAACCGTAAATATCGCTTTGGCCTGTGCTGTCGTTGTTGTGAGTATTAGGTACACTAATATAGCCATCTGCAAATAATCGTTTACGTTTAATATTTGTCGGGTGGTCTTTCTCTCTTTTCTTAATTCTATATCTGGGTTCATTCTTATAGTAGTTCCTTTTATAGTTCTTGACAGGTTTGACTTCTCTTATTTCGTGATATTCTTCCCCATTTTGATGTAGTATGTGGGTCATTTTCTCTTTTCTTATCTTTACTTGCCTTACTAAAGTAGCTATATCAAATTATTAAATCTAAGTTTCTCATAGTAACTAATTTTTCCTGTAATGTCGAATGATATCTTTCTATATCACTTTGTTAAGTGTGATTTTACCTGATCTCTTTCCTAAAAATTCTTTAAAATTTTCCGCCTTAAGTTCGTTGGCTGTTGTTATTTTATCTGGTTTAAATTTGATATTTAAATTTGATTCAATTTCTATTAGGTGGGTGATAGGCGTAAGCTTTCTTAGTCAGTTTGTCTATAAGAGTGAGGAATGGTTGTTTCATGAAATAATATACATCCATATGAAGAATTGGGTTTGGTCTAGACGGAGTTTTACTTATTTCGAATTTTGGCTTTATTGGTTTTCGCTCATACTTCGTTTCTGTACATGTCAAACAATCATTTATAACAAAAATATCTCTTTAATTAAATGAGGGTAATAAATTTTATTCCTTAACGTGTGATACGTTTCTACAATTCCACTATGCATTTTTTCTTTAGTGTGATATAGTGCTATCTGTTTTTGAGCTTCTTTCAAAGTTCTGATTTTTTGAGCTTTTCTTTTTTCTTTCTTTTAAAAATCTTATTTGTTTATCATGGCTAAAGAGTCTTATAAGCAATTGTGGTATTTTGTTGAATTCATGGAAAGATAACTCTGTATAGATTCCTGTGATGCCGGGTCTGAGTCAATATTAGTTGAGCTTTATAATTGTTGACTATTGTTTCCATAATGGGAATGTGATCCAATTGTTGTTCATCTTGTGAATGGACTGTTGCGTCATCAGATCTAAGAATGATTAACAGATTTTTCTTCTTTATCGTTCCTACTCAAGAAATCCGCTATCTTGTTGTCCTTTCTTTTCATATATTCGATATCAAACTGGTACTCTTGCAATTTAAGAACCCAACGTTAATTTCTTTGGCTAAACTCTTTGCCTGAATATTTTTTATTCAAATACTTTATCGGTTAACGATCAGTTACAATTTTGAAACGTTTTCCCCAAAGATATGGTCTAAAGTACGACACTGCCCATACAATCGCCCAGAATTCTTGGTCAGTGATAGAGGATCTCAAAGCATAACACACTGGTTGAGCTCCTGTGTTAATACTGCTCCGATGGCGTAATTACTGGAGTCAGTAATAAGCGTAAAGCTTTTGGAAAAATGACGAAATTTTAGGATAAGGTGTTTTGTTATATTTAGTTTTAATGTTGCAAACGCTTCAATGTATTCTGGGTCACTAATATTTATCTTTTTTTCTTTTTTCAAATATTTTATCATGGGTCCCGCGATTTTGGCATAATCTTTCACAAACTTATTATTCTTGAATACATTTGATTTTCTCTGGGTTGGGTTTCATTCCCTCTGCTGTGAGTACATACCCTAAGAATTCTGTGCTTTTCTTTAAAAATGAGCATTTGTTAGATTGTATTTTCAGATTATGCTCGGCTAATTTATCGAATATTAGCTTTAAATATTGTATATGCCCTTGCAGACTAGTTGAAAAGACCAATATGTCGTCTATGTAACAAACACATATTTTGTTGTTTAGCCTCGAAGGATGCCTGTAATCTATGCATAACCTAAATTTTTGTTTCTTTAATTTATCCATCTTCTTTGCAACTACCACTATGGGTGATGCGTATCTGCTATTTGATTTCCTAATTATCCCTTGTTACTCTATTTCTCTGACTTGTCGTCTTACTTCTCCTTCGTGTTTGGGAGGTAACCGGTATAGTATTGCGTTTATTTGTTGATCAGTCGTAGGTCTTATTTGGTGAGTGACGGTGTTTGTGTTTGTTAGTTGATCACCGTCTTTATAAATTAGATTTGTATATTGATTTAATTGGTTTTTCATTGCCCTTCTTTCTTCTTCGTTAAGGTGGTTTAAGTATATGTCTTTCTCATCATCGATAAGCTGACAGCAATCGAAGTTTCTTTTATGGTCTGTGGAGTAAAGGCATATTTTGGCACCATTTTTTAGTATGAGACACAAGTTTTCAAAATCTAGAGTTTTGACAACTTTACTCAGTATGTCCATTCCGATAAGAACATCATATGGTTTATTTCATAAATTTCATCAATGCAGTGTTGTTTATTTCATAAATTTCTCTTGTACCATTTTACAGCACCCCTGGGTCTATAAAATAACTCTTTGGGTATGCTTGTCACAATTATTTCTATCATTTCCGAGGTCACGTTATTTATTGTTTGAAGTCACATTTTTACTCTTTCAAATAGACTATATTTACTACAATCTACCGTACTGGAATTAATGATGCTCATTATGGAGACTGTATCAATAAGTGCTTTTAACTTAGTGTTAATAGTCGATGATTACGATCTGTCTGTGATGGATATTGGACTGCATTTCTAATTTGCCCAGAAGGATTAAAGGTTTGGTTTCTTGTATTTTGACTACGGTGGCCATCGTTGCCCTGTCTTGATTGTCCTGTCCTAAAATTATTTTGTCTTCCTATTTGAGTTGGTCCTAGTCTATTTAGTTGGTTTTGTTGTCTGTTTTTGGAGTCTGTCTGTTGAAAAGTATTTTATTGTCTTGGTTTCAAATCCCTCATAATGTTTCCTTCGTCATATCCCATGTAGCTGTACAAAACTTCTTTTATTTTATGAATATCGTAAATATCTTTGATATTCCTGAACAGATTTTTTATTGCTAGTTGTTTAATTCTGTCTACAATTAGTACATAAAATGTGTTCTTAGCTTTTACTTGATTATTTTCATATGTTGTCTTACCATTTCTTCTACTTTTACATTAAAATCTGCTATCAAACTTATTTTGCGATATGATATTTTTCCTGAGATATCTTTGTAGTTTATTGGGGGCCGGAAGTGTTGTTTGAGGAGGTCCCTGGCTTCTCCCCATACTGATGGTCGATTGTGTAGTAATAGTTCCTTTGCTGGTCCTGTTATTCTTGTGTTGTATATCGCCTGCAAAGCTCCGGACTTGCTGCCTCATTCACGGCGTTGGTGTGATATCCCACGAAATTAATAAATTGGGTCACTTCTACACTGTTTCTACTGAACTCGCTGATATACGAAATTTCCTTGAAAATTTGTACCGTACTACTTTGTTTTGCGTTTCGCGTTGTTAAAGACTCGATAGCTTGTACCAATCGCTCGAGATTCTCCATTTCAACGATTTGTGACCAGAACTATAAAATTTTGTCTTTCATTCAATTCTGAAACCCACGCGTTTCAATTGGTTAGGAATACAACCGGTAACAGTTTTTATTTTGAGTTAGTTTACTGAGGTATTTTTTTTTTTTTTTTCTTATCAATTGTTTTTTTTTCCTGTGCCCAGGTAATGTCTGGTTTCCACTGATTTGTAGTTAGAGTTACCGTTTTTGTTTACTGAGTCACTTTATTTGTTCGCGATTGTTTGCTTCGTTCTCAATGGATCCTTCAAATATAGTAAGGATTCTACCGACTGCGCCACTTACAAAAGACGTACCGATGCGATTTAAAATACAACAGCTTTATAAGTTCACACCCATACAGACGACTGCTGTTTACTTTCGGGCTCATGCGCGTAAATCTACGATTCATCACCTGTCACGATGTCATAGACGTGTTTCGAAGCACCGCGATCGTATTTTTGACGCATTTCTTTCTAACAATCGACACTAGCCTTTTTTCGAGCGATTGACGAATTGTGTGTTATCCAACTCCAACAAATTGAATATATGCTGGTTCCACTAATGTCTAAGGTTGTCTCAATCTCACGATAGGTCACATGACGATCTTGCAATATCAGTTGGTGCACAGCATCAATAGTTTCCGGAACAACAACTGATTTTTGACGACCTTCACGAAATTCGTCTTGGAGTGAACTACGACCTCGGTTGAATTCACCAAACCATCGATAAACACTGGTCCTTGATGGAGCTTCATCGCCAAAAATTCAACAAATTTCATCAATGCAGTGTTGTTGAGTTAATCCACGTCAAAAGTTGTAAAAAATAATCGCACGAAAATTTTCACGATATAATTTCATTTTTTGGGCAAGATGAATCTTTGTAGTTACTGTAAACAAAACAAACAGCGATCGTATGTCAAAACTTTCTGAGTACGTATAACCTCAAAAACTTCAAACTTTATGATAGAGCTGGAAGTTGCCAGATTATAGAGCTGCCCAATCCCGAAATATAAAAAGCAACCTTCTTATATTGGGAGTTATAAGATGTAAGGCCTTAAACAGTGGTTTGAATTTGTGAAAGGTCAACTCTCTCATTCGGCTTTGATCCATGTATAACTTATGTCTCTTCTAAGGATTTAATCTATGATGCATTGACTATCTTAATAAAGAAAAAACATGATCAGTTACAAATGATCTTGTCCAATGTATTTTTGTTAAGGAGTCCAAAATGTCCCGACGATGTTTCGTGTTTAACGATAGAAGGTTTATCTTATTGGACAACTTCTTAATTAGCATTAATGAACGGGAGAATGACTTTTTAAGTTAATTTAATAAAATCTCATTTTAATAAAATGGGTTTAAATTTATTTTAATATTTTTTGTATTTAATATTATAAATTTAATGTAAATTCATATGAATTCATAATCATCAACAACCCTATTCAATATATTATATAAAGACTATATTTGTTTAATCTGTAATAGTCAGTTGTGTACTTAATTAAATTTAAGTAAATTATTTAAACTTAAGTTTCACCAAGCTAAAAAAGTAAAAGTAAAAATTTGTTCTTTATTCCAAATTGATCGCCATAGTAAAAGTGCACATTACTTAAAAACTGTCACATCTGTGAAAGTCGTTGGTATAGTTTAATAGCACTAGCTATCATTAATAACTTCCATATAGCTTTAACAAAAAAACGATTTTCATCAAATATACAATTTCCTTTTGGCGTCACCTTTTCGCCATCCCATCATCTTTCTTTGCGGAATTACTTGCATCGTGGCCGGTATTATCCCCTTGGCAATATCAATGATTGCAGCGTAGAAATTCCTGGCGAACAACATCCGGTATGCCACCGCATGCAGTAAATGAACTAGTCGATAGGGACTTGACCTTTTACAATTATTCTGCAAGAAGAAGGCCTTCGCCGAAGACGGTGAAGAAGATGTCAAGGAATTTAATAGAAAATTATCTTGATTTCGCAGTAGTAATTTATGGTATATATATGTAAGTATTGACGGTGGTGTAGTGTTCTTTTATTCTATGCGGTAAATATTCAACGATGCCACTAAGGTTCATTTGTGAAAGGAAAACAAACGAGTATTTGGTTTCGATTAAAAAATGCACCACTTTTATGTACATTATACGTGTATATATATACAAATTTTGTTACCTTCAACATATGTGCAGATTCCCTTGAAATTGAACACTTGTATGGTTTCCCCTTATGGACATCAATATTAATATTTATCAATATTAAGAACCTATGTAGGAAAATAAAAACAAATATATAAAAGATCTTTTAGTGACTACTTGTATGTTTAAAAAAATAGTAATATGATATTGTATATAATTACAGTTTGACGTAAAATTGTAACATACGAAACAATTCACTCAAAATTCTTAATTTAGTTTCTATGGAATACTGAAATAATCATTTTTTGCATAATAATAAATGTTTAATATGAATAAGGAAAAAGAAACTATAATGAAAAACTTCGTCGAAGCGAAGCTTTGGTTTAGATTGCAGGCCTTTTAATCAAACTTTAGGGACACTGTTTATGCACTAAATAAAAATCACCACAGACCCTTCAATGAAGAGTTTATATCCTATAAATTTTAATCAGATTGTAGAGTTTGTAGTAGAAAAAGAAAAATACCGATAAGAAAGTTATGACTTTTACTAATATGTTTGATTTAAAGTCTGATTTATGTTTGATTTATAGCGATTTCTTATATTTACAAAATTATGAACTGAAACCAAGCATAACTCACATTAAAAGTGTATCAAAACCCAATCTACACAATGTATGCATATCTTGGAAGATATTGATGTATGTTATTGATATATGCAATATTGATATTGTTGTCTTTACAATCCTTTCCTCTTCTAAAATGTTTCCTTAATGGACTTAGTGAATAATTTTGTTGAGTTCTTTTTATTGTTGACTAAATAGTTCACTATATTCTATTTACAAAATCTATTTGAAACATAACGAATCCCAAAAACTTTCATTATCAAAATTAAATAAATTAAATTAATAAAATTAACTTTTTCAAATAAATAAAAATTAACTTTTTTTTAAAATTCAGGTTAAAGTGTTGAAACTAACTTACAGCTTTTGAACTTTACTTTTGTATTTAATTTTTTTTCTTTTCATACGTTCTGACCCAACGTAAATTTTTGAAAATGTAAGTCGACCTTAGGGGACCAACAATTGCCGTTTTTAAATGATAACAACTAGGGTACTTGATGTGCATGTAGCTACTAATCAAAATGCTTATCCCTTTCCCGCGAATTGGGAGAGATTGCTGAACCGTAGAGCAGCAGTTTCTCTATTGTCCATCTTACTATGTGGTAATAAAGTAGACATCATTATCAATTCGGTTCAGAAACACTAACCCATCCGGCGGAATGCACCCACTTCAATATGTGCTCTTATGATATGCGTCGTTTGGCACAAATTTAATATCATAATATATCAATATCAGCAAGCATACCATGCTGAGCCTATCAGTTTTATCCTTCGCCGAAGTCAAGTAAGCTCAACTGAAGTAAATCTTTCGCCGAAGTCAAGTAAGCTCAACTGAAGTTAATCAAATTTTCTCCACTACATCATTGGTATTAACTTTGAAAAGAAACCAAACGAATAAAAAACTATGTTTTAGTGGTTAACTGATATATTTACGAGGACCGTTCAATATATTCTCGGTATCGGGGTGAAGCTGTGGTTATATATATAAATTGACTTATTTATCAAGTAATACTATTATTTCAGTGCATTCATGTAGAATTGCATATAGACGTGATTATTAAGTCCCGTTTTATCTCTACTTAAACAGAATCATAATGGCAACTGAGACGATGATGGTGAAAATTGAGCATTGCGCTGTAATTAAATTTCTCACTACGCAAGGAAACAATGAAATAGTCAAAAAACTATTCTAAAGAGATGGTGGCTGTTTACCAGAGTTCCGCACCTTTATTATTAACTGTGCAAAAGTGGTCAAGTGAGTTCAAGAGAGGCAGAGAGAGCATTGAAAACGACCTCCGCTCCGGCGCCCCGGCTACTACTTGTACGGGAGAAACCATCAAAGAAGTTGAAAAAATTTCTCTTGAGGATGCCCGAATAAAGGTGAAAAAGATGGCAAAGATCGCCAAGCTTTCAACGATTACCATTCACACCATTCTTCATAACCATCTTTACCTTTCAAAAGTCAATGCAAGGTGGGTGCCATGAATGCTCACAGTGCTTCAGAAAAAAGTGAGAATCGCATGCTGTAGAGAGCTTTTGGAAATGAGTAGTGAGAGCGCGGACGGTGTTATGGATCGAATTGTTAACGCGGACGAAACATGAGTTCACCACTATGACCCTGAAAGCAAACAAGAGTCCATGCAGTGGCATAAAAAAGGAACAGACCCCCGAGGAAGTTCAAAGTCACTCCGAGAAGCTCATAGCCACAGTTTTTCGAGACTCAAGGGGAATGGCTCATTAAGTAAAAAAAGGTGAAACCATCAACGCCACATCAAACGCGTCCACTTTGCATAATTTGAGGGAGGAAATTAAAAAGAAATGACGGAGTAAACTCGCAGCGGGTGTGTTGCTTCTTCACGACAATGTTCCTGTTCACACGACGCGAGTTTCCAAGGATGCTGCGCGAGATTGTGGTTTCGAAGAAATCAAACACCCACCCTAAAATCTAGACCTTGCCCCTAGTGATTATTTTCCGTTTCCGGATTTGAAAAAATGTCTTCGTGGAAAAGAATTTTCTGGTGATGAAGAACTCAAGTCGGAAATAAATGTGCATTTTGTTTAAAATGCTTAAAGGGCTTAAAAAAGTTTCTCTCGATACCGAGAATATATTGAAGTCCCTCGTATGAAGGAATTATTTCAATTTGTTTATAAACATGAGTTCATATTAAGAAAAAATCCATTTCTCATAACATAACATAACATATTCTTTAATTTTAACAGAATGTTAGTTAAGCTGGGTGAAGTGCTAAGATAGGGGTGTAAATGGTATAAGGCACAAAGCGCATGTCACAACATTAGCAGAATTTCCGATTCATTTCAATTCTGTTATTTAACAACAGTTATTCTGTTACGTTTATTCTTCTTTCTAACAAATATTTTATTGCTCTAAAGGTACTTTTTTTGTCATTAATATATATATATATATATATATATATATATATATATATATATATATTCATTCTTCTGTTTTAAATAAATATGTGCAAAATCAGTTTTGAATTAACGAAATATTCTTCAAAAAATAAATACCAAATTATGGGAAAGTTTAGCTTAAAGTTAAGTTAAAGCTTAAAGGGGTAAATGGCTCCTTCTTTTGAAACAAATGTATATCCAGCATGGAGTGTTATTGGTGAATTTATTGCTAAAAAAAGTTTTGTCTATTGGGACAAATTAATGCTTTTGACTCCTCTTTTCAATGTCAAAAAATGTTAAAATGTTAAGCCATTTTTCCCCGACCAAGCAGCCATTTTTTCTCCAACCAGAGAGGAGTTGCGTGTGTAATTAGGATAATTTATAATGTTATTTTTAAGTGACCATAAACAATACATCGTTTCTGTGCGCAAGTTGTCGTTGGGAACTGGGAATCTGAAGATATTATGAAATGTACATTTTTAGCATAGAACACTGAATATCTGTTTTCATATGAACTATGATTTATTAAATACGGCCAAAACAGACACCACAGACATGTGTATTTATATATTTAACTTCATATAGTTATTTACTCTTCATTTTTTCAAAGAAAAAACCTGTTTCAATTACCTTTGAATAAAGAATAATTACGCTGGAATTTTCCATAAAAGTCTTCTAAATGTGTCTTTGTGTTCTCTAACTTAAAAACTCTAGTCTTTTTTTTTAACTGAATAAATATAATAAAGCATTTTTGTTCTCGTAGTATCTATATTTATGTTCAGAATATAAACACATAATAAGCAATTTAAGTTAATTTTTATTCGAAAATTAAGTCCAAAATACGGCATTTAATCTACCGAATCTCTTTTGTAGAATAGCAAGGGTTGCTTTAAGTATTCGGCTTCAGTTTGAACCTTTTTAACAAATAAATAATAAAATAATAAACACAGCCTGCAAAAATTGGCGCTTTAAATGAATTAATTAAATCTTCTCGTTCAGGTATTCAGGATGTTCAGTTCATATTAAGTTGTTTAAAAACCAACTTAAAAACATCTTCTACAATTTTAGATTATATGATAATTTCAAAAAAGTCACATACAAAGCAAATAATGTGGAATTATAACACTCAAACAATGGTGGAAACAAATATAGAAACAGGATGGTTTTGTGGTATTATAAATTTATGCAAGTTTAATGACCGAAGAAAAACACTTTGACAGTATCAAATGCCATAGTCTAAAAGCGTTAAGGAGTGTGTGCTTGTTTTCAGCCAAAGTCTGGATTTTTTCAGGACTATGAGAGAGTTTCTGGTAACTAAGCAATGTCGCAATTTTTCAAATATTTTAAGTAAGCACGTACGTATTCCTTGGAAATAGCAGCAATCATGACTCTCATCCATCCTGTTGAAAAACTTGAGATATTTAAACAAGTAGTAAAGTAAAGAATATATGACTGGGAATAGATATACGCGGCATAGGAATAGTAATGAGATAATTTTATATTTCTTATTTTATTTAAGAAAGGTAAAATTACGTTTTTGCATGAAGAAAATTTTTTAAGGGAATTTTTCGGCACACCAGCGTAACATTTTGTCATGAACCGACTGCATATGGTATAATTCGAATTCGATTCGACTGCACCAACAGTTAGGTCTGCAATTTCGACACTCATTGACTGATTAAAACAAAATGTTGGTAGCTGACATCCGGACAGAACGATGTTTTAGAAAGTCAAACAATCAAACAAACTCATCACTTATTGATTTGTTATGTATTACACTTTTTGCACGATTAATGGACAAAAATATATAATATATATATATATTCAAATATAAATATGTATACATATATATACATACATATATAAATATATTTATATACATATATATTATATATATATATATATTATATATATATATGTTATATATAATATATATATATATAATATATATATACAATATATATATATATTCATATTTTATATGTATATAATATATATATATATTCAGTTGATGGTAAATTAAACAATACACACATTATTAGTTTGCAGCGAACGAAGTAGGGAAGATAGGTCTGTATGTATGAACGAGTATGTATTAATAGTCGCAAAGCCGTATTCACAGGTTTTTTACGTAATGAATGGGCTCATCTTCACATTCTAACAGCCTAATTACTATAATAACCTAATCCTGTACAGTTAAGGCTAAAGATCGCTCTTTGACAGACAGCGGAAATTATAACCCTCCTACGCATAAATCCAACCCAGTTCAAGGAGAGCTGAATTTCTATTTAATATGTCATATTTCACACTCTACTCGCAATTATCGTCATCGGCATGCAGCTTGCAAGCAGTTAGCACCTAGAGATAAGGTACTTCAGCAATTCGTGACTGTTGCTTTTAAAAATATTCACTCATCTTTAAATAAACAAAAGCAGTTGTATCGCACTCTTTAAAAGCGTTGCTCTTACGAATTAAGCGGCAAGGGTTGTGTATGTTTACAAGAAAATGTGCATTACTATAGAATTCTGCAATCAATCCTAAATTGGGAATTGGAATATAATAATTTAAATCAATCACAATGCATGTTAAATCATACAATAAAATTTGACAAAAGTAGGAGCAGCTACCAAAGTTCATTAAAGAGAAAAATCATATTTGAAAGATTCCTGAAAAATTGTGTCTTACTTACTATAAACAACCGAAAAGCGATTCTTCAAAAAGTACAAAAGAGCCGTGAATATAGAAGGTAGACATGGCCTTGTCACTACTGGGATGGCCATGCCAAATGCCTTTGTAGCTGCTCTTTTTTTCTTATGAGATTACTGCTTGTCCCGGTTTCCTCAATTGGTCTTTAAGACTACTTTATGGGAGTGGACAGATGGTGCTGCTGCCTTTGTATTCTCTTCCGGAAATTGAGGTCATCAAAAGGATTTGGTCTTTTTCTTAGTTTTCTTAGTAGTGTGCTGGCATACGAACAGGTCTTTGAAAAATTTATGACTGAGTGGATCCATCCACAGACAGAGGAGGTTCGGAGTGTTTCATTGTTTTTGTTTGGTTCTTTTCAGGGCAGACATCTTGTTACAAAAACAGACTCGTATTATGAGGCATTGCTTTGAAAAATATTAAAATGTAGGAATAATCCTGCAGAACTATTTATAATAAAATATATTCAGACTCCAAAAGTGAAGGATAGAAACATTTCATTTGAATTCAAAGTGCGATATATAATTGAGTGTGAAATTGACTAAGTACATTTCTTATACGCACAAATTACAAACGTATAACTATTTTGAAGTGATAAGCAGAGCATGAATGATGAGATATAAACTCCGTTGCCTTCATTTGCTTGCCCTTATATTTAAACTCTATATATATATATATATGTATATTTATATATGTGTGTGTGTATATGTGTGTATATGTGTGTGTATTTTATTGCTCTAGTATTTTGTAGCTTTTGAGTTTTGTTTACTTTTGTACTCCATTATTAATAATACGCATTTTTGCATAATTAGTAGCAAAAATTAAATTAAAAATAATAAGTCATAATTTCCGGATGACCTGACGTCAGACTTCTTCCGTAGAAAAAAATTGATTTAATCAATGAATGAACTAATATCAGGCTGAGCGCCTAACTCCGATAAGGAATTCAGAATCGTTGAATTTGACGGCTAGGAAGGGGAAACAGCATGTTAATACTAGTAATGTACATTTTATTTCGAAGAAATGTTAATCTATTGGTGCGTGTTTTCATCTTCATTATCATATTTGTATGGCCACATTTGAAATTCAAGTTTAATTGAGTTAAATAGTAAAATAGATTTTATTTGTATATATCAGAAAACTCGACTTGGTACGTTCAGGATGAATTTTCTTAAGTTCTAAAAATTCCGTTTTGAAAACTCCGTCCCCATTTATGTCAGGCTTTATCTTAAGCCAACACAAACGTCAACTTTATTGTTGCCTTAAAATTATGGAGTATTGAAAGAAAATAAGTTGAACACAAAGCGAACTCTACTATGTTTGCTATATTTAAGAGAAAACAACAAAGTTCTTAGCTGATATCTTATTATAAGTATAGCCTAACGACATTATAAAGTATTTGAAAATTGATGATAATAATTGTATGGCGTGACAGTCCACAGATCAGGGCCAAGCTTGTTCATCAACTGCTCGTGTTGTGCGCTCTACTTTTCTCTCACGAGTAGAAGGGACATACAGTTTTTTGCCCACTTCGAAGGGCGATGTTTGGGAAGCTTTCTTAGACGGTTATTGCTCTTTGAGTATTGTCAGCAAGCTTGAAAGAGGTGGTGCCGCGGAAATTTTGAGGTATTGAGCCAGAAATCGAATCTAGACCTTTGGCGTGTGAGCGTCTCACCCTACCCACTACACCACGGCGGCCACCTTGAAGGGTGGAGAAAGGAGAAAGTTCCTAAAAAAAAAAAATGTTTTTTGCCCAAAAACTTACGTAACTTACTCGTAAAAGAAAGAAAGATTAGATTTTCCTATGTTTGAAGACTCTTTCCTTTTTCCTTTTTTTTCTAGCTCTAAAATATTTTAAAAGTAAAGTACGTACCTCTTAATATAAGACTGTAATTTCGTATTCCATAAATTAATGTGGGAAGTACTGGCAAAATTAAAACAATTACTGCTCATGACAAAATAATCACAACAACTGGTTCATGACATGCCAAATTCTTCTTTGTCTATGATAAGGAAATATCAGTAATTGTCGTAAGACGATCAGACCCATATTTACTAGATGTAAGAGGATAATGTTGATGTGAAGCCGCTCCATAATAAAGTATCTCGTGCCCTTACGAGTATTTGTAATGGCCGTAGCCAACAAAAAAACCAAATCTCATTATTATGTCCATATAAATGTCCTCATAAATATTCAATTTCTCAACAGGCTCCTAACTTGGGGTATTTTAGTGCTTGCTTGGTCCTTGCACAAGTTCGACTACAACAACAAAAAATGTGAATCGCTTGACTCGTTCACCTCACAAATGGTGTGAACGTTTTGCTAGGTACTATCATTTTCACGGGAACATGAGCAAAAGCCGATTAGCAAAAAGAGCTGTTAGTGATTCACCAGAAACCAACAATCGATTGCTTTACGGCTTAACTAATCATCTCTGTTCATATCATGATATAAATGTGCTTAATTCATTCATATTGCGGCAAAATTTCAGTGTGATTTCTGCTCAGCTGTCATGAAAGTTAATACTTTAGACGTATACGTCGCTCCTAACTCATCATCATTTCAATTTGATTAAGGTCGTAAATGTATATAACAAAGAGAGCCCCAACTTATGCATATTAGATGACGTATCATTTTAATTTTTTAGGTGAATTTTAAATAAAATACACCGTTTGATGTTGTTTTTGAGAGACTTTTTCGACCACAATCCTGTCCCACGATACAGTGATACGTTTAGGGTTGTAATAAAAGTTTATTATGAATTTCACTCGACATTTGCTTCAAATAAGGAAGAATAAAGTAATTTTATGCGAAAAGTTTTATATGTTAAACGAATGATAGGAAATTGTGTTTGGACATTAGACATTTAAATTTCACACAATCCTACTGAAAGGTTAAGGAAATAACTGTTGTAGTTAAATTTGAAATTATATGAAACAGGCCTGTTCAAAAAATTTATTTTTTCTCAAAAAATATTTATTTATTCATCAATCATTCATCAAACTTGTGCTAGCTTTATTTTCAATTCCCGAAGCAGTTCTGATATGCCCTTGAGCGATATGATTTGTATCTTGGCTGCAAAACACCGCTCTTTTATAGGTGCCTTCAATCTTGAGAACAGAAACAATTCGTAGTAGAAAAGAATTTCGTGAATACGGTGTCTGAGGTATGATTATAGTGTTGTTTAAGGCCAAAAACCTTCGAACAAGTAATGACTAGTAGGCAGGTGTACTATCGTTATGCCACGAATTCTTTTTCCACAATTCCGGATGTTTTCCTTGTATTGAGTCTCCTTATTAATAGTACGAGATTTTGTTAAGGACTCCTGATGCACTACGTTACTGTAATCGAAAAAACAGTCAGAAAAACTTTCACAATTCATCGAACTTGCTTGCTTGCTTTTTTCGCCTTAGTGCTCCCTTAGCTCTTCCATTGCATTTGGTCAAAATTCAGCAATTTTACTTTACAATTTTACAAATTCAGCAATTTACCATTACTATTATCATCGTAATCATTTACATCTTCTGAACCATGTCTGAAAAAGTTGTACAACATTTTTTTGACTCAAAGTACACTTACCGTACGTCATAAATCAAATCAAAAATCGGTAATCCAATGAACGTAGCCCGCGAAATTTGAAAAGCTTATTTTTTGAACAAACCCCTTACAAAGTGTGCATTCAGTAAAAGTAAATTGTTTAAGTTTTTTTTTTTTGAAGTTTTCTTTGGTTGAAATTTTGGAGTAAGACTATGTATTATCTACAAATGTGCTCTCTAACTTACATTACATAGTTTTACTCATTGTTCATTAGATAAGTTGGGAAATAAAATAAAGATAATGATTTTAAAATTGGGAAATAAAATAACGATAATGATTTTAAGTTTCCTTCAATTTCAAAATTAACTGCATATGATTGCTATTCAGAACGGAAACAAGAAATCGCGTACAAGATTTACCTAAAATGTTTGGTGACCCTTTGGAGCCAATATTCGATTAGTTGGCGTTGCTGTGGCCAACAGCTATTTCAAGCTGAAAAAAATCTAAACAGGTACAGATTATAAGAAGGAAAATAAACAGTTCTGTTCGGAGCTTTGACCGAGAAAGTTTCTCTTCTTAAGCGCTCGTTCATAACAACCAAAATTCCTAAACGCGATCGTTCACCTCATACTGAAGACCACGGGTCTTCAAAGATTAAAGTGCACAAGATGAGTTCTAGAGAACTATTCTCTAGTAGTAATTTCTTCGCGCCCTTACAGACTCTAATCGATAATAACAACAATGACGTTGATTGCGACGAAATTATAGCTCCATCCACATCCAAAAAAAACAAACCCAAAATACCATCAGTGTGTGTTTTGCATAAAACTCTAAGTGAAGTCCATGCATTCCTTCGAGACATCCAAATAGAAAATTATTCTGCTAAGAAAATGAGCATCGGAATCAAAATCAATTGTGAAAGTGTTGAATCGCACAAAAAGCTGTGTAACGTACTCAGTGTCAAAAACATCCAGTTCTTTACACATGACCTTCCAACATCAAGGTCATTCAAAGTAATTTTATACGGACTAGAAGAGATGTCTACAGAAGTGCTAAAAGAAGAACTGACATCACTTGGTTTAAAATGTCAGAACATTAAACTTATAAAAAAACACTATGATCGATTTGTGGACACATTTTATTTAATTCTTCTCGAAATTGGATCCATTCGCCTTGCGGAACTGAAGAAAAACTTCAGGTCAATATTTAAAACTCAAGTAAAATGGGATTTCGCAAGAAAACAACACAACCGAGTTACCCAATGTTTCAATTGCCAAATGTATGGCCACGGCGAGAAAAACTGTCGCATTAAAACTCATTGTGCTATTTGCTCAGACTATCATAAAACGAGTGAATGCACATCGAAGAATGTCAAATGTGCCAACTGCAATGGCGCACACAGATCAACTGATTTAACGTGCATCAGTCGCCAAAGCTTTTTGGAAATGAGGGAAAAGCTCTCATCCAAAAACAAACCTCAGCGCATTAGAAGAGCACAAACACACTTCGTACCCAATTCAAATGACTTTCCTTCACTCCCAACCAGAAGCAATGTACCACCTGCAGTCCAGCCTGAACATCCAAACAACTGCAACTCAACGAACGCGTGGACTAAGTCATCAATCAACAATGGTGTGAAGAATTCAGAAGAGCTTTTTTCTCTTGAGGAAATCAACGCACTCACGGCGGAGATGATCGTATTGCTCGGTAAATGTGTTACCAAAGCAGAACAATTTAATACAATTACTCAATTAGCTATTAAGTACTTATATAAATCCAAATGAATTTGTGTAGTCTAAACATAATATGTTGGAATGCTAGAAGCATTCGAGGAAAACAAATTGAATTCTTTATTTTCCTTAATAAGTTCAATATTGATGTAGCATTAATATCAGAAACATGGTTAAGCGTAACTGATCGACTGTCCAACTCTATATATAAATGTTACCGTCTGGATAGGGAAGAGAGAAGTGGTGGTGGTGTTGCCGTCGTAATAAAACGTTCGATTAAGCATGAAGTGCTTCCAATATTAAATATGAAGCTTATAGAAGCCATTGGCATTGAAATTCCTTTTGTTAATGGACTTTCACTAAAAGTCTTTAGTGCTTACTTTCCAGGTGGAGGGAATTCTCGTCAAAAAGAAGCTGATTTACGAAATGACTACATAAAGCTAGTTAACACTAATGACTTATTTCTTGTAGGCGGTGATTTTAACGCCAGACATAGAAATTGGGGTTGTCTTAGAGGAAATCGGTGGGGCAGCATTCTTGCTGACCTTCATTCAAGGTACCCATTCGAAATTCTCTCTCCACCTAATCCTACTCACATTCCATCGGCCAGAAATAAGAACCCATCAACGTTAGATTTATTTCTCACGAACATTCCCGAACTTTTTACATCACCAATCACATTTAATGAATTAAGTTCCGACCATCTGCCTGTTAAGTGTAGTGTAATAATGTCTCCACCTAAATGTTCTAACCAAATATATAATTTCAAAAATGCCAACTGGAGTCTATTCAGAAGGCTTACTAATGCAAAACTAGAAAATGTCATTGTTTCTAACTCAAGCACATCTCATATCGATCAGAATGTTAACTCATTTACAAGTGCTATTTTAGAAAGCATAGAGCAGTCAGTACCAAAGAAAACAGTAGTTAGGCATTCGAGCAAGATACTTCCACCTTTCATTCTCGATATGATAACTCTGAGAAATACTTGTAGGTCCAGATGGAGACGGACGAGAAATGTGTTCTATCTAGATGAGTTAAAGAAAATGAATGCTCTTGTTAAATTTGCTATTGATAACTTCAGAAATCAATCTTGGAATGAAAGGTTACAGGGACTAGATAAAGGTAGTAAACCCTTCTGGAATTTAATAAAAGTTATAAAGAAAAAGAAAACATTTATTCCTCCCCTTAAAACAAGCAACTCTGTGCTGTTATCTTGTTCTGAAAAAGCAAATGCGCTAGCAAATTCCTTCTTTAATAACCATTCGACTGCCAGCACTGGAATCACCGATACTAATATTGAATCTTCCGTTCGACAATCAATAAACCTAATAGATTCATACTCCTTGTTTGAAAATTTTCACCCAACTTCTCTTGGCGAACTGAAGGACATTATTTGCAGGTTGGAAACAAGGAAATCAACTGGACTTGACATGATAAAAAATATATACCTTAAAAATCTTTCCGACTTTGCCCTAAAGAAACTGGCGGAAATATTCAACAACTGCTTTAGGCTGGGATACTTCCCCAAGGAATGGAAAGTTGCCACGATTATACCTATTCCGAAACCTGGCAAAGCTCCCAATTTGCCCTCTAGCTATAGACCGATTAGCCTACTTAGTTCTCTTAGCAAGTGCTTTGAAAAAATTATTAAGAAAAGACTTGTCTCTTTTATCGATAGTAATGCGATCTTACCCACTCAACAATTTGGATTCAGATCATTTCATAGCACAACACATCAAGTACATCGTATCACAAATGATATAAAAAAAGGCTTCGCAGTGGGAAAAAGCACTGGAATGGTTATCATAGACATTGAAAAAGCATTCGATACTGTTTGGCACGAAGGTCTGATACACAAGTTAGTACATTTCAAATTTCCATTATATCTAGTCAAAACCATACAATCATTCCTCAAGTCCCGAAGCTTTAAGGTATTTATTAATCAAAGCTTCTCTGAAAGTCAGCAGATCAAAGCTGGTGTTCCACAAGGATCCGTAACTGCACCAATCTTATTTAATATATATACCTCTGATTTTCCTAACTTGAGAAACTGTAATACTGCCCTATTTGCTGACGATACCTGCATTTATTCTTCTGATTCAATTGGTTTCAATATTGAAACTAATCTTCAATCGGGATTAAATGAAATTTTAGTGTATTGTGGCAATTGGAAAATTAATATTAATGCTTCAAAGACTCAAGCTATCTTTTTTACTCGCAAAAGAAAAGCTTGCTTACTTCCAAGCAACAACCTCTCTCTTAACGGTTCTCAAATTGAATGGAAATCAAACGCAAAATATCTTGGTATATATTTAGATAATAAACTAACATTCAGTCTCCATGTCCAGGAAATAATAAAAAAAGTTAATAACATGATTAAAATCCTCTACCCATTCATATCTAGGAAGTCAAGACTAAATGACGAGAATAAACTCCTAATTTTTAAATCAATTTTTCAATCCATAATATTTTATGGATCCCCGATCTGGAGCAATTGCGCGAACTGTCATTTACGTAAACTACAAATTGCCCAAAATAAATTACTTAAAATGATCCTAAATCTACCTTGGTTTTTTTCTACAAAGGAACTTCACAAAATGGCTAATATTGAACTGATTGCAACAAGAGCTGAACGACTTTATCATCGTTATATAAACTCTTGCCTATCATCAGATAATGAATTGATTTTAAACTTGGCTTCATAACAAATTTCTCAATTTAATCATTACATGATAATTAATTGTTTATTTACTATTGATTAATATATTTATTTTATTAATTTATGTTTTTTTTTTTTTTTTGTTTATTTACCTATTTGTTCACTTCTTTATTTATCTATTTATTTATTTATTTATTTACTTGTTAACATATTTATTTCTTTATTATTTTCATATTTATTTATTTATTTATTTATTCATTTATTTATTTATTTATTTACTCATTTAATTATTTATTTATTTATTTATTTTCCTATTTATTTATCTACTAATTTATTTATTTACTTATTTATTTATTTATTTATTTATTTATTTATTTATTAATTTATTTATTTATTTATTTATTTATTTATTTATTTATTTATTTATTTATTTATTTATTTATTTATTTATTTATTTATTTATTTATTTAATTGTTTATTTATTTATTTATTTACTTAATTATTTATATATTTACTTATTTATTTATATATTTAATTCATTGATTATTTCCCGTTTATTTATTATGTTGAAAATAAATTCTTGTCACCACTTCTCTCTTCCCCGAACCAAATATATATTCTGTATTAGTGCTACCTCATTTTATATGATTTTATCTTTTTACCTTTCTATTTAATGAAGGTTTTAAGTGGCTTTTCCTTCAAAATATCATACAAATATTAAACATGTAAACACTTAACAACTTGTATTATTTTGTAGATGTAAGATTAAAATAAAATCAAATCTCTGTAGTCACATCGTGTAAATAACTATTGTAAAGTTGATGCCACAATAAAAAAAAAAAAATATATAAAAAAAAAAAAAAAAAAAAAATAAACTTTTTCATTCGCTCTATTTATTTGAGACAAGTTAAAACTTCCTGCAAGTTCCATTATATTTGTTCTTATTAATGTCGCCTTTTTTTCTAGCGCATGCTTCGATATATAGCAAAACGATACAAAACGATCTAAACCTGCAATTTTAATTCTGAGCAAGGTTTCTAACTAACTAACTAACTAAATGGAAAAATGGAAGTTCCCTTATGATTATTTACAACCGCTCTTATGATCTTATTTTGGAGCCTAGCATTTCCTAGCATAATTTTTTTTACAATTTGTTAAGCATACTTGCTTTACTCGAAACATTTTTGATTTGATTTCTATAAAATCGTTTGTTTTTCATATTTAGTCTACTAAGGCTTCTAGTTTTAGACTTTCGCAGCGGACTTAAGTTGAAAGAATGCAAATCGTCGAGTAGAGCACGGGAGCAAATGTATTTCTTCTCTAGGGATTTGACAAAGCGTTAAGTTTGTTTTCTGAAAACTTTTGGTACAGTAAATATTAGTTACTCACTAAGGGAGGTTTGTGGTTTTTATATCTAAGGTCATCTGATGAAATTTGAGTAGCGAATTAGCTGAAACCGCTGGCTTTATTACTGCCAAAAGCGCAACTATTGCTAAGAAGCTAACCTACTACCTATTTCTCTAAGATACGCTGTACCGCCTTAAAACAATCAAGCATTGCTTAGGGCAGGCACCATTTGCCGAATTGCTTGTTAAAAAAATGTTGTTGTCAAATATCTCCCTCCGCCTTTCTGTCTTTTGAAATTTCCGGCCATGTACAAAGCGCTACAAAGCTCGTATCTGGCAATACTATACATCATTTGACATAACCGTCAAAACGACGCTATGCATAATTAGTTTGGATGTTGCGTTCAACAGTTATAAACGTGTAAACATGGAGTTCACTAACGCCGAAATTTGCGCTATTTTAAAGTTTTCCATCGAGTTAGACCGGCATGTGTCATTTCGTGACTTCGCCAACGAGATGGGAAACAAACCATTTTAAATCATCTGCAGATGGCTGGATACAAAAAAAGCTTAATGTTTGGGTGCCACATGATTTGACACAAAAAAACCTTCTGGACCGAATCAACGTCTGAAATATGCTGCTGAAACGGAACGAACTCGACCCATTTTTGAAGCGGATCGTGACTGGCGACGAAAAAATGGATCACATACGACAATATCAAGTGAAAACAGTCGTGGTTGAAGGCCGGTGAATCGTACCAAACAGTGGCCAAGCCGGGATTGACTGCCAGGAAGGCTTTGCTGTGTGTTTGGTGGGATTGGAAGGGAATCATCCACTATAAGCTGCTCTCATATTTCCAGACGCTTAATTTTACCATCTACTGCGATCAACTGAACAGCTTGAAGCAGGCGATCGACCGGAAGCGTCCAGAATTGGCCAACAGAAAGGGTTTAGTGTTCCACCAGGACAACGTCAGACCACACACTTCGTTGATGACTCGTCAGAAACTAGGGCAGCCCGAATGGAAGATTTTATCGCATCAACCATATAGCTTGGACATAGCGCCAAGTGATTAGCATCTGTTCCTGTCCATGGTGAACGTCCTTGGTGGTGTGAAGTTGAATTCGAAAGAGGCTTGTGAAAAGTGACTGTCCGAGTTATTCGCAAATGAGGAGGGGGCTTCTACGTGGGGGGTATTACGAAGTTGCCATCTAGATGTAAACAGATTATCGAACAAAAAGGCGCATATTTGAACTAAATCCGATCACTGTAACACTTTTTATGGAGCATTGAATGAAGAGCAAAAAAAGGAAGGGTGATATTTGACAACCTTATCCAAGTGGATTGATTTGCCTTTGCTTTCTGACTGCGAGAGTCATGTTTGCAAACGCTGCTATATAAAAAAATCAAAGGCCAAAAGCCTTTACCTTTATTGAGTTCACTTAAAACTAAACTAACTTACTAACTAATTTTTCGATCGCTTACTTTTATCCCCTAAATACTCTGACTCAGCTTTTGTTGTTGTTCGCTGTCGTAGGAAACGATTGATTGCGCAGCGAATGCACCAGACGCTTGGTCAGCGTTTCCTCATTTCGGGGTTTGCGCGTTCAGGTGTATTTTACACCGTCTGCTGGTGTTAAGTCTTCCCCTCTTAGATGCGATTGTACCCAATCGCTAGAAGTATGGGAGGTCGTTGAATCTTTTCTTTGGCATGTCAAGGTGTTGAAACACCTTGGGTGATGCGATCCTTTCCCTGGATCTTTTCATTTGGAATTCCGATTGTGACCTTGGTGCTACTTCTCTTAGGTAAAAGTTTTTGGATTGTAGTAATTATAACGAGTAGGCCAAGACAGGAGATGAGCACGTAGGTGGTGGCTTGATGTGCAATTTCTTCTTTTTGTAGCATTCGAATATCGTTAGTGTTGTTTATGTGATGGTCCTTTATCATCTCCAGGGATAACAGTTCCTTGAAATTTTTCTCCTTTGGATTGGGCTGAAGTATTACTTTTATATACTTTCGTTATTGATGGTTCTCTGGAGATAAATTATCTCCCGTTGATATTCACAATAGTGAATGGGTGGTGTTTTCTACTTGTAAGGTTCCGATAAAATGATTTAACAGTTGATATTTTGTCTATAGCTGGAATGTGCTGACTATTGACGGTGTTAGAGGTGGCTGAAAGACTATTCAATAATCTGTGAAAACATGTATCGTTTCTAATGTCAATAATGTCCTTGGGATTACATATAGATAGAGAGTTATAATTTTTAATTTTTTTTACTATTCCAAACATTTTTTCATTGTTTCTTACAATAACGTCAAATAAAATTTCAGTTACAATATTGTTTCTTTTCGCTGGTTTAATAATAAAGCTCTCATAGATTTCATTTGTCGTTGATAGGATGTTTACAATGTAGAGTATTACTCATGAGTCGTTCATAGACTTCCAAGCGATACGGACGTGTTTCGGCTTCACGAAAATAACAGTGCGTTACAAGTGTGAAAAAAAAAATCATCTGAACACAAGCGGGGCAGTAGCCGAGTGTTAGACAACAGTGGTGGTGACTCGGAGGTTTCGGGTTCGATTCCCGAAAGAATAAAAACGGTCGTTTTTCTTAAATTAATAAAAATAATAAACATTAAGTGTGAGTGGGCAAGCCAACCATGGAAAGTGATGAGCGGCCTGAGCTCAGCAAATCGGGTGATTTCTGAACACCGGTGGCTGATGCATCAGGCCACCAAACGAGCGATGGTAGTGTTCGCGTGGCAAGTCCAACTAGCCGTTCGACTACAGAAGCGGTAAAGAGAAGAAGGAGGGGGCAACCGCAGCCGAGCCTAGTCAAGCGAAGAACAAAAATAACAGCGACGACTGATGAAGAAGCAAAGACTGCGAGGAAGCCAAAAACAAAGCCCAGCAAACCTGCAGTAGCAACAACAAAAGCGACTACCGCAGCCGAAGTCATGGCATTAGAAGCCCTCCAATGTGAATCGGAGGGCATCGAGTGCCGATATTCGTACAAGGGGAGTGACAATTCCTTCCAAGTACTAGCCACTTCAGAATGCCGATGACGAGGCTGAAGAAATAAAAGAGAAGGAGAAAACATTAGAGAAGCTCGATGAGGAGAGGGCGAAACTCGACGCCCACATAAAACTTCTCTACGAGCAATCTTCGAAGAAAAAAGCTGCAGAAAGAGAAACAAAAATAAGACAGCATCAGCGAGAACTTCTGGAGCTGCAACAAAAACAGATTCAGCAGAAGCAAAGGCAAAAACAGCCACCAGCTGAAGAGGAGCGTCCCTCAACTTCGAAGGCAGCGCAAAGGTTGCAACAAATGCAACAGACACGGACTACGACGACAAAAACAGGCCGACAGCAACTACTGAACTAACAGCAGCAGCAAAAACAACACAAGCAGCAGATCCAACAAAAGACAAGGCTACAACAACAGCAGAAGCAGCCGCAGGAGGGACAGCAAAAGCAGAGGGTAAGATGTCCACCCATCAATGTCTTCGATGTGGAGACGGAACAACTACAAAAACTATGTGAGTTGGCCCTACATAAAAATATATACTATTTAATATATAAGTCTCCCGCATGTCATACCGTCCATTGCTTAACAATAGACGGGTTTAGAACCCTAAAAGAGAAGTTAGCGGCTTCGAACGCTGATTTCTATACTTATACCCCCAAAGGAGAAAGGCCTCAGACTGTGCTCCTCAAAGGTATAAGTCCATCTGCTGAGCCGAAGGTCATCCTCGACAAGCTGTGCCAAGTTGAGAGCGACGAGGTCCAGTTTGTAGGGGTTAAGCCCTTCACCACTGCGGCAGCGAAAATGAAGAAGAAGGCACTTCCTTTCTTCTTAGTGCAGGTATCCCACAATACCAAAATAGACAGCCTTCGAAAAATCCGTTTCGTTGGCGGTCTGAGTATAAAGTGGGAGAAACTAAACAAATCTGACCACGTACTTCAATGTGCGAAGTGCAGAAGGGTGGGTCACGTCGCGGAGAACTGCAATATGGAGTTCCGCTGCGCACGTTGCACATTCTGCCACAACAAAGGGGAATGCCCTTTAGGTACGGATAAAGTCGAGGATAAGGCGCTCCTCAAATACGTACTCTGCAGAGGTAATGGACACCCCGCAACCTATTTGGGTTGTCCACGAATCAAAGAACTCCGTCAGAGAGTAAAAGATATAAGGAACGTAAAAAAGGTAGCAGCCATGCCAGTGGCCAGTGCTGTAGCTACTACCGTAACGCCGGCCATCTCCTACGCCCAAATGGTGTCAGGCAGGGATCCGGCACAACGGACAGTGAGAAAGGTTGCCCCGGCTCCAATGGTCAGGCATTCCGAAGCAGAACCCTTAATAAGGGATGTAATGTCTTCCATCCAATCGATGCAAGCGCAGATGAATGCCGTGCAGAAACAGATGGTAGATATAATGGGCTCACGCGAGGTAAGAACGAACGAAAAGTATCGCTAGCTAACTTATTGCCAACCCCACAACCCTGATGTGCTGATGGCTAGCGAGACTAAGCTTAACCAGAAGCGCAATCTCAGGTGCAAAAATTACCATATAATCAGAAGAGACCGACCCCAATCCACTAGAGGTGGTGGGGTCGCCCTTTTGATTAAACGTAACATTTATCATAAGGTCATATATAGCACCGATGTACGTAGATTTAGTGTGCTAGAAGCAGCGATTGCACGCATCTCTCTCCAGAAAGAAGTTATTTGTGATCGCTGCCTACGCATCAGATCCTCGAAACCCTAACTTTCTCTCTGAGCTCGAGGCTCTTTTCACCAGCCTCTGCTTAAACTCGGAAGAAAACTTCTTTATAGTAGCCGGGGATTTGAACGCCAAACACGGTGAATGGGGTAACGCTGTTCCAAATGAGCGAGGAAATGCACTCTTCGAGTGGATGGAACAAAACAATATTGAGTTCAGGTTAGATCTGCTGACAACCGATAGACCATCATTTCCCAGAAGCGGGTCTTATCTGAATGTGATGCTTATCGACAGACGACTAACAATACTAAACGTGGAACGACATACGAGGAACTGTTTAACTACAGTCGAGTATGACAGTGATCACTGTGGTCTCGCCGCGGTAATACAGCTCCCGAATAAGCTGGAGGAACTGGAGGAATATGTCCAAACGCATCCTTATAATTACAATAAGGCGCGCTGGTCACGTTTCTCTAGAACCTTAGCCAGAGAAATAAGTTCGAGTGTGATCAATCCTCCTGCGAACAGAAACCTGACGAACGAAGAGGTTGATGGCTACCTCACACAAATGGACGAAGTCATTAAACGAACAATGGACAAAACTATCCCGAAGGTAGCACGTACCCATGATGGCGACATTTATCGGAATGCTTCCATCGATGCACTTCACGTGCAGAAAAGTAGACTCCTGTCAAGACTCAAACTCTTGTATAGGAGATTTACAGATCCACAGAATGCGGAGATTCGCTGTCTGAAGGCACAGATCAAAGTACTCCAACAGTTAATTCAGCAAAATTACAGTCTAGCTATAAGCTTGCATTGGAGCAATAAGATTCGGGCTGTAAGATCCAACAACCCGAGCATGTTCCCGCAAGTACATAAAATATTTCGGAGGAAAGATCATAACGACATACAGAACGTTCGACTTGACAGAACAATAGACAACGCGAGCCTACTTACGTCAGTTGGCATCGATCCAGATAGGGCTGTGCTTGACAACGACTATTTCGTAGTTGAGGATCCCCAGGAGAAGGTGAGAGCAATTGGTGCTGTCTTCCAGAGAGTGTATACGGTCAACGAGACTCATAGTCCGAATCACAAACTGGAAAACAGAGCATTGCTAAACCATGTCTGTCTGCGGAATGAAATAAGTCAATGGCGATCCGAGAATCCTGGTTTCACCAGTTTCAGTGACGATCTTCCGGCAAATAATGTCGTCGCCGATGATGGAAACAACTCCATCCTTATTACTAAAGACGAACTCCAAGGTATCCTCAACTCATTAAAAAAGAAGAAGTCAGTGGGAATAGATGGGATACCCAATATTGTCCTGCGCCATCTGCCCTCTGAGGCGGTGCACGTATACACAACTCTGTTCAACAATGCGCTGAGTAATGCATATTACCCGGCTCATTAGAAAACAGCTGTGGTACAGCCAATTCCGAAACGGGGCAAGGACACCTCCATCCCGACGAATCTCCGTTCTATAAGTCTTCTTCCGTGCATAAGCAAGGTATTCGAGAAGATAGTCATTAGAGCTCTGAAAAAATGGGTTGAGGAAAAACAATTAATACCGGAAAACCAATTTGGCTTCAGGGCGGGGCACGGTACCATTCATGCCGCATCTAAATTGGTTTCCGACATTCAGTGGAATAGAAATAAAACACAGTGCACAGGGGCCTGCTTGATCGACATGGCAAAAGCTTTCGACACCGTATGGTTAGAAGGACTCTTCCTCAAGTTGGTCAGGCTTGGCGTTCATAAAACATTGCTATATATGATCTATGACATGGTAACAGGTAGGAAGTTCGTTGTGAAAAATGGCAACGAAATTTCCACCACTGTGTTCCACATAAAATATGGGTTGCAACAAGGGGCGGTGGGTTCGCCGATCTTGTTCACTATATTCACTAGCGATCTTATAGGTTCTATGCCTAACATAATAGCGTTTGCCGATGATCTAATAGCGTACAGATCAGCCCCGAAAATAGAAGAAATAAATGTCTTGTTGCAGAGTGACTTCGATGCAATTCAACGATTTTGCGACGACTGGAAGTTGAAGATCAACTACCAGAAGTGTGAAACTATCCTTTTCAGAACCCCGCTGTCCAGAGCCTCAAGGGACACGAAAATGAACTGGCGTAAGTTCGGCATAGATGATCCACTGGGACGGCCGTTGTCCGTGAAAAATGTAGTAAGATATCTAGGCATCTGGTTGGACCAGTATCTGCATGGTGATATCCATGAAGATACAGCTCTGACCAGGGCTAAGAATGCCTTCGCTATGGCAAGAGGACTGTTTTATAGCAGTCAACTTGACACCAGAGTGAAGGTAATCTGCTACATGGCCCTCATCTGGCCAATCATAGTATATGGTTGTCCCGTGTGGTTCAACGTGAGTCCTTCCCAGATGGAAAAGAGGGTGTTCGAGAGGCGGTACCTTCGAGCCTGTCTTCATTTATATCGAACACCAGAATCTCAGTACAAGAAATTCTACCCCAACGAGGTTCTGTACAACGAGGCAAACCTTATAAGGATAGATAATTTTATTATTAAGTTGATTCGTAGTCACACTGCTCGAGCCATGGCTTCAACCAATAGTCTGATCTTTGGGGCTTACTACCCAAATGAAATGTACCATGAACGAGTGCGTCTTAACGGCTTCATTCCACCTGAAGCTTTCCTTTACTTGGACACTAAAGGCCTGATTCAAGATACCGAAGGCTGCCCTATCATCTTCCATGTAGTACGCCGAACAGTGGAAAGGCGACTGCAATACGAGCCGGACGTCGCTCGCAGCCATGAGGAACTCCTACGGTTCAGCAGAGCGATTTTGGCCCGCGACAGAGCATTGTCTGCAAAGGAACGACTTTTCTATTGGTGGTTGCACCAGAACCAGCCTTTGGTGCCGCTAACTTCTTTAGGCATATGACGGGGTAGCTGGTTAGTAGGGCCAACTCATGTAGGTTAAGGTTTAGGTAGTTTAAGGCTTTTCATAGACAATATAAAAAAAAAAAAAGAAAAAAACCAAAATTATACAAAACAAAAAAAAACAAAAAAAAAAACCTAAAAATACAAAAACAAATACAAAATTTAAAAAAGATGCACAACGGCGTATTGGATATATATGTTAAGCATATAATTAACACATACGCCCTGATGCACGCGTCCGTATAGTTGTACGGACATAGTAAAGATGACTTATAGTAGTTAAGTACAGTTAAGTTTTAGATCTATGATTGTATATAGACGTAAGTTTTAGTTTAAATACGTTTTTAGGTATAACTAGGATATATAGTTGAATAAGTTAGGTTAAGAATAAAAATAAAAATATCGAAATCCTAGTTTTTCAATTTTCTTGGTGAAAGTCAATAGATGTATATATTTAGGTTTAAGTGCCTTTTTAAATAATACATGAAAGGCAAAACCAACAACCCTAGATTAGCTTAGAGTACTCATGAAGAGTCAGTAAGTTAGAAATAAGGTCAGTAGATTAACTTGGTAAGCTAGTTTTTAGTGTTTTGGTCTAGCATGTAAGAAACTGAATTAAGATAAATAAAAATGCACTTAAAAAAAAAAATGTACAGTATTACTGAACTATTAATTAAAATTTTATTTCTGCAAAATCGAATGCTTCTTCTATTGTATTGTAAGTTAACTGTTGTTTATTAATAACACTTGTAGCAAGTTCTGGCCGCCGTGGCGTAGTGGGTAGAGTGCGACGCTTACACGCCGAAAGGTCTAGGTTCGATTCCCGGCTGAACACCTCGAATTTTTCACGGCACCACCTCTTTCGAGCTGCTGACAACACTCAAAGAGTAATAACTGTCTAAGAAAGCTTCTTAAATTTCACCGTTCGGAGTCGTCAAAAAACTGTAGGTCCCTTCTACTCGTGAGAGAACAGTAGCGCGCACAACACGAGTAGTTGATGAGCAAGCTGGCCCTGGTCCCCCTGTGGACTGTCGCGCCAACAATTATTATTGTAGCAAGTTCTACTTCTTTTATTGATAAAATGAATGAATTAATCATACCTGATTTAGCGCAGTGAATAGCATAATTAATATTTTCTATCTCTTCCTTTACGAGTTTGTTTTTGCATTGTACATTTGTTATTGCTTCAAGACTTACTTTACTGTTTTCTTTAAAAAACCTGAACCTTAGTGATATTATTCATTCTCTCATTGTATAATTAGTTAATTACAAAATGTATCTTATTATTTTGTAGAACATGATTTTACTTTTAATGGTAACGAAATCATCATGGTCTGGATTGGCAGCAATTCATTTCCTTGTGCTGCCTATGAAGTTTAACGAGCGCTTCGTGATTCTCGGTTTCAAGTTATGCAAGAGATTCTTAATTTGTTGCAAGCTCATGTGATAGCAAAGGAAATAGGGTATGGTTTCGGATTGATTCGAGATTAAGGATTGGGGTTGTTGCGGATATAAATTGGTCGTATTGGTCCCCAAATCGAAAGCGTGTATTAATTTGAAATTTCCGTCCTGTATCTTTGTCTGTCCAACGTGAAAAGTCACTATGTGTGCGTTAGAAAAGTCCAGTATTTGAATGGTTGCTTGGCATCCGCATATATCTGAAAGAACAACATCTGAAAGAAGATCATTCTACCCGATTCAGTTACCACTGTGGAATTTTTATTTTCTTTAACCATTTCTTGTCGGTATCTACTAGTCAATTTTGGGCCTATTCTCTTATTATTTTTAACGAAATTGATTTGTCCTATTTTATAATCCTTGATTGTATTCCTTTTCTTATTGTGGTGTTTATCGTCCTTTTCGTGTTTATGGTACTTCCTAGTTTCTCGACGTTTGATAATCGTGCTTTTTTTAATTGTTCTGAGTTTAGGCCTGGTATTCGTTAAAGAAAAAGTTTTATTGGTTTCTTATCTGTAGTTGAGTGTATAGTAAAATTATAAGTATTCTTTTACAGCTGGTTCTAATAGTTCTTCGAACAACCGTGGAGGTCCGTCGGACTTGAGGCATCTCATGATCTCGGATAACTTGGAGTGGAAACGCTCGACTTGACCGTTCACTTCACTTTTATATGGAGGTGTTTTGAAAATTCTGATTTGGAGATCATCTTCCAACATTGAATTTATTGAGGCTGAGTTTAGCGCTTATTCATTGTCTATTACAACAACTGTAATGGCCGTTTAATATCTTCTATCGAACGTGATGGAATGATCTTAGCTTGTGCAAAGTTCGTGAATTTGTCGCCGGCTATTAGTACGATTTATTTCTCAGTAGAAAAGATATCGATATGGATGATGTGTCCTGGATAGTTAGGGATGGGTGTAGGTTTCAATTGAGGTTTGTTAGGGTGTCCGTCGTATTTATTTTCCTTACAAATAGAGCAATTTTTTACTATGGTTTTAATTTTTGATGACATCGTGGGGAAGTAGAAACTTTCGAGAAATTGTATTCGATTTTCTTCGGCGTTGCGATGAGCACGTCGGTGTATCCTTTTGAATTTTTTCTTCTTGCTCGGTCTCGCTAGGAATATCTTCTACAATTTTCTGCGTATATCTGATACAGTATTATTTGAAGTGGAGCGGATAAATTTGCTGTATTTTTCCTATAGTTTCTTCATTCCTCGATAGTCCGTTTATAGTATTAGGATTAAGATATTTTTTGAATATGTTTATCAACTCTTCTTCGGTGTATTCTGGTTTGAAAAATGTGTCTTGTGTAATTTTGAAATGGGATCTTAATTTCGTAATTATTTTCTTCGCCTATTTTAAGTACTAATTGGTTGCGGAATAGATTGATTGGTGTTTCGACAGTGGGTATTAAATTGTCACTAGAGCTATCGGTACTATGTTCGCTCGGGGTCATTGAGTGAATTTCAGATAGTTGAGGAGGCCTTGAGAGGGAGTTGGCCAGTACATTGGCTTTCCCAGGTGTATACCTGAGTTCGTAATTATACTCCTCTTAAATAGCCTTCCACCTTTTCATTTCACTAAAGGTGTTTTTGTTACTTAAGGCATATGTGAGAGGTTGATGATCAGTAAAAACGTTCACTTTTCGTGGTCCGTAAAGGAAATTTCTTAAAGAATTTAAAGACCATATAATGGCGAGCATCTCCTTCTCGTTGGTTGCATAATGCTCTGCGGTCTTGTTCAGAGTTCTTGAGAGGAATGATATTGGCTTGCCATTTTGGGAAAGGACTCCTCCGTTGGCATAATCTGAGGCGTCCGTGGCTAACTCAAATTCTGTTTGAAAATCAGGAAAATCCGTCTTCTCCTTTTAAAAGAGATGTCAGGGTCTCGCCAGTTTAGCGTAATCCTTGATGAAACGGCGATAGTACCCTGACATGCCTAGAAACGAAAGGAGGTCTTCAAGAGTTTTGGGGGCAGGTCGGTCGATAATTGCTTGAATCTTTTTAGGATTAGTTTTGATGCCATCTCTACCAATGATAAAGCCTAAGAATTCTATTTATTTTTAGTAACAGCGTTAAGGTTGCGGTAATCGATGACCATGCGATATTTTCTTACTTCAGAGGCATCAATTTTTTTGGGGACGATCCAAACTGGAGAGTTATAGGGCGATTTTGATGGTCTTATTATGTTGTCTTTTAGTAACTAGGTTTTTTGCTGTGTGCCTTTCGGCTGCTTATATATATAAATATTTCAATTAAGTGCTTTAATCTATATACATTTTCTTTTAATTTCCTCCAAGAAAATTATTAAAACTTGGATGTCTGATTTGCTCTTGTTCTCAACCTAACTTAAGTAACTATCAGGTTGATTGTTAAGTGTTGTGGGGTGAACATACTCTAATCTTCTTTATATAATTTATTAATTTTTCACCATGAAGTGCTCTTCGTGTGAACAAAAAGTCGACAGACAATGCAATGAAAAAATTGTATGCTGTGTATGTTCAAGCATTTTTCACCAGTCATCACCAGTCATGTGTAATGCAGACGAGCTTAATTATATGAATTGGAAGGCAATATCGTTGTGTCAAGTGTGATGTGCTCAAACGCAAGTCTATGCGTCAACCCGATGCTGCTATTAACAACAACAATTTACAGCGCGATCCAAATAACGACAGCTTACCATCTACTTCCACAAGCACGAATCAATGTGATGCACATTTTTTATCACCATCTCTGGAGAAGACAACATTACTCTTCAAATGATCTACCAGAAATTAAAAAAATTGGAAGAAACCAATTCTCGTTTCCTGTCAGAGCTCACAGAGCTGAAAACTGAAAACGCAGAGTTGAAAAAGAAGGTGAATTACTTGGAGAGTAGACTGAACTGGCAGCAGCAAGCGGAGCTAAAAAATTGCATTGAAATAGTTGGTGTCCCAAATGTCAACAGTGAAAATGCAACAAGCAAAGCGAAACACATCTTTCAAGAATGTCTATCCGTCAATATTCCTGACAAGAGCAAAGAGAACTGCTATGTGAAGACAATACGAAATAAGGGAAGTAAAAATAAGTCTTCAGTCATTTGTGTAAAGTTCAGCGACCTGTCCACAAAACAGCTGATTATGAAGGAAAAGAGGAAGCAGAAAACAAAACTGAAATCCTAAACTTCAGACGACCTAAATTACAACGACAAAGAGAGGAAGAGAACCGGTGTCTTTATCAATGATGCTCTTACACCACACACGCGGGCTCTATTTATGCAAGCAAGAGATGTAAGCAAAAAAAAATATAAATTTGCTTGGTTCACGAGCAATCGAATTTTGATTAGAAAGATAGAAAGTGGAAGGGTCATTTCTATTAAATCTTTTGAAGATCTTATCACTATTTGATGAGATATTTTTTCTTGTTTAATTAAATTAAATTAATTTTGATTTTAATAAATTATGTGATGACCATTCCATTGTAAATTCTTATTCTAATTTTAGTAATGCTTTCTTTCTAAAGTTCCTACTGTTAGAATAAGCTGTTTGTAATACATCAGAATATCAGTCTAGTCTAAGTCTAAGAGAAAATTTTAATTCTCAGATTTCACACCTTGATGCTTTTCTCTGTCTTCCTGATATTGTAGCTGTTTCAGAAATCTAGATTTATGACTTCGAAAAAAATGGTTATAATATGCCAGGTTATTCATTCTTTGCAAACACAAATGATAATTACGCTTCCCATGGCGTTGGGTGTTTTATTAGAAATGATATTGTAGTCAATGAAGTAAATAACCTGAGTTTAAGGACAGCCGATAATTTATAGGTCTCTTTAAAAATAAATAAGAAAGTAATTGTGGTACTGTGTGTGTACAAATTACACAGATTCAGCTTTGATTCGTTTGTCAACGAATTTTCCCGGCTTCTACAAAAAGATACCGCGAACAATTTATTAATTTTGGGTGATTTTAATATAAATTTATTAGATGAAAACGAAGTTGTGTCAAATTATTTAACTTTAGCTTAGCTTCACATGGATTACAGACTTTCATTAACGAAGTTACTAGGCCTGCTTCAGGGAGTTATCTGAATCACATCTACTGCCGTTTTTTTAATATAACTCCCATTTCTTATGAGAAATGTTTATTTATTAACCAAATATAATACGCTGTGTGCTCAAATTAAGAAAGAAATTCCAATTTGTCGTAATATGTATTTTCGGAGAAAGTTCACTGCTGCTAAAGGAAATGTAAAATCAGAATGGCAAATAGTTAATAATATTCTAAATAAACGTGCTAATACTTGCATGTCTTCTTCCATTACGTTAGATAAAAGTGAAATTTCTAGTGAATTGAATATTGCTAATAAATTCAATACTTATTTTACTACATTATCGGGCTTTCCACAGTCAAATTCTTTACAAAGTACTTGCAGTTGCGAAATTGGTACTTACGATTAAGTGCAAGAAAACAGTTTTCTATTCGTTCCTATCACACCCTTAGAACTCTTAAGAGAAATTCGACTTTTAAAAAATTCTAACGCAGCGGGCTTTGATGGCATTTCGAGAAGGTTATGAAGAACAGAATGTTATCTTTTTTAAAAAGATTAAAGATAGATGTTCAGTCCTAACCAATTTAATTTTCAGCGCAAAAAATCCACTGAAGATGCTCTTCTAAACTTTTGTGCAAATGTGTTTTCCAACATGGATAACAAAATGTTCGCAGCTGGGCTGTTCGTGGACATTACAATAGCTTTTGATATGATTAACCATGAGAAACTATTACTGAAAGTGGCATAACATGTTTTGGTGGAACTTTTGTGAATAAAATACATCCCTTATTACTTGTACAAAAAACGGTGATAAGAAAAATATTTAACAAAAGCCATCATCATCCATGTCATCAAAAAATTTTCCCATTAGACATCTTTATTGTTTTAAGGTACTAAAAGTGTTTTTCGCGAGATCAGGTCACCGCAATTTGAAAATAATTTCAAACTTTGGACTACGTTCGAATACTTCTTTTGCTGTACCTGTTCCAAAATACCGAACCACTGCCTTTCGTAATTTTTATTTGGTATCATCATGCCGCATGTTTAATAAACTTCCAGTTTTTATAAGATCTTTAGCTGACTCTCGAAGTTTTGAAAAGCATTTAAGAAATTGGCTATTAAATTTATATTACTCTGACTTAGAACTGTTTTTCTCTGGCATTCTGATGTAAGGTAACGAAAAAGTAAATTTAACCTTTTAAATATGTAAAAGTAAATTTTAACCTTTTAAATTTTATTTTTTCTTTGTCAAGCTATGCATGGGTCACCCCACTCTAATTTATTAGTTTTAGTATCTCAACCTAAGAGGTGACATTTAACACTATTTATATTACCTACTGTATAAAAATATCAAATGTCATAAACATTATTTCAATTGTAAATACCCTATTTATGCATATTGTACACTATATTTAAATAATTATAAGAATTGTTTAAAGAAATAATGAAAAATAAAATAAAAAAAAAACAAAAACTATGTTATCTAAATAAATATAAACTTCTAACTATTTATTTGTATAAATAAGCCTAAAACTTATCTCTACTTAACTATTTATACTAAGCTTAACTATGCCCGTAAGACTATACGGACGCGTCCACCAGGCCATATGTGTTATTTATATGGTTAACATATGGTATATACATATCTCATACGCCGTGATGGACCATTTTTGGTTTTTGCTTTTTATTGTTTTATTTGTTTTTAATTTTTTTTGTGTGTTTTTTATTTTTTTTATTTGTTAAAAGTCTTAAAATTATCTTAACCTATGTGAGTTGACCCTATTGATTCAACTATCCTATCTTTTGCTTTAAGAAGTTAACGACATCGAAAGCTGATTCTGGTGTAACCACCAGTAAAAAGCCGTTCCTTTGCAGAGACTGCTCTGTAGCGGGCAGAAATTGCTCTACTGAACCGCAGGAGTTCCTCGTGGCTGTGAGAGACGTCCGGCTCGTATTGAAGTCGCCTTTCTACTATTCGGCGTACGACATGGAAGGTGATAGGGCAGCCTTCCCTATCTTGCATCAGGCCTATAGTGTCCAAGTAGAGGAAAGCCTCAGGTGGAATGAAGCCGTTAAGACGCACCCGTTCATGGTACATGTCATTAGGGTAATAAGCCTCAAAGATCAAGCTGTTATTTGAAGTCATACCTCTAGCAGTGTGACTCCGAATCAACTTAATAATAAACTGGGATTCTGGTGTTCGATATAATCAAAGACACGCCCGTAGGCACCGCCTCTCGAACACCCTCATCTTTTCCATCTGGACAACCATATACCATGATTGGCCGGATGAGAGCCATATAGCAGATTACCTTCACTCTGGTGTCAAGTTGCTATAAAACAGTCCTCTTGTCATAGCGAAGGCATTCTAAGTCTATCGCTGACATTCAAACCGAACGGACGTGCCGCTCCTTACCAGATAGTAATTTTAATTACTAAAAATAACAAAAAATAAAACAACCAGCAAAGTTTATTGCACTACCTACAAAAAAAAACCCGAAAACAGGTCACAAGTGCAAGTCCCAAGTGGGATTCTAAGAATGGAAATTGACCCAAAAATTATTGAAGCAATTACTGCTTCAATTAAGGGTCTCTTCCAAGAATTGAGGAGCGCAACAGGACCACTTTTTTCCTCCTTAGCGAGGGAAATATTGAAAGAAGTTGCCCAAGAAGAGGAACACATCCTGAGCCCAGAAGAAAATGAAGGCCTAAAGGACAGACAACCAACGCGCAGAAAAACAAATCTCCCGAACCAGGACAGAAGAGGCCTATAACGACACCACCCAAGAAAAGGAAGAAGACAAGGATAGTAGCAGTCTATCCAACAACGGACGACGAAACCTTCACACCCGTGAAACCAGTCAGGCCCAAAAAGACATTAGCGGAACCAACCCAGGCACAAACAGCAACATCCATCCCAACCACAAAGGAGGAAACTTTGCCAACCACCACTAACAGGACCTCCGCAATGCCCCCCATCACTTGCTTTTCGGCCAATGTAGCCGAAATACAACGGTACGCTAGGGCCAATAAAATAACCCTGACAATTAAGAACCTTAATACCGGGAAAACCGTCATTAATGTCAAGACACGCGAAGAATTCCAGCTAATGAAGGAGTTCCTGAAGGAGAGGTGCATCAAGCACTTCACCTATACGCCAAAAGCCGATAGGAAGAACATCCTAGTGGTTAAAGGTATACACTCCTCTTATAATATGATGAAGAGATCAAGGAGGAACTCAAAAAAGAAGGTATCCCAGCCATTAAAGCATCGGCGATAAGATCGACAAAGGGAACCGACAAGAGGTTCAACTGCCACGTTGTGGAAGTTAAAAAAGCCAAACCAATCGCGGAGATTACCAAAAAAACGCTGATCTTAAATCAGCGCGTCCACTGGGAACAGTTCAAAAACAAGGACATCGGGCAATGTAAAAACTGCCAGTGGTATGGACATTCCGCGATGAACTGCGGAATGCCGTACGGATGCGTTAAATGCAACGCAAAGCACGGGCCTGGAGAGTGCAAGAGGAAGGAAAGCACAGGACCAGAGGTGTACTGTGCAAACTGCAAAACCAACGGACACCCTGCAAATTACAAGGGTTGTCCCGCCTACAAGGCAAAGATACCCGAAAAAAACACTGCCATAGCTGCGAAAAAAGCACAGCAAAAATTTGCCGCAAAATCAGCCTGCACCATAACGAAGCCTTCAATGAGCTTCGCAGACGTGGCGAGGCTCAACGCAATGAGCAAACCCACTGTTGCTCGAAAGGAGCAACCAGCACAACCGAAGCCATCCAAAGGGAATCAACCAAGAGGCACGACAGAAAGAAACACTAAGGACATCAACCTAGAAGACCTCCCGTCGGTAAAGACCTCCCGTCGCTCATGATCAAAACTAAAAGCGCTATACCGAAAGGATATAGCAATTTGAGCACGGAAGAAAAGTCCGCGGCAGTAGCCGCATTCCATTTCAAATTATGCGTTTAAAAACTGTTCGCGGACGTTTCGTTAACATACTCAACATCGCCGTCACCGCAGATAACAGTGCGGAAGATCGAACAACAAATGGTGAAGCTCTACTTCTACTATCAGAAGTGGGACATCCGCATCAATACCAATAAATCGGTCCAACACGACGAGGTTCCCGAACAGCCGGAAAATGCCGGAGCATTAAAGTAGTGCTATCAAACGGGACAGCACTAACGACAACAGACAAGGCAAAGTATCTTTGAGTGAACTTCACTGAGAGGTTGAAGTTCAATCCTCACTCCAAAGTGACCCTTCAAAAGGCCAGTTTCACCTTCCATCGCATCTTCCCATTGATGCGACGTGAAAACGGACTTGCCGAGAAGACGAAGCTTTTACTGTACAAGCAGCTCATGCGGCCCATTATAGCGTATGGTTTCCCTGTATGGTATAGCATCCCCAAGACCAGCATGGAGAAACTATCGGTCTTCAAAAGGAAGATACTACGAATCTGCACCGGTCTCACCTTTGACAAGGACCGGATGAAACATCATAGCAACAAGAAGGTCTACGAAAAATCGCGCATCATCCCCCTGCAACAGTTCTTGGTGCAACTTTCCAAGAAGCAGTTATGCGAAACTTAAATCCATCCTAACCCAATCGTCAGGAACTTATGGAGCTCAGTCCCTGGACAACGATTTCACAATGCACACAACATGTTAAACGAAGAGATTTCCCCCCCGACATCTTCTGCATGCGAGCCGTATCACTTCTTCTCCAGCAGTGATACAACTTACCATCGAGGTTGACCCTAAAAACACCCCCCCCCCCTCCGCCACCACAACACAGGAACATCATCGACACACGGATCTGAACACCCCGATGTTAAGACAGAACATCGTTAAGCCGACATATATATATGTATATTCACAGTAGTCTTAAGCTGAAAATTTTGAAATTGTAAATATTTTTTATTCAATAAAGAAAATTGAAAAATTGATTTGAAAATTGCGAAGGCATTCTTAGCCCTGGTCAGAGCTGTATCTACATAGACACCACCATATAGATACTGGTCCAACAAGATGCCCAGATATCTTACTACATTTTTCACGGTCAACGGCCGTCCTAGTGGGTCAACTATGCCGAACATCCGACAGTTCATTTTCGTCTTCCTTGAGCTCTGGACAGCGGTGTTCTGAAAAGGATAGTTTCACACTTCTGGTAGTTGATTTTCAACTTCTAGTCGTCGCAAAATTGTTGAATCGCATCGAAGTCACTCTGCAACAAACCATTTATTTCTTCTACCTTCGGACCTGATCTGTACGCGATTAGATCGTCGGCAAACGCTATTATGTTAGGCATAGAACCAACAAGAGCGCTAGTGAATATAGTGAACAAGATCGGCGAAACCACCGCCCCTCGTTGCAACCCATTATTTTATATGGAACACAGTTGTGGAAATTTCGTCGTCATTTTTCACAAGGAACTTTTTATCTGTTACCATGTCGTAGATAATATATAGCAATGTTTTGTGAATACCGAGCCTGACCAGTTTGAGGAAGAGATCTTCTAACCATTCGGTGTCAAATGCCTTTTCCATGTCAGTCAAGTAGGCTCCTGTGCACTGTGTTTTGTTTCTATTCCATTGAATGTAGGAAACCAATTTAGAAGCGCCATGAATGGTGTCGTGCCCCGCCCAGAGGCCAAATTGGTTTTCTGGTATTAATTGTTTTTCTTCAAAACATTCTTTCAGAGCTCTAATGACTATCTTCTCGAATACCTTGCTTATGCACGGAAGAAGATTTATAGAACGGAGATTCGTCGGAATGGAGGTATCTTTGCCCCGTTTTGGAATGGGCTGTACCACATGCGGTGCATTACTCACCGCATTGTTGACCAGAGTTGTGTATACGTCCACCGCCTCAGAGGGCAGATGGCGCAGAACAATATTGGGTATCCCATCTATTCCCACTGACTTCTTCTTTTTTAGTAAGTTGGGGATACCTTGGAGTTCGTCTTTAGTAATAAGGATGGAGTTGTTTTGTTATTTGCCGGCAGATCGTTACTGAACCTGGTGAAACCAGGGTTTTCGGGTCGCCATTCAGACCTGGTTGAGCAAGTCTCTGTTTTCCAGTTCGCGATTTGGATTACGAGTCTCTTTGACCGTAGACACTCTCTGGAAGACAGCACCAATTGCTCTCACCTTCTCCTGTTCTGTTAAGTCGAACACGTTGGATGTCATTATGGTCTTTCCTCCGGAAAATTTTATTTACTTGCGGGTACATGCTCGGGTTGTTGGATGGTACAGCCCGAATCTTAGTGCCCCATTGCAAGCTTACAGCTAGTCTGTAATTATCAGAGAGAATCAAAATCGGAGAGCGAATTTTTGTACTCTGCGGGTCCGTAAACCGCCTGTACAAGAGTTTAAGTCTTGACAGGAGTCTACTTTTTTACACGTGAAGTACATGGATAGTAGCATTCCTATAAATGTCGCCATAATATGTTCGTGCTACCTTCGGGATTGTTTTGTCCATTGTTCGTTTATTGGCTTCGTCCATTTGTCTGAGGTACCCATCAACCCCTTCGTTCGTTAGGTTTCTGTTCGTAGGAGGATTGATCACACTCGAACATTTTTCTCTGGCTACGGTTCTAGAGAAACGTGGCCAGCGCACCTTATAACAATTATAAGGATGCGTTTGGGCATACTCCTCCAGTTCCTCCAGCTTATTCGGGAGCTGTATTATCGCGGCGAGACCACAGTGATCACTGTCGTTCTCGACCGTAGTTAAACAGTTCCTCGTGTGTCGATCCACGTTTAGTAACGTAAGTCGTCTGTCTATTATCATCACACCCAGATAGGACCCGCTTCTAGGAAGGGATGGTCTATCAGTTGCAAGCAGATCCAGCCCGAACTCTATATTGTTTCGTTTTTTGTCGATGTTATGATCAAACAATTGGACAAACGAATGGTGTGTGATTTCTACGCTTCCGCCGACTGAATTAACGTAGAATCGTTTTTCATTCGGGAGAGGGTTTCTTATATGCTTAGGTTAAATGTAATTCTTATTTGATCCTGTGTCTATTAAAAATTTTAATTTCTCTCCGCTTCTTGAGATGTGTTGGAAGTAAGGAAGCGAAGAGGGTCTTAGTCTAAAAAATAAATGTGGTCAAGTTTTTCTGGGTGGTCAAGTTGAGGTTCGTAATATTCGTCATAGTTTTGGTCTTCTTGTTCTGCTTCGTATGCGTCTGGCGTCATTTCATTTGGATCGGGAGCTTCAGCGTGGTAGACTCTTTGCATTTTGTGTGGCTGGTGGACCAGTTGCGTGTATTGTCGTTTCTGGGGAACGCTCTATTGGTTACGAGATCTATTCTGGTAGTTAACGTTTTCAGATTTTATGGAATAGTTGACGTCCATAGGCTTCGGACGAAGTGGGCGTTGATTTGCCGGCCTCCGTTGTTGTGTGTGCCGATTTCTCTGTTGATATGGATCCCTAAAGAACTGAGGTGGCTTGGTATTTCGCGGATTATGGAGTAATTCCTGGTGATATTCGCGTCTCGGGGCAGGTATTGGTACTGATCCTGGCTGCGAAAATTTGTTCCTAGTAAGTCGCCTTTGAGCCCTCTAACAAAAGTGTCAAAGGCTTTGTCCCTATAACACTGAGTCATGTTGTTCGTTGACTCTTGGCTCATTTCCATTGATCCCAACTTGTTTCAAATGAATGACAAGTGATGGTAAACAGCCTGATAAAATTCGGGAATGGTACTATTGCCATGTACCAATGTTGTAATTTAGTACTCTAGGATTTCTATATCCCCTTTGTCTGCATAATGCAGCATAAGGCACTTTGATAATTTTTCTTAGCGGTGTATTGTAAGATTCCAGGGCTACATCCTCATACCCCGTAATCTTGTTTTGAATAACCGATAATATACCATAATACTTGGCTGTGCCTTTTAAGTGCCCATAGATTTTTAGCATCTTATCGAGACTCTTTTTCCATGAGTTGAACTAGTGTGGCTGCCCAGACAATTGTCTGAGACCTTTCACCACATCAGGTATCTTGTCTAAGTCTTTCTAATTTCTATCATTAGTCAAATTTATTGGTTGGTTATTAATATCGGACGCTGGGTTCATGATTCCCTGTATTTGGAGGGTTTCGATAACTTATTGCGAAATAAGTCTGATTATATCTTTGTTAATCACATTAGGAGTAGAAGCGGGGATTGGAGTAGCTTCTACCTCTAACCGAGCCGGTCTTATTAAATTATTAGGATTAGACATTTTTCAAGAGATATTTCTTTTGAAAATTGTCACAAGGGTATAGTTCACAAATATTCCCTTTAAATTGTGTGTGTTCAAATAACAAGGTCAAGAGTTTTACGAGCGTATTTCTTTTATGAAACAATATACTATTTCTTACAAAAGTATAATTTGCAGATATTCGCTTTAAATTGATTATTAGTAATGCCTTACAGTAACATTATGAATCTATGTAGCATTTCTTCTTAACGTTGTTCGGGTTCGGGCTGAAGCTGCTTATGTTGGATAGGGCGACTGTCAGGATATCTGACTCCTTTATTATCCACTCTTGGTTATCCACTCTTTACATTAACTTACGCACAGTGTCACAGAATGCAGCCCCACGGTGGGCGCCAGCTAATTAAAGTGCTACCGAAATTTATAAAAAAGTCAAGGGCCGAAAGCCTTAACCTTTATTGAGTTCGCTTAAAACTAAACTAAAAATTGTTCGATCGCTTAATTTTATGCCCTTGTTCGAAGTCGTGGGAAACGATTGATTGTGCAGCGAATGCACAAGACGCTTGGTCAGCGTTTCCTCATTCCAGAGTTTGCGAGTGCAGGTGCACTTAACACCGTCTGCTGGTGTTAAGTTATATACAGAACTGTGCAAAATAATACCACTATCTTCGACTTTGTCAATTTTATGCTAATTACTTTTTCCTATGGCCATATTTATTGCACAATGTTTTCCTAAGCGTTTTTAGGAAATTTAACTATTTTAAATTAAGCACTTGAGTTAACTTTAACTTCACTTTTATTTTTTCTACTGCTGCTTCTGCACTGCTGCGCTCTAGAAATACGAGTGAGTGTACTTCCTCTACTTTTTTGTTGCGAGTCTCTCCTGGAATGAGAATCTGGAAGTAACTTCGCCGTCTGCCTTCTATTACAATATTTCCTTACGTTATGTTACAATTCGTATTCAATTCAATAAAACAATTCAAATAATTAAATGGCATATTACATATTAACGTTTTTAAATATTTAAATAGTATACAAATGCTGTGCATTAACATTCTGCCGGCCTTGAAGTATTGATTGTAAGTTGCACATACTTCAACTGCCAACTGATGTATCGCTCGTCGAAGAACTCCACCTTTAGTCTGCACATCAGCCACACGAACCTTGCCATCTAACGGTTCGACTACGTGTATGATTTTTCCCACCAACCACTGCTGTGGAGGAGTGTTACTGTCTGCTATAAGTACTAATGTGCCGATTTTTACATTTTCCGACGACGTTATCCATTTCCCCCTCTTCTGCAGATCCAAAAGGTACTCTTTGGACCAGCGGTTCCAAAAATGTTGCTTTATTTGCGTTAAGTACCGCCATGTCTTCGAAGGTGTCATTTGTACCTCTTGTAATGTTTCAGGAAGCGCATTAAGTGGAGCACCGACCAAGAAATGGCCTGGAGTTAAGACGGGTTCATCCCTAGGATCGTTGGACATAGCACAAACGGGACGAGAGTTTAGTACTGCCTCAATTTCTGCCGTAACAGTAGCCAGTTCCTCAAAGGTTAAATAAGCTTGGCCCAGCGTTCTTAGTAAGTGGCCTTTTGCCGATTTTACCGCCGCCTCCTACAACTCCCCAAAATGTGGCGCTCTTGGAGGAATGTGATGAAATTCTATGGATTCAGCAGTACACCATGCGGCTATTTTTCCCTGTTTTTGCTGTTGGAAGAATTGCTCCCGGAACTCCCTTAATGAATTTCTCGCACCCACAAAATTGGTTCCATTGTCACAAAAGAGATGCCGACAAATGCCTCTGCAAGCAATGAATCTCTTTAACGCCGCAATGAAACCCTGACTGGTCAAGTCAGATACTACCTCCAAATGGGTAGCCTTACTTACAAAGCATACAAAGACTGCAATATATGCTTTCACTATCCGTTGTCCTCGTTGTTTTATAGTGGTATAGAACGGTCCACAAAAGTCTACGCCTGTCTTCAAGAAAGGTCTAGCTGGTTGCACCCTGTCCGCTGGCAGATCACCCATTAGTTGAGTCAACAACTTGGGCCGATATTTGAAGCAAAGTATGCAACCATCCACAATCTTCTTTGCTACTCGTCTAAGATTAATGACCCAGAACTGCTGCCGTACTATTGTCACCAAAGCCTGTGGTCCAGCGTGATAGTTTTTTCTGTGCAAATATATTAAGGAATGGAAGGTATGGAAGGTCTGCATTCTGCAACGGCCCACCCACTCGTAGGAGTTTTAAAGAAGAATCGTCTAAGAAGGGACTTAAATTTTTGGCGAAACTCTTTGGGCTAATCGTTTTATATTTGTCCAACTGATTTATTTCAATTTTAAAGGACTCTCTTTGAATATACCAAATAATTCTATGCAAAGCTTCGTTCATTTCTTCCACGTCTATCGCTGTAGTTGTATTTCTATACATGACATCTTTGCGCTCAAACACCTCAATTGCATCTTGGTTAAATTTTCTTTTTCTTAATTTGCGAACGAATTTGATGATGTAGGCGAATATTCGACAAGTTTTTTGGAAACTACTAAATTTCAAGTAATGCTTAGAAAATTCTGATGTCATCGCTGCTTCAGTTGTCAGAAGAATATCCGCACTTCGTCGCTTGCCTGGTACTGCCTTATTCATATTTAACAAATTATCTTGATTTGGCCAACTAGAAATCGGTTCCTTTAAAAAATCTGGTCCCTCAAACCATATACTTCTAATAAGCTCTCTAGCATACGCTCCTCTTGATACGATGTCTGCTGGATTCTTCTTGCCTCCACTGGACTGACGGGAGATGTGTTTGAATGGTTGACACCCTGTTAGCAATAAATACATCCCACGTTGAGGGATGAGCCGCTAACCAACAAAGAACAATCTCGGAGTCCGTCCACAGATAAACTCTATCAACTTTATGCTCAAAATCAGCAAGAACTTTTCCCATCAATTTAACTAGCATTTCTGCTGCAGTCCAAACGTGGTAAAGTCTGAACTTTAATGGGAGCTACCTTGGACTTAGCGCTCAACAACTTGCACGTCACTTTCCCTTTCTGGTCGGTGACTCTTGTGTAAACACAGCAACCGTACGCCTTCAGCGACGCGTCCGCAAGTCCATGCAACTCCAATGTTTCAAAATTTGGGCTCAGTACATATCGGGGAATCTTGACTAACTCTATTTCTTTCAAACGATATCTGAACTCCTTCCACTCCTTCCACTCCGCAAATATACGGGTCTGCACCGATTCATCCCAAGCCAAGCCTATTTATCCAAAGGTTTTGCAGCAAAATTTTTCCCTTTACAATTACAGGAATTACAGGGCATTCCTAGCGAGGCGTGTATTGCGGGTGAATTCTTGAAGGGGAGGAATGCAACTGGCTAATTCATCTGAGCATTTCTTGTTAAAATAGCGATAAAAGAGTGACAACGACGCGACATTACGTCGGTGTTCTAACGAGTCAATCGACTTCGCAATATTACTGTCACCTATAAGTTTTTTCGCTCGCTTTTGAATTCTATCCAGCAGGTGCAGGGAGGTCTTAAGAGCACCTGACCAAATAGGAGCATTATACTCAAGTTTTGGGCGTATGTAGGCCTTGTATATTGTAGCCAGATCAGAAGGGGTGAAGTACTTCTTGCATCGTTTAAGGAAGCCTAGACATTTCGCAGCATTTTTGGCGACCTCAAATATGTGATCGTTCCAACTAATTGTTGGGTTGATACACATACCGAGGATGGAAAGTCTTTCGGTTTCAACAACACAAGTGCCGTCCATGGATAACGGCTGATTATTTTGTAATCGCTTTAACGACACTAGACAGCACTGTGTTTTGGAAGCATTAAATTCCACTCTATTCTTATTTCCCCAATCGATTATGCTGTCAAGGTCGGAATTTAATGTGCTTAACATACGCTGCCGTTCCGAGTCTAAGGCCGAAGTGGAGGGACGTGAGCCAATGAACGAATATGAAAAGCTGAGGGTACTGTCATCAGCGAAGGAATGAATGGGATTAGAAGTAGCAGACAAGAGATCATTTATAAAAATGAGAAAGAGTGTCGGAGACAAAACAGAGCCCTGGGGAACACCAGCATCAATATGGTGAATATCAGACTTGAATCCATCCAAAACGACTTGTATTGAACGATTCGAAAGGTAATTTCTAATCCATTGAAGAAGAGACTCATCGATCCCAAAAGCACGCATTTTCGACAAGAGAGCCTGGTGCCAGACCCTGTCAAATGCCTTAGAAATATCAAGCGCAACAATCTTGCTTTCTCCTGCATTGTGATGCAAAGTGTGCAGCAAGCAGATTAGCTTTGTCCAAAGAGCTGGCAGCTGGAATGTCATTGCAAATGAGCGTTGGGATCGAAGACGAGGCTGAATTCCTTATGTTTTTTACGAAAGACCAAACGCTTCTGCTACCCTTGGGGCATTGTAGAACTTTTTGCTTCAACTTTTGGTCAAAGGAGAATTTAACACGTCTTATTAATGCATTACAGTCATTACGGATCAGTTTGAACTTTTTCCGGGCTTCCTCAGAAGGGTTGGCTTTATAATCCCGGAAACTCAACTCTCTCATCCTGATAGCCTCTTTGCAGCTCAAGTCAAACCACGCGTTTGCCTTAGGCTTGATGTTTTTCACTCTGTGAGGAATGAAGGACCTCATGCCCAGCGAAATAACCAATATATCCGGCATCACGTACTGCAGCTCATCAGGAGCTGGAGTCCATTGAACTCCTAGAGTTTTTATTACATCAGACCCATTGATCTGTAAGGGAATGTCGTTTTCTGGTTCCGGAATCATTTGCAACATTTCCTCACTACTTGTCCACCACTTTCTCAAGTGGAATCCAGCGGTCTGCAAAATGGTTTTTACTTCCTTATAAATTGCCTCGATTTCCTCCACTGAATTTCCTCCACTTATAAGGTCATCCATGTAGAAATCCTGACATATCACCTTTGCTCCCAAGGGATAGTTTTCGGTATTTCTTTCAGCTAACATTTTTAAGCAACGGGTAGCTTGGTACGGAGCTGAAGTGGTACCATACGTCACCGTATTCAACATATACACTCATATTTTATCCTGTGAATCAGATCTCCAGAGGATACATTGATATTTTCGATCTCTTGGGTGAACTAAAATTTGTCGATACATCTTGGAAATATCCGCCGTCAAGGCATATCGAAAGCAACGAAATCTTAGTAATATGTTGAACAAATTGTCCTGTAGAACTGGTCCTTTCGCTAGCACATCATTTAGCGAAACACCGGAGGAAGTACTGGCACTGCAGTCGAAAACTACCCTAAGCTTGGTAGTAGAGGAATCTGGCCTGAGAACACACTGATGAGGACAAAAGTACTTCATCTCGCCTACCTTTGACTCCGCTACTAATTGCATATGTCCAAGGTCTTCTTACTCCTTCAGAAATCTGCAGTACTGTTCCTTAACCGTCGGGTTTTTTGCTAACTTCCTTTCTAATATAAACAATCTTTTTCTTGAGATCTCCCATGAATCTCCCAGCATATGAGGGTCTTTTTTGAAAGGCAGTGATACGACAAATCTTCCCTCCTCATTCCTCTCTGTGGTGGTTCTAAAGTGTTCCTCACAGTTAATTTCTTCAAGCGTTAGACGACTTCGTTCTGATTCCACAGACTCTATTCGCCAAAATGTTTCAACCGGCTCACTAAGGATAACATTTTCCTCTGAATGTGGGTCACTGAGCAAACAAACTGTAGCTTTCGGAATTAATGATCTATCGAATCTTCCTGACACTAAACAACCAAACACGGTCTTCTGCAAGATAGGTTGGCCCTCCTTTTTTATTTGGCCAACTGCCAACAGCTCGAAGAAACATTCTGCTCCGATGAGCATATCGATCTTAGACGAATCATTAAAGTGTGGATCTGCCAAAATAATATTCTTTGGAATGTTCCAATCAGCAACGCTAAAGGATCTGTTTGGCTGTGGATTGGTAATCGCCTTGATAATCAACAACTCCATATTGGTTTTAAACTCCGAAATCCTTGATTTGCAAACTGCTTGCGATTTGTATTTCAATTGCGAGACTTTCTTCCCAATTCCATTGACTTCAATAGCCGTTCTAACCTTGCTCAGCTTTAGTCTTTGAGCCATTTGCTCCGTAATAAAATTAAGTTGCGACTCTGAATCAAGAAGAGCCCGTACTGTGTGATATCTGCCGGAACTATCTTTGACGGCTATGAGTGCTGTTGCCAAAAGCACTTGGTCTTCTGCCTCTTCAACTAATGTTGATGGTCCCGCATTGGTTGGATCATCTCCGAATTTTTCTTTTTCGTTTGACACGAATCTATGCAACAGACGATGATGAGGTAAAGAACAAATGTTGCACTTTGGTTTCCAACAACGCCTAACCGAATGACCTTTATTAAGACAGTTGATATACATTATCAACCTTTTGGTTTCTCGGAACCTATTTGCCACTGGAAGGTTTTGGAATTCGCCACAATTTTCTATCTGATGATCCTCTGCACGACAAAACACACATTGCGCTTTTTGTGTGGCCAAAGCCAATCGTCTACTATTTTTCTCATTGCGCCCATTAGCACAACTGTCCCTTTGGAAATTGGAGGGTTTTTCTCCATTTTGCGATTTGGACTCCTTTGCCTCTAAATTCTTACAACGACGATCAAGGACCTCTGCGAAATCCTCCCATGATGGAAGCTTTGTATAATCGACGGCATCCTGCCATTTAGGCTGCGTTTCAACATCTACTCTATCAAGCGCTAGCGATATGAGAATAGCATTAGTTATATTTTCATATGTCCCTATAGAGAGCATAGCAGTTAAATGTGTGTTAAAACTATTTTCCAAATTTCTCAACGAACTTGCTGTTGGCTTTGGTACTTTGGGGATTTCCAATAATGCATTGATATGTTCTTGAAATATTAGGCGCTTGTTATCAAATCGGGTAGCTAACCGATCAAGGGCTTTCTTATAATTTGTTCCAATCATATCAAACTCCTTGATAGCTCCTAATGCGGGGCCTGATAGAGAACGCTTTAAATAATTTAATTTCTGCAAATTGTCTAAAGTCTCGTCTTTCGTTCGGATACTCCGAAAACTTCCCAGAAAATGTGGGTAATTTTATCTGTTCCAATTTAGACCGGGACACAGGAGACTGTTGAAATATTGTAGCGTTAAAGTTTTCACTAGGGTTTTCCTTTTTGCCTTCTATCAACGACATAATACTGGATTTAATCTCAATATACAACTCCTCCACCGCAGAGCGGACGTTGCCGTTAGCTTCCTCTCCTTCTTTTATGTCGAAGCGTTTGATAGATAGTTGCACGTTGAGTACATGCTTGAAATAGGATTCCAGTTTACCTAATCTGCATTCTAAATCAGCGGTTGAAAGTGAATCACCTCTTTGTCCAATCATCTTTTTCATCCTAGTGAGACTCCCCTTTAAGGCACCTCTCATTGCTTTCAATTCAACCAATTTTGTTCCCTTCGAAGATGACGCCTCCAGTGCGTCCTCACTACCAACTTCTTTCGGCTGGGACATATTTCACACACGAACCGCAATCAATGGGGAATATTTTTTTTTTTTCAACAAATGTGTCTCAGCTAAGTACAAATTGCTCTTCCACAATACGACAGTTCCGCAACAATATCCCTAGCAACAATGGATCTTGGAACTTATGACGCAAATGTTTCGCAACTATGTCCTGCAATTATACTAAGACAAGACTCTTCCAAATTCTATCAACAACTCAACCACAGCAGTGCTAGCAGAAGGTTTATGCAACAAACGGCCACTAAACAGCTTCCAACTATTGTTTCCTTATAGGCATTTCCTCCAATAAACTACCAACTGGTTTAGCCACAAACTATTTGCTCAGCAACATTTAGGACGTTCCTCAGTATAACAAGTGATCAGCAACATTAATTTCACTTACTTGTACGAGATTTCGCTGGTAGTTGGTGAAAGTGTTTGATCGTCATCAAATGAAGAAGTGAAAGCTTTCCCTATGACTTTGCTATGCACTTTGCAAATCATTCGATGGGTCTGACATGTGTCGCTGACTGGTGACTGTTGAGCTTTATCCCTCGACGTCTGCAAGTCCGAAGTTCAACCACAGAAAACTCTGCTGGGCAGTGAACAGAAATTTGAAAAGAGAAAATTTCTCGTTAATGTTACCAATTATAATTGCCGTGATTTGGTGTCTTCTATAATTTCCCTCGATGGTTTAAATTTCACCTGCCTTAATTAATTCAATCCTGTATCTTTACAAAGACAAGGATGTATTCTATTTTTCCTTGATCTTTATATGGGATATTTCCCGGGTTTCGGCACCAATGTTTTCCTAAGCGTTTTTAGGAAACTTAACTATTTTAAATTAAACACTTGAGTTAACTTTAACTTCACTTTTATTTTTTCTACTGCTGCTTCTGCACTGCTGCGCTCTAGAAATACGAGTGAGTGTACTTCCTCTACTTTTTTGTTGCGAGTCTCTCCTGGAATGAGAATCTGGAAGTAACTTCGTCGCCTGCCTTCTATTACAATATTTCCTTACGTTATGTTACAATTCGTATTCAATTCAATAAAACAATTCAAATAATTAAATGGCATATTACATATTAACATTTTTAAATATTTAAATAGTATACAAATCCTGTGCATTTACACACAACATCTATTACACCAGTTATAAAACCCATAAACAAGACATTAAAACCTTCATCTTGTCATTGCCAGAAATGTGTAAATTCCGACATGCCCGCGATTCGTAGTTATTCATGATACAGAGTTAGTCATGACTACACATTAATCATGAATAACCGTCAATCATATGTGTGAATAACGAAAATTCATATATAAACGTAAGTCATGAATAAATCCGGGAAATGAATTATTTATGACTAACGTTTAGTCACATTTTTTTAGTCATTAGTCATTATAGAAAATATAAATTCGCTGTTCAGTTTTCTATATACGTTTTGAAAAATCACCGTTTGGGGCCTTAATATAAGAAATGCAATAAAAAAAGTCAATTCTGAGGAAAGCATCAGCGGAAAAAGTATCAAAAACACCAGAAACAGAAAGAAATACCATTCATTGCTCGTCCGAATTATAAATTTGAATTGATCTTAAGCGCATTTTGGTTTTGATTTTTGTTTATTTTTATATAATTCTAATTAGTGTTTAATCTTACTAACTGACTCCAAAAGGGTGCTCTGAGCTTATCTATATGTTCTCCAGTTCTCTAGAGCATAATTGATTTGTAATTATTTGTTTTTTTTATATCTTATAATTTTGTTTGTTTGTGTTGTTGTTTGAAAAGTAAAAATAAAAAAGGGTAGTCTGGTTTTCTTAAAGATAAACATATCTTTAACTATAACTAAACCAGTAGTAGTAGTAGTAGTGTGTATTTATTGCTTAAAGTTAAGTGTTTGGTATTGCACATTTTACAGTAAGAGATTTGACATACGAGGGGCATGGTTATATATATAAATTCACTTCTTTATCAAGTAATACAATTATTTTAGTGCATTCATGTAAAATTTCATACAAATGTGATATATGATATTTAAGTCCCGTTTTATCTCTAGTGAAACAGAATCATAATGACAACTTAGACGATGATTGTGAAAGTTGAGCATTGCGCTATAATTATATTTCTCACTTAGCAAGGAAAAAGTCAAAAACCGATTCATAAAGAGATGGTGGCTGTTAACCAGGGTTTCGCACCTTCATTATCAACTGTGCAAAAGTTTTCAAGTGAATTTAAGTTAGGCAGAGGATTGAAGAAATGAAAAACATCCATGTGAAACAACAAAGAACAAAACATGAGAAAACAAAAATAATAAAAACATATAAACAACCAAAATAAATATATATATAAATAAATTAATAAATTAATACTTAATCAAATAATTAAAAAATAACTTAATAAATAACTAAATTAGTGTGAAAAATTAAGTTAAATGTGGAAAAATACAAGTTATCTTTTTCACTCGAAAAAGAAAAGCTTTTTACATTCAGTCCAATCACTTAAGAGTGGCTAATTTGTCAATTTTATGGAGCTCTTCAGTAAAATATTTAGGAATTCATCTTGATTCAAAGTTAATGTTAAATCAACGTGTGGGCCAAACATTGAACAAAATAAATATAAGTGTAAAACTTGTATATCCCTTTTCAAACAGAAATTCAGTTTCAAAATTATGTTACATAAATTAAAATTTCAAGCCATAATTCTGTATGGTTGCCAGGTTTTGGGTGATTTCGCAAAGTGTCATTAAGCAAAGTTCTTCTTCTTCTTCTTCTTGTGGCGCTACAGTCCGGGGTGGACCTGGGCCTCAACCAACATGCCTCTCCAGCCCGCACGATCTTTCGCCAGCTGTCTCCAGTTGCGCACTCCAAGTTGGTTGAGGTCCTTCTCCACTTGTGTGCGCCACTTTAGTCTAGGTCGTCCTCTGTTGCGTTGTCCCAATGGCTCGGATTCAAAGACTTTTCGGGCCGGAGCAGTGGTGTCCATACGCTCTACATGGCCTAGCCATCTTAAGCGTTGTATCCGTAGAGGCTTAACCAGGCGCATGTCGCTGTACAGCCTATAGAGTTCGTCATTAAATCTTCTCATCCAGATGCCATCAACGCAAACAGGACCAAAAATCGCACGCAAAACTTTTCTCTCGAAAAGACTAAGGGTTTCCTCATCCGCCTTTGCTACCGTCCAAGATTCTGCGCCATATAGTCGGACGGGGATGATCAAACTGTTATATAAAGCTGGTTTAGTCCTTCGAGAGAGGGCTTTATTACTCAATTGCCTCTTGAGCCCAAAGAAACAGCGATTGGCAAGAGTGATACTGCGTTTGATTTCGGTACTGATGTTGTTGTCCCTGTTTACCGCGGAGCCGAGATAGATGAAGTCCTTCACTACCTCGAAGTTTCTGCTGCCTAGTGTGACGCTCCGTCCGAGACGTCGATGTTGTGTGTCCTCCCTTGATGACAGCATGTACTTCGTTTTGCCCTCATTTACCACTAGACCCATTTTAGCCGCTTCCGCTTCAATGCCAGCAAACGCCTCATTGACGGCTCGCTGTGTTCGTCCAATCACGTCAATATCATCACCGTAAGGTAGCAATTGAACTGACTTCTAAAAGATCGTGCCTCTGGTGTTGACTTGTGAGTTACGCACGATCTTCTCGAGGATGATGTTAAAGAAGTCACATGACAGTGCGTCGCCTTGTCTAAAACCTTTTTTGACATTGAAGGTCTCGGTGAGTTCGGTACCGACCTTGACGGAGCAGCGAGAGTTCTCCATCGTCATCCTACACAATCTGACGAGTTTGGTAGGAATGCCAAAACTAGACATGGCACTGTACAGCTCGTCTCTGTGCACACTGTCATATGCAGCCTTGAAATCGACGAATAGGTTGTGAGTGTCAATTTGCATTTCTTGGGTCTTTTCCAGGATCTGCCGTAATGTGAAGATCTGGTCTATTGTGGACTTTCCTGGTCTGAAACCACACTGATAGGGACCTATCAGGTCATGGACAAATGGTTTCAGACGCTCACACAGTACGGCAGAGAGGATCTTGTTTGCGATATTCAGGAGACTAATCCCTCTGTAGTTGGCGCAGTCAAAGGGGTCTCCTTTCTTGTGGACAGGGCAAACGACGCTGAGACCCCACTCATCGGGCATGCTTTCCTCCGACCATATCTTACAGATGAGCTGGTGCATGCGCCCAACCAGGTCATATCCAGCTGCTTTAAATAGTTCTGCGGACAGTCCGTCCGCTCCAGCAGCTTTGTTCGACTTTAGCTTGGATATTGCTATCCTCACCTCGTCTAAGTCGGGGGGACGGAATGCTTATCTATCATCGTCCAAATTGAGTGGAACATTCTGCCTAACAGCGGGATTTGGGTCGTCATCGCCGTTTAGGAGTTGGCAGAAATGATCCTTCCAGATTCTCAGCACAGACTGCGACTCTACTACTAGTTGTCCATTCTGGTCCAGGCAGGCCATGGTCCGAGCCTTGTATCCTCCGGATAGCTCTTTTACCTTTCGGTATAACTTTCGGCTCCTTTCCATTTCCTCGACCGAGCGCTTCTCATGCTCCTTCTTTTTCCTTCTGAGAAGCCGGTGCTCTTCCCTTCTTCTCTGTTCGTAGAGCTCACGAACAGCCCTCATTATTCGATGCAGCGTTGCCTTATAGGCGTCTTGTTTGGCTGCATGTGCCTGCCTGTGTTCCTTCTGGGTGGTGACGTGAAACCCAGCACATAAGTGGCAGCTTCTTTGATGGCTTCTTGACAACTTTTCAGTCTTGTTCTAGGGTTAGTGCGGGCAACGTCGAACTCTGACCGAGTTTCAGGGAGACTGCTACATGTGCTCTATGATTTGGTAACATGTAGAAAGATCATTGTGAAATACCACAGTAGTTTACATAAAAAAAGAGGTTACAAGACAGGGCTGTTGGTTCATCGATCATGTTCGATACATCCACAAGCGATCTTTTAAGTTTCATGCTGATGTGAGAGCGTACAAATAAAATCAAATCAAAAAATCAACTTGTTGCGGCGTGATTTCGACCAAATTCGGCGATTGTTTACCCACTGGAAGTTGAAAAAAATTCGGAAAATGCGAAACTTTTCTGTTTAGGACCCCGTCCAAGGTTTCAAGGGGCACGAAAAAATCCTGACATAAGTTCGACAAAGCTGACCCGCAAGACCAGGAGGTCTTATGATTCCCTGCTCCTCCATCTCTTTTACTTGCATCCGTACCTCTTCCTGGTGCTTTGGGGGCAGTCTGTACAGTTTCGAATTGATTGCTTGACTTGTCGTTGTTCTAATTTCGTGTGTGATAGAATTTGTATTTGTTAGTTGATCGCCTTCTCTATATATTAATGTTTTAAATTGTTCTAACAATCCTTGAATTTCCTGCTTTTCTTCTCCGTTAAGGTGACTTAAGTCTATTTCTTTCTTATCAGAGATCAAAGCAATCGAACTCTCTTATAGGATTGGCGGAATAAAGGGGTATTTTGGAACCATTATTTAGTATGAGACACGTGTTTTCAAAATCCAGGGGTTTGACTATTTTATTCCGTATGTCCATACCAATGAGGACATCATAGGGTTTGCCTCCTAAATTTCTCTTGTACCATTTTATAGCACCCTTGGGATTAAAATTGAATTCTTTAGGTATGCTTGTAACAATTCTGTCTACCATTTCTGTAGTTACATTATTTATCATTTGTAACCGCATTTTTATTCTATCAAATAATCTATATTTACTGCAGTCTACCGTATTGGAATTAATTATGCTCATTGTAGAACCCGTGTCTAGTAGTGCTTTTAGTTTGGTTTCGTTAATCGTTAAATCTGTAAATATTTTGTCTCCGAGGCCTAATTGATAAACAATTCTGGTTCGATGTTATGAACTTCCTCCTGATTAGTCTGATTAACCGTCTCATTCGAAATTTGTCCGATAGACATTGCTGTTGGATATTGAAGTGCATTTCTAATTTGCCCTGAAGGGTTAAACGTCTGGTATCTTGTATTTTGATTATTTCTATTATCATTGTTGCCTTGTCTGTGTTGTCCTGATTGTTCCGTCCTGGAATTATATTGTCTGCCTATTTGAGCTGAACCTGAGCTATTTAGTTGGTTTTGTTGTCTGGGGTTAGAGTTTTTATGTCGAAAAGTATTTGAGCCATTGTATTGTTTTGTTTTGAACTCCCTTTCTATGTTTCCTTCATCATATCCTATGTAACTATATAGAACTTCTTTAATTCTATGGATATCGTAAATATTTTTAATGTCCCTGGATAGGTTCCCTTTAGCTAATTGCTTAATTCTATTTACTATTAGTACATAAAATGTACATTTGATTACATTCATATGTTGCAAATGAATTTACATTCTGAATTAATACCTCTACTTTAACGTTAAGATCTGCTATTGAACTTACTCTTAGATACGTTATTCTTCTTGAGATGTCTTTGCAATTTATTGGAGGCCGAAAGTGCTGCTTCAGGAGGTCCTTGGCTTGGTCCCATGTTGCTGGTCGATCGGGTAGTAATAGTTCCTTTGCTGGCCCTGTTATTTTGGTGTTGTTAATAGCTTACCAAAGCTCCGGTCTTTCTGCTTCGTTCACTGCATTTATGTGGTTCCCCACTTCTTTCTTCTTCTTCTTCTTGTGGCGCTACAGTCTGGGGTGGACCTGGGCCTCAACCAACATGCCTCTCCAGCCAGCACGATCTTTCGCCAGCTGTCTCCAGTTGCGCACTCCAAGTTGGTTGAGGTCCTTCTCCACTTGTGTGCGCCACTTTAGTCTAGGTCGTCCTCTGTTGCGTTGTCCCAATGGCTCGGATTCAAAGACTTTTTGGGCCGGAGCAGTGGTGTCCATACGCTCTACATGGCCTAGCCATCTTAAGCGTTGTATCCGTAGAGGCTTAACCAGGCGCATGTCGCTGTACAGCCTATAGAGTTCGTCATTAAATCCTCTCATCTAGATGCCATCAACGCAAACAGGACCAAAAATCGCACGCAAAACTTTTCTCTCGAAAAGACTAAGGGTTTCCTCACCCGCCTTTGCTACCGTCCAAGATTCTGCGCCATATAGTAGGACGGGGATGATCAAGCTGTTATATAAAGCTGGTTTAGTCCTTCGAGAGAGGGCTTTATTACTCAATTGCCTCTTGAGCCCAAAGAAACAGCGATTGGCAAGAGTGATACTGCGTTTGATTTCGGTACTGATGTTGTTGTCCCTGTTTACCGCGGAGCCGAGATAGATGAAGTCCTTCACTACCTCAAAGTTTCTGCTGCCTAGTGTGACGCTCCGTTCGAGACGTCGATGTTGTGTGTCCTTCCTTGATGACAGCATGTACTTCGTTTTGCCCTCATTTACCACTAGACCCATTTTAGCCGCTTCCGCTTCAATGCCAGCAAACGCATCATTGACGGCTCGCTGTGTTCGTCCAATCACGTCAATATCATCACCGTAAGGTAGCAATTGAACTGACTTCTGAAAGATCGTGCCTCTGGTGTTGACTTGTGAGTTACGCACGATCTTCTCGAGGATGATGTTAAGGAAGTCACATGACAGTGCGTCGCCTTGTCTCAAACCTTTTTTGACATTGAAGGTCTCGGTGAGTTCGGTACCGACCTTGACGGAGCAGCGAGAGTTCTCCATCGTCATCCTACACAATCTGACGAGTTTGGTAGGAATGCCAAAACTAGACATGGCACTGTAGAGCTCGTCTCTATGCACACTGTCATATGCAGCCTTGAAATCGACGAATAGGTTGTGAGTGTCAATTTGCATTTCTTGGGTCTTTTCCAGGATCTGCCGTAATGTGAAGATCTGGTCTATTGTGGACTTTCCTGGTCTGAAACCACACTGATAGGGACCTATCAGGTCATGGACAAATGGTTTCAGACGCTCACACAGTACGGCAGAGAGGATCTTGTATGCGATATTCAGGAGACTAATCCCTCTGTAGTTGGCGCAGTCAAAGGGGTCTCCTTTTTTGTGGACAGGGCAAACGACGCTGAGACCCCACTCATCGGGCATGCTTTCCTCCGACCATATCTTACAGATGAGCTGGTGCATGCGCCCAACCAGGTCATATCCAGCTGCTTTAAATAGTTCTGCGGACAGTCCGTCCGCTCCAGCAGCTTTGTTCGACTTTAGCTTGGATATTGCTATCCTCACCTCGTCTAAGTCGGGGGGACGGAATGCTTATCTATCATCGTCCAAATTGAGTGGAACATTCTGCCTAACAGCGGGATTTGGGTCGTCATCGCCGTTTAGGAGTTGGCAGAAATGATCCTTCCAGATTCTCAGCACAGACTGCGACTCTACTACTAGTTGTCCATTTTGGTCCCGGCAGGCCTTGGTCCAAACCTTGTATCCTCCGGATAGCTGTTTTACCTTTCGGTAAAACTTTCGGACTTCATTCCTGCCAAAGCACCTTTCCATTTCCTCGACCGCGCGCTTCTCATGCTCCTTCTTCTTCCTTCTGAAAAGCCGGTGCTCTTCCCTTCTTCTCTGTTCGTAGAGTTCACGAACAGCTCGCGTTGTTCGATGCAGCGTCGCTTTATAGGCGTCTTGTTTAGCTGCGTGCGCTTGCCTGCACTCGTCAAACCGTCGTCCTTCTGGGTGGTGACGTGAAACCCAGCACATCAGTGGCAGCATCTTTGCTGGCTTCTTGACAACGTTTCCATTCTTCTTCTATGCTTAGTGCAGGAAGAGTCGAACTATGGGCGAGTTTCCGGGAGACTCGGTCGGCAAAGTTCCCAGCAATCAGCTGCGATTGTAGCTTTTCGACGTCAAACCGTTTTGGCCTTTCTCGACTCCGTTGCGCTCTCGATATCCGGGTTCTTACCTTGGCTACAACAAGGTGATGATCCGAGTCAATGTTTGCACCTCGGAAGGTTCGAACATCGAGAATACTGGAGGAGTGTCTGACGTCGATCGCAACGTGATCAGTCTGGTTGACAGTTGATTGATCAGGAGATCGCCAGGTTCCTTTGTGAATGTTCAGGTGTGGGAACCGCGTGCTAGCCACAGAGAGGTTTCGCCCCGAGGCGAAGTCCAACAGCCGGAGTCCGTTTCCGGATGTGTTGTCGTGCAGGCTGTGTTTACCGATGACTCCAGCAAAGATGTCCTCCTTTCCCAGCTGAGCGTTGAAATCTCCTAGAACGATCTTGGTGTCATAGCTGGGGCATCGATCGTATGTTCTTTCTAGGAGATCATAGAAGTCATCCTTGATGTTGTCATCCTTCTCCTCTGTCGGGGCGTGAGCGCATATTAGGCTGCTGTTCCCGAATTTAGCCTTGATGCGGATTGTCATGAGGCGTTCACTGACTGGGTCGTAGCTCAAGACTTTTTGCCTAAGTCTGCCTCGAACAACAAATCCGCATCCGAATAAGCGCTGCCTTCTCTCTCTATAGCAATGGCTGTACTAGATATCGCAGTTCTTCATCGCTTTTATGCCAGGCCCATCCCATCGCACTTCCTGGATGGCGGTTATGTCAGCTTTGTAGCTGTCAAGGGCCTCCTCAAGTTGTTCGGCTGCACGTGGCCTGTTAAGGGACCTCACATTCCACGTGCAAAACCGAAAATCTTTGTCCTTAAAACGTTTGCTGGGGTCGTAAACAGTTGATCCGTCCTTATCCGAGGCATATTGTTGTCTCCGAACTTCTGGTTTTTACGTGGTGAGGAAGTTACCGTCACGCCTGGCCTGGTAGGCCAGGCCCATTATTTAAATCCTCGGGCAGAGGGGGTCGCTGCATACATTAGTTCACCATACAACGGGTGTTGCGATGGCTATCCAGGGGGCGCCGCGTGGAGGCTGTATGTCAACTTGACCTGTGCACTAACGAGGATTGCCTTGGCAGCTCGCCATGTTGAGCGCAATCAACGACGTTACCTCGCGTGCATAGGCCCATGCCCCCATTTAAGCAAAGTTACAAACACAAAAAAAAACTTTTTAAAATGATTCTAAATTCTCCATTGTATTTCTCTACAAGGGTTTAACATAAAAGAGCTAATGTTGATCTGTCTACTGAAAGAATAAATACACTTATGAAATTTAAGTACCACTGCGGTCACTCTGATAATACTTTGGTAAAAATATTTTTTCCTAGTCGTATATTCCGTAAGTACATACAATTTAGTTAAGGTAAGTGATATCTGTTTTTTTATTTATTTATCTATTAAATATTTTTTTGTCATATAAATATAATTTATTTATTTAATTATTTAGTTATCAATTTATTTATTTATTTACTTAATATATACGTATAAAACTGTTATTGTTATATGCATAGTACTTTTATTTGAGTGGTTTGTTTCGCCAAAAAACATGAAATTAAAAAACCGTTTATTTCAAGTATTTTTATTGGAAGCTTTTGATCCCTTACCGAGGATCGGGGGAAATCTTCAGCTAATAGGCAAAACTACGGCTATTATCAGAAGCTTTAGATCCCTTACCGTGGGTCGGGGAAAATCTTCAGCTTGTAGACGAAACTAACAGTAAAGAATAATAAGATCGAGTGATCCCTTTTATAATACTTAAATGCTAACGCAGCAAATCTTAGTTTGGCTGCAGATGATACAATTTTATTGAGAGGTGCTGACTTGCAGTTTTTGTTTACAATGTACCATCTTTGTTTACAATTTAGCATCTTTGTTTACAGTGGTTGCGTATTGAATTTGATATATAGTGTTTGTGGGGGCGCAAAAGTTTGCTCTGACATAAAACCTTTCCCCTTAAAGTCTTTTAATAATTGAAAAGTAAGCGTTGGAAAATTTACATTATTTATTATTTTTTTATTTTTATTTTTGATTTTAAAATATTATATACATAAAGTATTACTATGATTGTAATAATTGAGATGTTAACGTTCATAACATTGACTTTTTGTGCTTATTTTTTAGTTCTTCAATTTCTTTTTAATTATTTAGACTTTGGTATTGTAATTTTTAAAAAGTTAAATCTCCTAATTTAGTATAATTAATATCTAGAATGGTGTTTAGAATTAATGGTTCATGCTTATGACTTTTCCTTTCATACTCTGTATTATTTACTTTAATTAAACAATTTTCAAATTTAATAAGGTAATTACCTTTTATTATAATCTTTTGCTTATTACAATTTTGATTTATTTCTTGTAACTTTGCATTTATTAATACAAGGTTATTATTTCCTATTTCTTACATCTCTTCGCTAAGATTTTTCACTAGTTTACAATTCATTGGATTCTAAATAATATTTTCAATGCAATTATCCTTTATTCCAGTTAAATTTTTTTTGGATTATGTATTTTCATGAACAATTTGATTATTGGCTAAATATAAATTGTTATTTATTTTTAGTTGTAAATTGTCTTTTTTATTTGGAATAGGTTGAACATATATTTATTTGTACAATTCATCTGTAAATTTTGGTACCTTGACAATGAATATTATATTGGTTTTATATAGAGCTAAACGGAGATTTAATTCTTCTAAGTTGTTTATATTAATGTCGTATTTGTTTATTTCTTCTGTAGTTAAAATGTCTCTACTAAGTATTCCTAATCTTGATGTCATAATTATTTTTTCTTTTTTTTCTATATCGTCATGTAAGCAGTCAAGATTTTCTCTTAGTTTTATTTCATACTGTATTTTAGCTATATCTTTTATTTCTTTTTATTTCCTATAAATGTGTTGATTCTCTTTATTACGTTATTAGTTTCATTATTTAAAGTTTCGGTTAGTATTTTTTTTTGTTTATTAAATTTATCGTTGATTAATGTTTGGATATTTAAATTTGGTATTTCATTATGGCTGTTTGTTTCTATTATTTTTAAATGTTCTTCAATATCTTGACCTGTTCCCTTAATGTTTAGTAATCTTCTTTTCTGTCTAGTTAATTTTGGATGAGGTAAAACTGATTATACTTTCATTTTCTTAAGGCATTCTTTTAACGTTAATAATAATTCTTTATCCCTTTATTTGTCGATATTCACAGCTAAGCACTGGCAACAAACTCTTAATATTTAAGGGTATTTTCCAAGCAATAATATTTTATGGATCTCCGGTATGGAGTACATGCGCAAAAAGTCATGTACGCAAGCGGCAAATTGTTTAAAATAAGATCTTAAAAATTATGCTCAATCTCCCAAGACTATTCTCCACAGAGGAACTTCATGAAATTACAAATATAGAAATGGTATCTTCTAGAATTAATAAACTAAGTCCGAAATATATGATATCCTGCATATCATCTGACAATTACTTGATTTCAAATTTAATCTCAACCCAAGCGCAATAATCTGACTTATTATTAAATAATGTGTCTATTTTTGTTGATTTATGTACTTACTTATATTTATTTATTTATCCGTATTTATTTATTTATTTAATTATTTATTTACTTATTTATTTATTTTTTATTTATTTATTTGTTTAATTAATTTATTTATTTATTTATATATTTACTAATCTATTTAAAAACTTGTTACTATAAATCATATTACTTTTATATTTCTCTAATTTATATTTTACACATTATTTATTTATGTATTTACCTTTTATGTATTAATTTATCTAGCTCGCGCTAGTAACACCACTGCCTTGATCTTGACCCTTGAAATCAAGTAAAACTACCACTTCTCTTTTCCCTTCCTTAACACCACAAAATTTAATGAAGGTTTTTGTGGCTTTTCCTTCAAATTAATCTGTGATATATCATTTAAAGACTTGTATTAATATTTTAGTAGTAAGGTAATATGACCGTGTCTCTAAAAATGTAAGATTCAATACATAAATGTAATCTATTGCCACAATAAATAAAATCTAAAATCTAAATAATAATAATAATTGTTGGCGCTACAGCAGCTCGAAAGAGGTGGTGCCGTGAAATATTCGAAAAATTGGTGTTGAGCTGGGAATCGAACCTAGACCCTTCGGCGTGTGAGCGTCGCACTTTACCCACTACGCCACAGCCGCCACTCTTTAAGCGTTCCTTTCCATAATTTTTATATTTGTTTTACCTTCGGTTAAATTTATTATGTGTTAAATTGATTTATAATTTTTAATTAATGGGTATTCTTTAAGTTGTATTTAGGTAAAACCATTTCCTTGGTTTAAGTCAATGCTTTCTAGTTCTGCTTGTACTTGGATGAGTGTTGTTAATATAAGTGTCATTAAATTATTAAAATAACAATTATTTTCTTTAAGATTAGTTGGTTGATCATATAATGATCCACGAATGGCTTTTTTGATGGAGTGTCGTCCCTGTGAATGGGGATATTTTCTGTAAATTTCTTTCGTACTGGGAATTGATCTCTATGAGCTATTCTATTTTTTATCCTCTTATATTTATTACCTATGTGTAATATGTATTTTTTATTTAGCTTATTCAATAATTTTACTTTTTTATGTTTAGGTGTGACTTTATTTTTAATTTTCTCGGGTTGAGTTATTTTGATATAATTTTCATCTATTTCTTTGTCTTTTCTACCTATATTTATTTTGCTTAAAATTTGTATTTTAGTTTTTTCTATTCTGTCGTATGTGACCTTATTGTCCAATTTATTAAAGTGAATATCATAATAACGTTATTATATGATTCAAGTGCTTCAGTAGCATGTTTTACTGGTAAATCTTCTTTGTTCGATAATTATACATAGTTGCTTTAAGATTGCCATGTGTTCATTTAAACCAAACTTTAAATTCCGATGTAGAAATATTTCACAGTAGTATCTCTACATCGGAATTTCCGGTGTGTCTATTTACTGTATCATAATGTTTTTCTATTCTGTACATGGTTATTTTTCAAAAAGTTCTCAAGTGTTTCGGACACGAAAGCATTTTCATTGTCAAGAGTTATTTTGTTTGGTTTTTTCATGTATGAAAACATTTTTGTTAGTGTGTTTGTGTATGTCTATGTATGTTTTTTGTCTTGATTGTTTATATTGCTGCAAAATTGAAAATTTTGTCAATATATCATAGCTATTTATTTTTTATATTTACAAACCATAAAGCGATATGATAAGGTTATTTGGAGTTTCATCTTTTTCGTAACGTAATTTTATTGAGTTTCTTTCTGCCTTTGTTTACCATATTATCTTGTTAATTAAATATTTGAGGTCTTTTTCTAAATATATTTTTTCAGTAGCTGTGTGGTTATAGCTCTTATGATTTTGTAATGTTATTCCTCTTGTTTCCAATTCTTTTGTGTCTTATAATATAATCATACTTCTATGTAATATTTTATTACTTATTTAATTTTCTTTTTTCCATATATCTTCAAATTGCTTAAACATTTCGTTATTTTCAACATATATTCAATTTAATACTGTAGTATCTACTTCTTTTATTAAATTTAAAAATTCTTCTTCTTTAAATTATTTTTTGCTAAATATAATTCTTCTTTTTCCAACATGTGGGTAAATAATTTCTTGATAGTCATTTTAAGTTTAAGTTTAAGAATTATTTGTCGATTAAAAAAATTAATCGGTTTTTCAATAATAGGAATTAAGCAATTGTCTGATTTAGCACTACGGATAGTTGCTTAATCATCTTGTTCTAACATTTTCACGTTTTAACCACGCCCAAAACGGATAAGAACACAAAGGTCGGCTGGCAAGGTTATGGCATACGTATTTTAAGATGTGCACGGAGTTTTTTTAAAATTTGTATTTTCAGTTGAATTTCAACAAAACGACCTATATGACATATGATGTATTAAGGTAATAATGTATTAAGAGAAAAAGTAAAGAGAGTTGAGAGTTGCAAATGTTATAATTTTCTTCAAAAATATCATACATGTTAAAGTAGTAGAGAATCAATTGTTTACAAAATAATCACAGGATTTCTGTGGTATTAACAACCGTGTATTACATATTTAAGGTTGGCTCACTGTTAATTCACTTATCGTCTTCTTGAATAAACCGGTGCCGTTGTCTAGTTGTTTTTAATTAGTATTTTCAATAAAGGTTTAGTGTAGGTTAAGTAGCTAGACCCACGGTGCCCCTTCCGGCCTTATTTGTTGGTGAAGGCATTAACATTTTGAACGCCTCTCTCTTCCATTTCCTTTCCCACTTTCTTTTCTATCTTTGATGTCCGTCCGCAGTCTGGTTAGGGTATTAGGCTCTCTTGTCTCCTTCTACCTTTTCTCCCCCTTCCTTCTATTTTCCCTTAGCTAGAACAGGCATGATTTCTTTTGTGTGCAACTGGGTGATGTCTGAGGAGTGGACAAGAACCGCCCCCGTCCGTCGAGCTTAGCCGAGCAACGACAAGCATGCCGCCGTCCTCCTCCTCAACATCGAAGCTGCCCCTGTGGCCTGACCCACTGCAACACATGACACTGTATAGTTCGTCTCTATGCACACTGTCACATGCGAGCTTAAAATCGACAAATAGATGTGAGTAACGATCTGTACTTCTCGGATCTTTCCCATGATCTGCTCAAAAATGAATATCTGGTCCATCGTGGACTTCCGCGGGCGGAAATCATACGGAACGGGATCTATCAAGTAATGGGCACACAGTTTTAGACAGTCACACAATATAGTATGAAGGATCTTCTGGGCGATTCTGAAAAAGCTGATTCCTCAATCGATGCTTAGTTTTCACTTATCGGGCATGTTTTCCGCCGACCATATCTTGTGCATGCGCCCTACTAGATAATCTCCGGCTGCTTTAAATAGTTCTGAAGACAGTCCGTCCGCCCCAGTAGCTTTATTTGACTTAAGTTTAGATATTGCTACTATCACTTCGACTAAGTCGGGGGGACGGAATTCTTGTCTATCATCGTCCAAATTGAGTAGAACATTCTACCTCTCGGCGGAATTTTGGTGCTGCCAAGCTTCGGTTCGAACTTTGTATCAACCAGATAGTTGTTTTATATATCTGATAAGCATTCGATTTTTTTTCCTGCCAGAACAATTTTCCATCTTTTTGACCGAGCAATTCTCAAGCTCCTCCTTTTTGCGTCTGAGATGTCCGTGCTCGAAGCAGCGTTGGCTTATAGGCGTCTTGTTCGGCTGAATGTACATGCCTGCACTCGTCGTCAAACTATGCTATTCTTGTGGGTGGTGACGTGAAACTCAGCACGTCATTGGCAGATTTTTCGATGACTTCTTGACAACGTTTCCGTCTACTGTAAGTGCAAGAAGCGCCAAACGTTGAGAAGGATTTAGGAAAATTCTGTAGACAGATATCTAGACAGATATCGATCGCTTGCGATTGTAGCTTTCCAACCTCAAACCGTGTTGGCTTGTCTTGACTCCGTTGCTCTCTCGATATTCATGTTCTTATGTTGGCTAGACAGATCCGAGTCGACGTTGGCACCTCGGAAGGTTCGGAGTTCGAGAAAATTGTAGAAGCGCGTATGTGTTATCGTGCAGGCTGTGTTTCCCTATGACTCCAGCAAAGGTGTCCTCTTCTTCAGCTGAGCGTTGAACTACTACTTACATAATTATGTCTGTAATATGCGGACATGTGCCCCATAGCTTAAACGACATTTATATGCGTGACGTATATATTTTATAGCCCATGTCGCACACTTTTTCATGAATAAACTTTTCTTGCAAGATTTTATTTTTAATTTAAAATTATAATTTTTTTTTTTGTTATATTTAAAACTTATGGTCTGCCTTAGAAAACTATGTAATTTTATCAGTGAACTTTTATTGATATGTATATAAAAGTCTTATTTCTTGATCCTGGGAAAAAGATGGAAAACTAGCTTATATATTATGTAAAGCTTAATTTGAAACTATCTAAGTAGCTTTGTCCGTATTACACAGACATGTGCTCCAAGATATTTGTATGCGTGACATATATTTGTATTTTTGTTCCTTTTTAAAGACAAAAATTATGTATGCTGGCCACAAGGTTAACTTTCAGGGTTAATTGCGAACGGTTGCGAGGATCTCCGGCGGAGATCGCCCTACTGAACCGAAGAATTCCTCGTGGCTACGAGCGACGTTCGTATTGGAGTCACCTGTCAACTGTTCGACCTACGACATGGAGGATGATAGGAAATAGAAAATTTTTTAATTAGGTATAAAGCTATAATACCGCTTTGGAATGGAATTTGTTGTAATCGGAATCAGGTGTTCGACACAACTCGAGGCAGGCCCGATATTGCCTCTCGAACACCCCCATTTTTTTTATCTGAGAAGAACTAATATTGAACCACACTGGGTACACCATGATTGGTCGTATGTAGCAGATCACTTTCACTCTAGTATCAAGTTGGTTCCTGTAAGACAACCAAGTTGCCGCTGCAAGAAAACTATGTGTGATGGGCACAGGATGAATTTTGAGTGTTAATTGTAAAAGACGGAGGGGTCTGGTTTTGGTGGAGCCAGCAGTACATGTGACGTCCTTTGGCGGCCTATGCCCGCGCTAAGGAATAGAAGAAATTCCTCGTGGCTATGAGTGACATCCGCATTTGGTTGGAATTCTCTATCCACTGTTCTACGTAAAACATATGAGATGATAGGACATCAATCAAGTTAGATGCTAAAAAAAAAATAACCAACTTGCCGCAACAAAGGCTTTCTTTGCCAGAGCTATAGCTGCATACTTACTGCAGTAGAGATACTGGTCCAACAAAATTGCAAGTTATCAAAGTACATTTAAACAGCCAACGTCTGGCCTTGCGGGTCAGCTTTGTCGAACTTATGTCAGGATTTTTTCGTGCCCCTTGAAACCTTGGACGGGGTCCTAAACAGAAAAGTTTCGCATTTTCCGAATTTTTTTCAACTTCCAGTCGGTAAGCAATCGCCGAATTTGGTCGAAATCACGCCGCAACAAGTTGATTTTTTTATTTGATTTTATTTGTACGCTCTCACATCAGCATGAAACTTAAAAGATCGCTTGTGAATGTATCGAACATGATCGATGAACAAACAGCTCTATTTTGTAACCTCTTTTTTATGTAAACTACTGTGGTATTTCACAATGATCTTTCTACATGTTACCAAATCATAGAGCACATATAGCAGTGTTTTGTTTATGTCAAGTATGATTCAATAGAGAAAAGGAAACGAGCCTAGACGCGACAGTATGCCAACTGAATATTTCTCGGGATGAGACGTGAAAAACAGACTCAAGGTACTGGCGGTATGATCTGCAATATCAGGTATCTGTGCTTACTCATTCATAAGATGGCATAAATTATTTACCTGATCAAAGATCTCAACGGGGGCTTGGGCCTGTTCACGCGAGGTAACGTTGTTGATTGCGCTCAACAAAGCGAGCTGCCAACACTATCCCAGCTGGGAAACGAGGACATCTATGCTCGAGACATCGGAAAACACAGCCTGCACGACAACACATCCGGAAACGGACTCGGGCTGTTGGCCTTCGCCTCGGGACGGAACCTCTTTGTCAACCGTCAACCAGATTGATCACCTTGCGATCGACGTCAGACACTCCTCCAGTATTCTCGATGTCCGAACCTTCCGAGGTGCAAACATCGACTCCGATCATCACCTTGTTGTAGTCAAGATAAGAACCCGGATATCAAGAGATCAACGGAGTAGAGATAGACCAATACGGTTTGACGTCGGAAGGCTACAATCGCAGCCGATCGCTGGAAAAGTTGTCAAGAAATCATCAAAGAAGCTGCCACTGATGTGCTGGGTTTCACGTCACCACCCAGAAGGAACACAAGGTTTAACGACGAGTGCAGGCAGGCACATGCAGCCAAACAAGACGCCTATAAGGCAACGCTGCATCGAATGATGAGGGCTGTTCGTGAGCTCTACGAACAGAGAAGTAGGGAAGAGCACCGGCTTCTCGGAAGGAAAAAGAAGGAGCATGAGAAGCGCTCGGTCGAGGAAATGGAAATGTGTTTTGGAAGGAACGAGCCGAAAGTTCTACCGAAAGGTAAAAGAGCTATCCGGAGGATACAAGGCTCGGACCATGGCCTGCCTGGACCAGAATGGACAACTAGTAGTAGAGTCGCAGTCTGTGCTGAGAATCTGTAAGGATCATTTCTGTAGACTCCTTAACGACGATGATGGCCGAAATCCCGCTGTTAGGCAGAATGGTCCACTCGATTTGGACAATGATACACAAAAATTCCGCCCTCCGACTTAGACAAAGTGAAGATAGTAATATCCAAGCTGAAGTCGAACAAAGCTGCTGGAGCGGATGGACTGCAAGCATGACTATTTTACGCAGCTGGAGATGAGTTGGTTGGGCGCATGCACCAACTCATCTGTAAGATATGGTCAGAGGAAAGCATGTCCGATTAGTGGAATCTCAGCGTCGTTTGCCCGGTTCACAAGAAAGGAGACCCCTTTGACTGCGCCAATTATCGAGGGATAAGTCTCCTCAGCATCGCATTCAAGATCCTCTCTGCCGTATTGTGTGAGGGTCTGAACCCGTTTGTCCAGAACCTGTTAGGTTCCTATCAGGGTGGTTTCAAACCAGGGAAGTCCACAATAGACTAGATCCTCAGCTTTTCATTTTCGTTCCTCGGCTCTCGATCCCCTTCTTTGGCCATTGACTTAAAACGGCAGCGTATGTTAAACACATTAAAGTCCCATTTTGACAGCATAATTGATTATGGTAAAAAGAATAAAGTCGAATTTAATGCTTCCAAAACTCAGTGCTGTCTACTATGATTGGCTCCTGCGTTGTTGAAACTGAACAACTTTACATCCGACGTATGTGTATCAACTCAACACTAAGTTGGAACAGTTCATATTCGTCACATATTCTAGATTACAAAAAAAGCAGCGAAATGTCTAGGTTTCTTAAAGCGATGCAAGAAAAAGTTAACCCTTTTTGACTTGGCAACAATATATAGGCGTACTTTCGCCCAAAGCTTAAGTATAACGCTCCTATCTGGTCTGGTACTCCTAATACCTATCTGCATCTGCTAGATATAATCCAACCGAGAGCCATAAAACTTATTGACAGAACATCGACGAAATATTGGGTCTCTATCCCTATTTTATCGCTATTTAAAAAAAATTCTCTTATTGGTTAGCCAGCAGCATTCTCCCCCTTCAAGAATTCACCCGTAATAGGCGCCACGCCAGGAATGTTCACCCGGTCACCCTTAAGCCCACCTTCGGACGTACAGTTACACACGAATACGGAATGCTCTTCCCAGCACAACATTTTAAACCATTGTGCATCGGTACCTCCCTTCCGTCTCTTCCTCTATACCTTCGGCTCGTGCTGTAACTTACCTCCGGTCACTTTAGAATATGAGCAATCCCTTGATTTCCATATATCATATATTTGAAATGCACATGTATATATACATAATAATTACGTCAATGTCGTCGCGTAAGCCAGCAATTGGCGAAGATCATGCATCTGGTGTTGACTTATGAGTTACGCACTATATTCTTAAGGATATAAGCCTAATGACAGTGCGTCTCCTTGTCTTCAAACTTTCGTGAGACTTTCGGTTCGTTCGGAGGTTGTTACCAACCTTGACGAAGCAGAGAGAGTTTTCCATCGTCAACTAAACAACCTGACGAGTTTGAAAGATATACCAAAACTAGACATGGCACTGTATACTTCGTCTCTATGCACACTGTCACATGCGAGCTTAAAATCGACAAATAGATGTGAGTAACGATCTGTACTTCTCGGATTTTCAAATGATCTGCCTAAAAATGAATATCTGGTCCATCGTGGACTTCCGCGGGCGGAAATCATACGGAACGGGATCTATCAAGTAATGGGCACACAGTTTTAGACAGTCACACAATATAGTATGAAGGATCTTCTGGGCGATTCTGAAAAAGCTGATTCCTCAATCGATGCTTAGTTTTCACTTATCGGGCATGTTTTCCGCCGACCATATCTTGTGCATGCGCCCTACTAGATAATCTCCGGCTGCTTTAAATAGTTCTGAAGACAGTCCGTCCGCCCCAGTAGCTTTATTTGACTTAAGTTTAGATATTGCTACTATCACTTCGACTAAGTCGGGGGGACGGAATTCTTGTCTATCATCGTCCAAATTGAGTAGAACATTCTACCTCTCGGCGGAATTTTGGTGCTGCCAAGCTTCGGTTCGAACTTTGTATCAACCAGATAGTTGTTTTATATATCTGATAAGCATTCGATTTTTCTTCCTGCCAGAACAATTTTCCATCTTTTTGACCGAGCAATTCTCAAGCTCCTCCTTTTTGCGTCTGAGATGTCCGTGCTCGAAGCAGCGTTGGCTTATAGGCGTCTTGTTCGGCTGAATGTACATGCCTGCACTCGTCGTCAAACTATGCTATTCTTGTGGGTGGTGACGTGAAACTCAGCACGTCATTGGCAGATTTTTCGATGACTTCTTGACAACGTTTCCGTCTACTGTAAGTGCAAGAAGCGCCAAACGTTGAGAAGGATTTAGGAAAATTCTGTAGACAGATATCTAGACAGATATCGATCGCTTGCGATTGTAGCTTTCCAACCTCAAACCGTGTTGGCTTGTCTTGACTCCGTTGCTCTCTCGATATTCATGTTCTTATGTTGGCTAGACAGATCCGAGTCGACGTTGGCACCTCGGAAGGTTCGGAGTTCGAGAAAATTGTAGAAGCGCGTATGTGTTATCGTGCAGGCTGTGTTTCCCTATGACTCCAGCAAAGGTGTCCTCTTCTTCAGCTGAGCGTTGAACTACTACTTACATAATTATGTCTGTAATATGCGGACATGTGCCCCATAGCTTAAACGACATTTATATGCGTGACGTATATATTTTATAGCCCATGTCGCACACTTTTTCATGAATAAACTTTTCTTGCAAGATTTTATTTTTAATTTAAAATTATAATTTTTTTTTTTGTTATATTTAAAACTTATGGTCTGCCTTAGAAAACTATGTAATTTTATCAGTGAACTTTTATTGATATGTATATAAAAGTCTTATTTCTTGATCCTGGGAAAAAGATGGAAAACTAGCTTATATATTATGTAAAGCTTAATTTGAAACTATCTAAGTAGCTTTGTCCGTATTACACAGACATGTGCTCCAAGATATTTGTATGCGTGACATATATTTGTATTTTTGTTCCTTTTTAAAGACAAAAATTATGTATGCTGGCCACAAGGTTAACTTTCAGGGTTAATTGCGAACGGTTGCGAGGATCTCCGGCGGAGATCGCCCTACTGAACCGAAGAATTCCTCGTGGCTACGAGCGACGTTCGTATTGGAGTCACCTGTCAACTGTTCGACCTACGACATGGAGGATGATAGGAAATAGAAAATTTTTTAATTAGGTATAAAGCTATAATACCGCTTTGGAATGGAATTTGTTGTAATCGGAATCAGGTGTTCGACACAACTCGAGGCAGGCCCGATATTGCCTCTCGAACACCCCCATTTTTTTTATCTGAGAAGAACTAATATTGAACCACACTGGGCAACCGTACACCATGATTGGTCGTATGTAGCAGATCACTTTCACTCTAGTATCAAGTTGGTTCCTGTAAGACAACCAAGTTGCCGCTGCAAGAAAACTATGTGTGATGGGCACAGGATGAATTTTGAGTGTTAATTGTAAAAGACGGAGGGGTCTGGTTTTGGTGGAGCCAGCAGTACATGTGACGTCCTTTGGCGGCCTATGCCCGCGCTAAGGAATAGAAGAAATTCCTCGTGGCTATGAGTGACATCCGCATTTGGTTGGAATTCTCTATCCACTGTTCTACGTAAAACATATGAGATGATAGGACATCAATCAAGTTAGATGCTAAAAAAAAAATAACCAACTTGCCGCAACAAAGGCTTTCTTTGCCAGAGCTATAGCTGCATACTTACTGCAGTAGAGATACTGGTCCAACAAAATTGCAAGTTATCCAAGTACATTTAAACAGCCAACGTCTGGCCTTGCGGGTCAGCTTTGTCGAACTTATGTCAGGATTTTTTCGTGCCCCTTGAAACCTTGGACGGGGTCCTAAACAGAAAAGTTTCGCATTTTCCGAATTTTTTTCAACTTCCAGTCGGTAAAAAATCGCCGAATTTGGTCGAAATCACGCCGCAACAAGTTGATTTTTTGATTTGATTTTATTTGTACGCTCTCACATCAGCATGAAACTTAAAAGATCGCTTGTGGATGTATCGAACATGATCGATGAACCAACAGCCCTGTCTTGTAACCTCGTTTTTATGTAAACTACTGTGGTATTTCACAATGATCTTTCTACATGTTACCAAATCATAGAGCACATGTAGCAGTCTCCCTGAAGCTCGTTCAGAGTTCGACGTTGCCCGCACTAACCCTAGAACAAGACTGAAAAACTTGTCAAGAAGCCATCAAACAAGCTGTCACTTATGTGCTGGGTTTCACGTCACCACCCAGAAGGAACACAGGCAGGCACATGCAGCCAAACAAGACGCCTATAAGGCAACGCTGCATCGAATAATGAGGGCTGTTCGTGAGCTCTACGAACAGAGAAGAAGGGAAGAGCACCGGCTTCTCAGGAGGAAAAAGAAGGAGCATGAGAAGCGATCGGTCGAGGAAATGGAAAGGAGCCGAAAGTTATACCGAAAAGTAAAAGAGCTATCCGGAGGATACAAGGCTCGGACCATGGCCTGCCTGGACCAGAATGGACAACTAGTAGTAGAGTCGCAGTCTGTGCTGAGAATCTGTAAGGATCATTTCTGTAGACTCCTTAACGACGATGATGGCCGAAATCCCGCTGTTAGGCAGAATGGTCCACTCGATTTGGACAATGATACACAAAAATTCCGCCCTCCGACTTAGACGAAGTGAAGATAGTAATATCCAAGCTGAAGTCGAACAAAGCTGCTGGAGCGGATGGACTGCAAGCAGAACTATTTTACGCAGCTGGAGATGAGTTGGTTGGGCGCATGCACCAACTCATCTGTAAGATATGGTCATGTCCGATTAGTGGAATCTCAGCGTCGTTTGCCCGGTTCACAAGAAAGGAGACCCCTTTGACTGCGCCAATTATCGAGGGATAAGTCTCCTCAGCATCGCATTCAAGATCCTCTCTGCCGTATTGTGTGAGCGTCTGAGCCCGTTTGTCCAGAACCTGTTAGGTTCCTATCAGGGTGGTTTCAGACCAGGGAAGTCCACAATAGACTAGATCCTCAGCTTTTCATTTTCGTTCTTCGGCTCTCGCTCCCCCTCTTTGCCCATTGACTTAAAACGGCAGCGTATGTTAAACACATTAAAGTCCCATTTTGACAGCATAATTGATTATGGTAAAAAGAATAAAGTCGAATTTAATGCTTCCAAAACTCAGTGCTGTCTACTGCCACTCAAGCTTTCTCAAAATAATCAGCCGTTATCTATGATAGGCTCCTGCGTTGTTGAAACCGAATAACTTTACATCCACCGTATGTGTATCAAATCAACACTAAGTTGGAACAGTTCATATTCATCACATATTCTAGATTACAAAAAAAGCATCGAAATGTCTAGGTTTCTTAAAGCGATGCAAGAAATAGTTAACCCTTTTTGAGTTGGCAACAATATATAGGCGTACTTTCGCCCAAAGCTTAAGTATAACGCTCCTATCTGGTCTGGTACTCCTAAGACCTCTCTGCATCTGCTAGATATAATCCAACCGAGAGCCATAAAACTTATTGACAGAACATCGACGAAATGTTGGGTCTCTATCCCTATTTTATCGCTATTTAAAAAAAAAATTTTCTTATTGGTTAGCCAGCAGCATTCTCCCCCTTCAAGAATTCACCCGTAATACCCGCCACGCCAAGAATGTTCACCCGGTCACCCTTAAGCCCACCTTCGGACGAACAGTTACACACGAATATGGAATGCTCTTCCCAGCACAACATTTTAAACCATTGTGCATCGGTACCTCCTTTCCGTCTCTTCCTCTATACCTTCGGCTAGTGCTGTAACTTAACTCCGGTCACTTTAGGGTATGAACAATCCCTTGATTTCCATATATCATATAATTGAAATGCACATGTAACTTACAAAAGACGTTCCGACACGTTGTTAAAAAAAAACAATTTTATTAAAAGAAATAACTCTACAACTGTTCCCTCCAGCTTAATCACTCAAAAAAAACAACTCAGCGGGATTCATCCACTCCCTTATATCTATTGGCTATTCTGCAGTCACTGTGGGACCGCGGGAACTGTTTAGTCAACTTTTTCATGTGCGCGTGTAGCTGTAACTTGAGATGCACTGCGCCGGAAAATGAAATGAAAATTAGAATAAACAGAATTCGAACATAATGCAGGTGATTGCACCCGTGCATTATGTGGAAAAGGTAGATTGGCGCGATAAGGAATGTTTAGGGTATGTAACCTCTCTCCCCTTTAGATCAAAACTCTCCTGAGTTTTATGAGTGGGGTGGTTATTTTCGCGAAGTGTTTTAATTGATATCGTTAAGTTTTTAATTCTTCGTACTAATTTTAAAATGAAAATTATGATTATGATCAGGATACAAGTTACGGCTGAGATTGCAGAGTAGCTTACATATCTATGAATTTTAAGTAAGTTTGTATGTTTCAGATTTTCGATATTTCTTATAATAACATCTTCAAAGCTTAAATTTTTAGTGAAGTTATAATTGATCTCATCATAGTAATAAAACCTTTCTTTAAATTTTACATTGGAATTAGAAAATGTTTTATTCATTATCTTGATAGAACAATTATTAATAACTATTAGATAGTTTCCGCTTAATTTTATTTTCCTATCATCACAATTATTTATTATCTCTTGATCTCGTAGATTCTTGCAAATAATAGTGGTATCATCAATTTCGTTTATTTCCATTAGTTCGTTTTGTTTTGTTTTACTATTTTTGTTTACAATACAGCTTCTAAGAGGTTTTAGATCTTTTGCATATTGAACATTATTTAGGAATTCAAACTTTGTGTTATTTGCTTCTAAAAAATAATGATCATCTTCTTCTATTTCTGTTTTATTGCCTGTAGGAATTGCTGTTATTAATTTAAGGTTCACGATCTGGTATTTATCTGGAATTTTTATAGCTAATACTAAAGTATCTATACTGTATTTGAGAAGTCCTGCTTTTGCGTTTTTTAGTTTGTAGAAGTCGAGTCCTGTCTCCTTTATCTCTTCTGTTGTCAAAAGACTAGGATGTATTAGTCCATGTTTAACTAAGGCTATATTATCTATTAATTGATTTAAATGTTCTTCTAACATTCTCAATCTTACTAGTTGATCTAATTTTAGCTGTTGTAAGATAAACCTTCTTTCGTTCTCTGTTTGTTCTACATATGATTTGCTTAATTCTTTTCTGTCTGATTCTATTGTCGATTTAAGATAGGATATGCTTTCACTCAGATGTCCATTGATTTCTATCTGTTGAATAAGGTGACTTGCTATATTCTCTTCTCGTGTCTTCGTCTACTTTAAGTTTTCTAGTATTTTCTACGAAGGTATTAATAGTCTGCCTTATTTCTTCTGTGTTAATAATATGTAATATAGTCTTAGTAGTTTGAATTATTTCAGTCTGTCCCATGTTAATTATGGCATATCCATTATTTGTTGCCAATTGTCAATGTCGCTGTGGTCTGTGCCGTCATTGTCGCGAGTATCAAGTATGTTGATATCGTCATCTGCAAATAAACGTGGTCTTTTAATATTTATCGGATGTTCTTTCTCCCTTTTCTTAATTCTATATCTAGGTTCATTCTTATAATAGTTTCTTTTGTAGTTCTTGACTGGTATGACCTCTCTTATTTCTTTATATTCTTCCCTACATTGATTTAGCTTCTGGGTTTTTTTCTGTTTTTCTAGCCGTATCTGCCTTACTAAAGTAGCTACGTCTGCATACATTGCTTCTTCCGGGGACATTTTTAAAGTTGAATTATACCTATTATTGTAATTATTAACTGCCCTGTGAACTTTCTGAACAAGGGATATATCTTGGTTTCTCATGGTAACTAGTTTTTCTTGCAATGTGGAGTGAAATCTTTCTATATCACTGTTGCCAGTGTGAGTGTTGGGTTTGGTAAAATGTAGTTTGATTCCGTGTTCATTTAGAAATGCCTTGAAATTTTCTGCTTTAAATTCGTTATCGGTTATTATTTTTGTGGGTTTGCCAAACTTTGAGACATGTTTCTCTAGTACATCTATTTCTTTTGTCCATCGACGAATATTATTCTTCTATTGTGGAGAATTTCTATCTCCTTGTCGGCATCGTTAACTAGTATTAGTTGAGTTTTATATTTATTGACTATTGTTTCCTTTATGGGTATGTGATCTAATAATTGTTGTTCTTGTGAGTGGATTATAGCGTTATCGGATAGATTGTTTATGGTATGATTTTCGGCGCTTTCAATTTCTTCTGGTATCCTACTAAGGAAGTCTGCTATCTTATTTTCCTTCCCTTTCACGTACTCAATATCGAACTGAAATTCTTGAAGTTTAAGTAACCATCTTTGGTTCCTTTGGCTAAATTCTTTGCCTGTGTATCTCTTGTTTAAGTACTTTATTGGTAAATGGTCTGTAATTATTTTAAACCTTTTTCCCCACAAATATGGTCTGAAGTATGTGACCGCCCAAACAACCGCTAGGAACTCTTTATCTGTGACCGCATAGTTTTTCTCGTGATCGTTCAAAGATCTCGACGCGTAACATACTGGTTGACTCGCATAATTGCTGGCGTCGGTAAATACTGTGAATTGTTTGTAATATTGCGTTTCAGAGTCTCGAAGGCTCCTTCACTAATTTTCTGTAAAAACCTGTTACCCCTAGAAAGTCCTTCAACTGCTTATCTGTTTTTGGTAGTGGGAAATTTTGGATACATTTGATTTTATTGGGGTTGGGTTTCATGCCTTCACTTGTTAAGACATGCCCTAGAAATTCAGTATTTCTTTTGAGGAAAGAGCATTTGCTAAATTGAATTTTTAGGTTAAGTTCTGCAAGTTTCGCAAATATAATCTTTAAAGATTGTATGTGTTCTTTGAGGCTGGTTGAGAAAACCAATATGTCGTCTAAGTAGACAACGCATATTTTATTGATTTGGTCCCTGAGAATGTCATTCATCAACCTTTGAAAGGTTGCCGGCGCATTCTTAAGACCAAATGGCATTCTTACGTATTCAAATAATCCGTCAAGAGTTACGAATGCCGTCTTGGGGATATCATTTGGATTCATTTTGATTTGGTGATATCCTTTTGCGAGGTCTAACGACGAAAAATACTGGGCGCGTCCCAGTTTATCGAGTATAGCATCGATATTCGGTAGCGGATATTTATCGTCTACTGTAATATCGTTCAGTTTTCTGTAATCTACGCACAGGCGAAATTTTTGTTTTCCCGTGCCATCTGATTTCTTTGCTACTAGTACGATGGGGGAAGCGTATCTGCAGTTCGATTTTCTTATGATTCCCTGCTCCTCCATCTCTTTTACTTGCATCCGTACCTCTTCCTGGTGCTTTGGGGGTTTCGTTTTGATTGCTTGACTTGTCGTTGTTCTAATTTCGTGTGTGATAGAATTTGTATTTGTTAGTTGATCGCCTTCTCTATATATTAATGCTTTAAATTGTTCTAACAATCCTTGAATTTCCTGCTTTTCTTCTCCGTTAAGGTGACTTAAGTCTATTTCTTTCTTATCAGAGATCAAAGCAATCGAACTCTCTTATAGGATTGGCGGAATAAAGGGGTATTTTGGAACCATTATTTAGTATGAGACACTTGTTTTCAAAATCCAGGGGTTTGACTATTTTATTCAGTATGTCCATACCAATGAGGACATCATAGGGTTTGTCTCCTAAATTTCTCTTGTACCATTTTATAGCACCCTTGGGATTAAAATTGAATTCTTTAGGTATGCTTGTAACAATTCTGTCTACCATTTCTGTAGTTACATTATTTATCATTTGTAACCGCATTTTTATTCTATCAAATAATCTATATTTACTGCAGTCTACCGTATTGAAATTAATTATGCTCATTGTAGAACCCGTGTCTAGTAGTGATTTTAGTTTGGTTTCGTTAATCGTTAAATCTGTAAATATTTTGTCTCCGAGGCCTAATTGATTAAAAATTCTGGTTCGATGTTATGAACTTCCTCCTGATTAGTCTGATTAACCGTCTCATTCGAAATTTGCCCGATAGACATTGCTGTTGGATATTGAAGTGCATTTGCAATTTGCCCTGAAGGGTTAAACGTCTGGTATCTTGTATTTTGATTATTTCTATTATCATTGTTGCCTCGTCTGTGTTGTCCTGATTGTTCCGTCCTGGAATTATATTGTCTGCCTATTTGAGCTGAACCTGAGCTATTTAGTTGGTTTTGTTGTCTGGGGTTAGAGTTTTTATGTCGAAAAGTATTTGAGCCATTGTATTGTTTTGTTTTGAACTCCCTTTCTATGTTTCCTTCATCATATCCTATGTAACTATATAGAACTTCTTTAATTCTATGGATATCGTAAATATTTTTAATGTCCCTGGATAGGTTCCCTATAGCTAATTGCTTAATTCTATTTACTATTAGTACATAAAATGTACATTTGATTACATACATATGTTGCAAATGAATTTACATTCTGAATTAATACCTCTACTTTTACGTTATGATCTGCTATTGAACTTACTCTTAGATACGTTATTCTTCTTGAGATGTCTTTGCAATTTATTGGAGGCCGAAAGTGCTGCTTCAGGAGGTCCTTGGCTTGGTCCCATGTTGCTGGTCGATCGGGTAGTAATAGTTCCTTTGCTGGCCCTGTTATTTTGGTGTTGTAAATAGCTTACCAAAGCTCCGGTCTTTCTGCTTCCTTCACTGCATTTATGTAATTCCCGACTTCTTTCTTCTTCTTCTTCTTGTGGCGATACAGTCTGGGGTGGACCTGGCCCTCAACCAACATGCCTCTCCAGCCAGCACGATCTTTCGCCAGCTGTCTCCAGTTGCGCACTCCAAGTTGGTTGAGATCCTTCTCCACTTGTGTGCGCCACTTTAGTCTAGGTCGTCCTCTGTTGCGTTGTCCCAATGGATCGGATTCAAAGACTTTTCGGGCCGGAGCAGTGGTGTCCATACGCTCTACTTGACCTAGCCATCTTAAGCGTTGTATCCGTAGACGCTTGACCAGGCGCATGTCGCTTTACAGCCTATAGAGTTCGTCATTAAATCTTCTCCTCCAGATGCCATCAACGCAAACAGGACCAAAAATCGCACGCAAAACTTTTCTCTCGAAAAGACTAAGGGCTTCCTCATCCGCCTTTGCTACCACATATAGTAGGACGGAGATGATCAAGCTGTTATATAAAGCGAGCTTAGTCCTTCGAGAGAGGGCTTTATTACTCAATTGCCTCTTGAGCCCAAAGATACAGCGATTGGCAAGAGTGATACTGCGTTTGATTTTGGTACTGATGTTGTTGTCCCTGTTTACCGCGGAGCCGAGATAGATGAAGTCCTTCACTACCTCGAAGTTTCTGCTGCCTAGTGTGAAGCTCCGTCAGAGACGTCGATGTTGTGTGTCCTTGATGACAGCATGTACTTCGTGTTTTTGAAAATTAATATTTTTTAATTTTAAATAGGAAAAACTATGTTGGATTAATTAATCATATTTATTGACAGAGTTGTTCTGTAAATTCAGTAAGTTTAGAAGGCAGATACGATCTGCTTATACAAACGCCAAAATATAAAAAAGGGAAGAATAACCTATGTACATTTCAATTTATACTTAGGATCTTTCGTTAAATTGTGTGAAGTTATATGCATTTTAGTTTTAGAACATAGTTTTGTAATAGTTTTGCTAGTTTCATATGTAGAAAGCAATGAAAATGAGTTGAAGAAATGTAGTAGAATTTGTTATGCTCTAAGCTAACTTTTTATAACATCCTCCCCCTCTTGAGAGGACGAAGGCTTCTCAAAAGGAATTGGTAGTCTTCGTAGCTTTATAGTTGCTCGTTGTATAAGACCTGTTGATGTTTTTACTGTTGCAGCTCGAACGATGTCGTCTTTGCCAGGATGTGTATTTACAATCCTTCCAAGTTTCCATTTAAGCGGGGGTGTGGTTTCATCAACAATCATGACGATGTCACCGACCTGATTAGATTATGGCATGAAGTTTTCCACTGTTCTTTGTTGCAGACATTGCAAATATTCTCTTGACCACCGTTTCCAAAATATTTGAAAGTAATATTGTAGGAGTTGGTATCTAGTAAGTGAATTGATGCATTTCGACTCTGTAATATCTGGTTCAGACAAGCAGGTAAAGGGGCATCCTATAATGAAATGACCTGGGGTTAGTGCATTTAAATCAGAGGGATTATCAGAAAGTGGTGTAATAGGTCGCGAATTTAACACGGATTCTATTTGAGTGACAATTGTATTTAATTCTTGAAACGTAAGAGATGCGCCCTGCAAAATGCGTTTCATGTGGAATTTTGCTGATTTTACTGCAGCTTCCCACAAGCCGCCAAAATGTGGTGATCTTGGAGGAATTGTTTTCCATGCAGCATTTTGTATACAGATAAAAGTTCATTACGAGTTCCTATGAAATTAGTAGCATTATCACTATATATTGTAGATGGATATCCACGTCGACCAATGAATCGTTTAAGAGCCGCAAGAAATGCATTGGTTGATAGGTCTTCAACGACTTCTAAATGTACCGCACGTGTACTAAAACAGATGAAAACAGCTACGTATCCCTTAATAGGAGTGGTTCCTCGTCGACGAAAATGTATGTTAAATGGTCCGCAAAGGTCAACTCCGACTACAAAGAAAGGGCGACATTGCTGGACTCTGACCTTAGGCAAATCCGACATGATTGTACTTTCAGCTATTGGTTGAGCACGAAAGCATCTTATACATTGACGACATATCTTTTTGCAGAGGACCTTACCATGTATTGGCCAAAATTTCTCGCGCATTATACTTAGTAACGTTTGTGGTCCAACGTGTAAATGTTTGATGTGGTAATACCTCGCAATAGCCTCAGTAAAAGAGTGATCCTTGGGTATCAATATCGGAAACCTTGACTCGTAGTCCAAGTCTGCATTTCTTATTCTGCCGCCTACACGCATGATATTATCATTGTCAATGAATGGGTGCAAGGATTTTCCTGGAAGAGACTTTTTATTACGTAAGAGCTGAAGTTCTGTCGAGAAGTGCTCTTGTTGGATATTCCAAATTATAGAGATTAATGCTTTATGCAGTTCAATTGGTGTAATATCTCCGTTTCTTGGGTTAAGACGGTTACGAGTAGTTAGACAGTTGTTGGTAAAACGAAACATATACGCCACAATCCTCAAAGTCTTCAAGTAATCATTGTGGAATTTGATTCGTTCTAAGAATGGTTCGATTCTACATCCCAAGAGAATTATACGTTGCCTTTTTCTTTCTAGGATGGATTCGTCAATTAGCTTAATCTTGTTATCAAGCGGCCAATGAACTTCCTCTTGTTTCAAGTAACCAGGACCTGATAACCATAACGAAGATTTTAATAATTCTAAGGGATAAGCTCCACGAGATACTATGTCCGCAGGGTTTAACTTAGAGCGAATATGATACCATTGATCCAATTGTGATAAGCGTTGAATCACTGCAATTCTATTTGCAACAAACGTTTCGAAGTTTGAAGATACTTCTGAAATCCAGCTAAGTCCAATAAAATACCTTACTAATTTCAGTTTTGAATATGTGCATTACCTTTTCTACTAGGCGAACCATCAACACAGCGGCACATAATTCTAGGCGAGGGATTGTAGTTTTTTGCACAGGTGCTACTCTCGATTTCGCACATAGCAGATTCACTAAGACTGTTCCATTTTCTTCAACACATCGAATATATAAACAGGTCCCATATGCATACTCTGAACTATCAGCGAAAGCATGCAACTGAATGTTGTTGCCATAAAAAACTCTTCTGTTAAATTGAAATCCTTTGATTTTTGTCAATTCTTCTCTAAAGCGCATCCAACGACTATGGTATTCCATTGGCAGACTTTCATCCCAATCTAAGCCTTGTTTCCACAGCTGCTGCATAAAAATCTTTGCTAAAACTATAATCGGGCTTATCAAACCTAGCGGATCGAAGATTTTTGCAATTTCAGATAACATAGTTCTTTTGGTGATTAGATTAATTTTACTATCTGCATAATCATAAAGTAATCTGTCAGAAACCGGATCCCAAAATGTTCCCAATGTTTTAATTGCATTAGAATTTGTAATCCGAAAAAAAGATTCCTTATCATCTTCCTTAATGTCCTTTAAAATTCGATTATCATTAGAACACCATTTCCGCAATTTAAATCCTCCTCTACTCAGTAGTTCAATTACTTCGCTTTTTAATTTTATAGCCTCTTCTAAGGTGTTTGCTCCTGTTAATAAATCATCCACGTAGAAATCCATCCTTACAGCTTTCGCTGCATTAGGGAACAAGTAGCCATCGTCTACGGACAACTGAAGCAATGTTTTCGTGGCTAAGTACGATGCCGGGGCTGTACCATAGGTGACTGTGGTGAGTTGATATGTTTTCAGCTCATCAGATTCGTGTTCTCTCCAGAGAATAAGGTGAAAACAGCGATCAGCTGGATGCATTGCAACTTGGCGGTACATTTTTGATATATCAGCAGTAAAAACGAAAGCAAATAATCGAAATCTAATTGCAATAGAAAAGAGATCATTTTGCACTACTGGGCCAGTGAGAAGAGTGTCATTGAGAGATAACCCCGATGTAGTTTTTGCCGATCCGTCGAACACCACTCTCATTTTAGTGGTCGAACTTGTAGGTTTTAAGACACAGTGGTGAGGAAGGAAGCAATGAGGTTTCGAGAAGTCAACACTTGCTGCAATTTCCATGTGATTTAAATTTAGGAATTCATTGATTACACCAGCGTAATCGATACGCAGCTGATTGTCCTTGCGAAAACGTCTTTCTAGATGTTTAAATCGATTGAAAGCGTGGGTAAATGATTCCCCCAAGTTCAGTGGGTTTACCCTAAATGGTAACCGTACCTGATACCTGCCGTCACGTAACCTGTAGACGTTTGATTTATAATGTTCTTCGCAGGTTGTGTCAGACTGGGTTAATTTGTGCTCTCCATTTATAACGTTATCGCAATTTTCTATCTCCCAAAATTTCTTTAAGACATCGTTTAGGGCGTCATCTTCAGATTCAGTGGATATGTATGAAACGGATCGATAAGACATTTTATTTGAATCATGTTGATACGGTCCTGAAACTACCCATCCAAATATAGTCTTCTGAATGATTGGAAGATTGTGCCCTAATCTGATTTGACCGATGCACATCAAATCAAAAAACAGTTCAGCGCCTAGAACTAAGTCAATTTTTTGAGATATGTGGAATAATGGATCAGCGAGAACTATATTTTTTGGAAGATTCCAGCTGGAGATATTTATATTTTGTTCAGGAATATTGTTGGTTAGTTTTTTGAGTACAATAACTTCGAGTGTTGTTTTAAATTCAGATGTTCGTGAAGATAAAATTACCGAACTTTTGAGTTGTGAAGACAAAAAAAAAAAAAGTTGTTATATCACCTGAGAAGATAGGGAGGTCAATTTTTGGTAGTCGCACTGGATCAAACCTGTTTTGTATTGTGTGTTGTGATGATAAGTCCAACGATGCGCCTTCCAGTTTAGTCAGCATAACCTGTAAAGCCGCTGATGTAGAAAAATATGATTCTTCATTACTTGAACGAATCGATGTTGAAATCTCCGTAGGGTCAGTTTCTTCAATTTTTAATTGCACTCTTTCAAAATTCTCGAACGTTTCCTTTAGTGCATCAAATCGAAGTTTTATTTCAGGTATTGAGGTTAAGCTAGTATTTTGCCCGACTCTCAATACGAAATCGTTGCTCCGTTTGATTTGTTCAATGAGCACAGAACGGCGTGCTCGCAGACCTTCAAGCATTTTTTGTTTCTTATCAGAAAGAGAGAATTTAGGAGCTTCGGTCTCTTGTTCAGCTGAGCTAAGTTCTCCATTGACCATGATGTAATTTAATGGTACGTGTTTTTTTTTGTTTTTGAGTGAACGAAGTAACGTTTCTTAATTTCTTTGACGTTTCTCTTGATGAAATCACGTCGGGGTCACCAATGTTTATGAAAATTAATATTTTTTAATTTTAAATAGGAAAAACTATGTTGGATTAATTAATCATATTTATTGACAGAGTTGTTCTGTAAATTCAGTAAGTTTAGAAGGCAGATACGATCTGCTTATACAAACGCCAAAATATAAAAAAGGGAAGAATAACCTATGTACATTTCAATTTATACTTAGGATCTTTCGTTAAATTGTGTGAAGTTATATGCATTTTAGTTTTAGAACATAGTTTTGTAATAGTTTTGCTAGTTTCATATGTAGAAAGCAATGAAAATGAGTTGAAGAAATGTAGTAGAATTTGTTATGCTCTAAGCTAACTTTTTATAACACTTCGTTTTGCCCTCATTTACCACAAGACCCATTTTAGCCGCTTCCGCTTCAATGCCAGCAAACGCCTCATTGACGGCTCGCTGTGTTCGTCCAATCACGTCAATGTCATCAGCGTAAGCTAGCAATTGAACTGACTTCTGGAAGGTCGTGCCTCTGGTGTTGACTTGTGAGTTACGCACGAACTTCTCGAGGATGATGTTAAGAAAGTCACATGACAGTGCGTCGCCTTGTCTAAAAGCTTTTTTGACATAGAAGGTCTCGGTGAGTCCGGTACTGACCTTGACGGAGCAGCGAGAGTTCTCCATCGTCATCCTACACAATTTGACGAGTTTGGTAGGAATGCCAAAACTAGACATGGGACTGTATAGCTCGTCTCTATGCACACTGTCATATGCAGCCTTGAAATCGACGAATAGGTGGTGAGTGTCAATTTGCATTTCTTGGGTCTTTTCCAAGATCTGCCGTAATGTGAAGATCTGGTCTATTGTGAACTTCCCTGGCCTGAAACCACACTGATAGGGATCTATCAGGTCATGGACAAATGGTTTCAGACGCTCACACAATACGGCAGAGAGGATCTTGTAAGCGATGTTCAGGAGACTAATCCCTCTGTAGTTGGCGCAGTCAAAGGGATCTCCTTTCTTGTGGACCGGGCAAACGACGATGAGATTCCACTCATTGGGCATGCTTTCCTCCTACCATATCTTACAGATGAGCTGGTGCATGCGCCCAACCAGGTCATCTCCAGCTGCTTTAAATAGTTCTGCGGACAGTCCGTCCGCTCCAGCAACTTTGTTCGACTTTAGCTTGGATATTGCTATCCTCAAGTCGTCTAAGTCGGGGGGACGGAATGCTTGTCTATCATCGTCCAAATTGAGTGGAACATTCTGCCTAACAGCGGGATTTGGGTCGTCATCGCCGTTTAGGAGTCGGCAGAAATGATCCTTCCGAATTCTCAGCACAGACTGCGACTCTACTACTAGCTGTCCATTTTGGTCCCGGCAGGCCTTGGTCCGAACCTTATATCCTCCGGATAGCTGTTTAACCTTTCGTTAAAACTTTCGAACTTCATTCCTGCCAAAGCACCTTTCCATTTCCTCGACCGCGTGCTTCTCATGCTCCTCCTTCTTCCTTCTGAAAAGCCGGTGCTCTTCCCTTCTTCTCTGTTCGTAGAGTTCACGAACAGCTCGCGTTGTTCGATGCAGCGTCGCTTTATAGGCGTCTTGTTTAGCTGCGTGCGCTTGCCGGCACTCGTCGTCAAACCATGGGTTCCTTCTGGGTGGTGACGTGAAACCCAGCACATAAGTGGCAGCATCTTTGATGGCTTCTTGACAACGTTTCCATTCTTCTTCTATGCTTAGTGCAGGAAGCGTCGAACTCTGAGCGAGTTTTCGGGAGACTCGGTCGGCAAAGTTCCCAGCAATCAGCTGCGATTGTAGCTTTTCGACGTCACACCGTTTTGGCATATCTCGACTCCGTTGCTCTCTCGATATCCGGGTTCTTACCTTGGCTACAGCAAGGTGATGATCCGAGTCAATGTTTGCACGTCGGAAGGTTCGGACATCGAGAATACTGGAGGAGTGTCTGACGTCGATCGCAACGTGATCAATCTAGTTGACGGTTGATTGATCAGGAGATCGCCAGGTTCCTTTGTGAATGTTCAGGTGTGGGAACCGCGTGCTAGCCACAGAGAGGTTTCGCCCCGAGGCGAAGTCCAACAGCCGGAGTCCGTTTCCGGATGTGTTGTCGTGCAAGCTGTGTTTACCGATGACTCCAGCAAAGATGTCCTCCTTTCCCAGCTGAGCGTTGAAATCACGATGGTGGTGTCATAGCTGGGGCATCGATCGTATGTTCTTTCTAGGAGATCATAGAAGTCATCCTTGATGTTGTCATCCTTCTCCTCTGTCGGGGCGTGAGCGCATATTAGGCTGCTGTTCCCGAATTTAGCCTTGATGCGGACTGTCATGAGGCGTTCGCTGACTGGGTCGTAGCTCAAGACTTTTTGCCTAAGTCTGCCTCAAACAACAAATCCGCATCCGAATAAGCGCTGCCTTCTCTCTCTATAGCAATTGCTGTAGTAGATATCGCAGTTCTTCATCGCTTTTATGCCAGGCCCATCCCATCGCACTTCCTGGATGGCGGTTATGTCAGCTTTGTAGCTGTCAAGGGCCTCCGCAAGTTGTTCGGCTGCACGTGGCCTGTTAAGGGACCTCACATTCCACGTGCAAAACCGAAAATATTTGTCCTTTAAACGTTTGCTGGGGTCGTCAACAGTTAATCCGTCCTTATCCGAGGCATATCGGGTTTTCTGAACTATATTATTTTTACGTGGTGAGCAAGTAACCCTCACGCACAACCCACAGACTGGTAGGCCAGGCCCATTATTTAAATCCTCGGGCAGAGGAGGTCGCTGCATACATTAGTTTACCATACAACGGGTGTTGTGATGACTATCCAGGGGGCGCCGCGTGGAGGCTGTATGTCAACTTGACCTGTGCACTAACGAGGATTGCCTTGGCAGCTCGCCATGTTGAGTGCAATCAACGACGTTACTTCGCGTGCATAGGCCCATGCCCCCCGACTACGTTTATGAATTGTGTTAAAGCCGCGCTATCACCACTGAATTCACGGATATACGAAATTTCCTTAAGGATTCGCACCGTGCGACTTTGTTCTTGGTTCCGCGTTGCTAAAGCTTCAATAGCTTGCACTAACCGATCTAGATTTTGTTGTTCCATATCTAGGATGTGTGGTCAAAATTTCAAAATTTTATCTTTGATTCTAATTTTGCAAAATTTAATTTGTTTACAGAATCGCAAAGGCGAGATAAAAAAACAATGGAAAAAAATACAAAAAAAAAATTCTATGGAATGAGTCCGACGATGAATTTTCACTGATTCGTAGTTAAATTATTCGCTCGGTACTCTCTTGGTTTGGTTTTGAGTTATTTCACTGAAAAATTTAGTCGTTGCTAGTTATTTTCCTTTTATTATTGTTATTTATTTTCTTTTTTCTTTTTATGTGAACAAGTAATTTCATTGGAATAGGTCCGACGATGGAATTTCACTGATTTGTAGTTAGAATATTCACTCGGTACTCGCTGATTCTTTTCTTTTTTATATATATTACTGTAACCTTATTCACGCGTTTTATTGGCCCGTTCTCATACTTACAAAAGACGTTCCGACACGTTGTCAGAGTCACTGTGGGACCGCGGGAACTGTTTAGTCAGTTTTTTCTTGTGCGCGTGTAGCTATAACTTGAGATGCACTGCGCCGGAAAATGAAATGAAAATTAGAATAAACAGAATTCGAACATAATGCAGGTGATTGCACCCGTCATTATGTGGAAAAGATAGATTGGCGCGATAAGGAATGTTTAGGGTATGTAACCTGTATATACACATAATAATTACGCCAATGTCGTCGCGTAAGCCAGCAATTGGCGAAGATCATGCATCTGGTGTTGACTTATGAGTTACGCACTATATTCTTAAGGATAAAAGCCTAATGACAGTGCGTCTCCTTGTCTTCAAACTTTCGTGAAGCTTTCGGTTCGTTCGGAGGTTGTTACCAACCTTGACGAAGCAGAGAGAGTTTTCCATCGTCAACTAAACAGCCTGACGAGTTTGAAAGATATACCAAAACTAGACATGGCACTGTATAGTTCGTCTCTATGCACACTGTCATATGCGAGCTTAAAATCGACAAATAGATGTGAGTAACGATCTGTACTTCTTGGATCTTTCCCAGGATCTGCCTAAATATGAATATCTGGTCCACCGTGGACTTCCGCGGGCGGAAATCACACGGAACGGGATCTATCAATTAATGGACACACAGTTTTAGACAGTCACACAATATAGTATGAAGGATCTTCTGGGCGATTCTGAAAAAGCTGATTCCTAAATCGATGCTTAGTTTTCACTTATCGGGCATGTTTTCCGCCGACCATATCTTGTGCATGCGCCCTACTAGATAATCTCCGGCTGCTTTAAATAGTTCTGCAGACAGTCCGTCCGCTCCATTAGCTTTGTTTGACTTAAGTTTAGATATTGCTACTATCACTTCGACTAAGTCGGGGGGACGGAATTCTTGTTTATCATCGTCCAAAGTGAGTAGAACATTCTACCTCTCGGCGGAATTTGGGCCGTCATAGAAGTTATGGAGTCTGTAGCGATCCTATTTTGGTGCCGCCAAGTCTTGATTCGAACTTTGTATCAACCAGATAGTTGTTTTATATATCTGATAAGCATTCGAATTTTTTTTCTGCCAGAACAACTTTCCATCTTTTCGACCGAGCAATTCTCAAAGCTCTTTCTTTTTGTGTCTGAGATGCCCGTGCTTGAAGCAGCGTTGGCTTATAGGCGTCTTGTTTGGCTGCATGTACATGCCTGCACTCGTCGTCAAACCATGCTATTCTTGTGGGTGGTGACGTGAAACTCAGCACGTCATTGGCAGCTTTTTCGATGACTTCTTGGCAACGTTTCCGTCTATTGTAAATGCCAGAAGCGTCAGACGTTGAGAAGGATTTAGGAAAGTTCGGTAGGCAGATATCCTAGCTAACGTTTGCGATTGTAGCTTTCCAACCTCAAACCGTGTTGGCTTGTCTTGACTCCGTTGCTCTCTCGATATCCATGTTCTTATGTTGGCTACACAGATTCGTGTCGACGTTGGCATCTCGGAAGGTTCGGAGTTCAAGAAAATTGTAGAAGCGCGTATGTGTTATCGTGCAGGCTGTGTTTCCCTATGACTCCAGCAAAGGTGTCCTCTTCTCCAGCTGAGCGTTGAACTACTACATATATAATTATGTCCGTAATATACGGACATGTGCCCCATAGCGTAAACGACATTTATATGCGTGACGTATATATTTTATAGCCCATGTCGCACACTTTTTCATGTTTAAACTTTTCTTGCAAGATTTTATTTTTAATTTATAATATATATGGTCTGCCTTAGAAAACTATGTATTTTTATCAGTGAACTTTTATTGATGTGTATATAAAAGTCTTATTCCTCAATCCTAGGAAAAAGATGGAAAACCAGCTTATATACTATAATAATAGTTTTAAAATCTAACTAACTGACCACAAACAGGTGCTTTTTAGCCTATATCTACCCCAGTTTGAATTGCCTTTGGACATAATGAATGTAAAGTTTATTTTTTATTAGATTTATTCCAAGAAAACTACAACCAAATATATGGTTATCTGTTTTTTTTAAATATTGTTTTTTTTTTTTTTTTTGGAAGACTTAACCTATCTTTAATTAGAACTTATGTAAAGCTTAATTTGAAACTATTTAACTACTTAGCTTTGTCCGTATTACACAGACATGTGCTCCAAGATATTTGTATGCGTGACATATATTTGTATTTTTGTTCCTTTTTAAAGACAAAAATTATGTATGCTGGCCACAAGGTTAACTTTCAGGGTTAATTGCGAACGGTTGCGAGGATCTCCGGCGGAGATCGCCCTACTGAACCGAAGAATTCCTCGTGGCTACGAGCGACGTTCGTATTGGAGTCACCTGTCAACTGTTCGACCTACGACATGGAGGATGATAGGACATAGAAAAATTTTTAAGGAGGTATAAAGCTATAAGACCTCGTTAAAATAGAATTTGTTGTAATCGGAATCAGGTGTTCGACACAACTCGAGGCAGACCCGATATTGTCTCTCGAACACCCCCATTTTTTTATCTGAGAAGAACTAATATTGAACCACACTGAGCAACCGTACACCATGATTGGTCGTATGTAGCAGATCACTTTCACTCTAGTATCAAGTTGGTTGCTGTAAGACAACCAAGTTGCCGCTGCAAGAAAACTATGTGTGATGGGCACAGGATGAATTTCGAGTGTTAATTGTAAAAGACGGAGAGGTCTGGTTTTGGTGGAGCCAGCAGTGCATGTGACGTCCTTTGGCGGCCCTTGTCCGCGCTAAGGAATAGAAGAAATTCCTCGTGGCTATGAGTGACATCCGCATTTTGTTGGAATTCTCTATCCACTGTTCTACTTAAAACATATGAGATGATAGGACATCAATCAAGTTAGATGCTAAAAACAAAAAATAACCAACTTGCCGCAACAAAGGCTTTCTTTGCCAAAACTATAGCTGCATACTTACTGCAGTAGAGATACTGGTCCAACAAAATTGCAAGTTATCCAAGTACATTTAAACAGCCAACGTCTGGCCTTGCGGGTCAGCTTTGTCGAACTTATGTCAGGATTTTTTCGTGCCCCTTGAAACCTTGGACGGGGTCCTAAACAGAAAAGTTTCGCATTTACCGAATTTTTTTCAACTTCCAGTCGGTAAACAATCGCCGAATTTGGTCGACGCTCTCACATCAGCATGAAACTTAAAAGATCGCTTGTGAATGTATCGAACATGATCGATGAACCAACAGCCCTATTTTGTAACCTCTTTTTTATGTAAACTACTGTGGTATTTCACAATGATCTTTCTACATGTTACCAAATCATAGAGCACATATAGCAGTGTTTTGTTTATGTCAAGTATGATGCAATAGAGAAAAAGAAACGAGCCTAGACGCGACAGTATGCCAACTGAATATTTCTCGGGATGAGACGTGAAAAACAGACTCAAGGTACTGGCGGTATGATCTGCAATATCAGGTATCTGTGCTTACTCATTCATAAGATGGCATAGATTATTTACCTGATCAAAGATCTCAACGGGGGCTTGGGCCTGTTCACGCGAGGTAACGTTGCTGATTGCGCTCAACAAAGCGAGCTGCCAACACTATCCCAGCTGGGAAACGAGGACATCTATGCTCGAGACATCGGAAAACACAGCCTGCACGACAACACATCCGGAAACAGACTCAGGCTGTTGGCCTTCGCCTCGGGACGGAACCTCTTTGTGGCTAGCACGCGGTTCTCACACCTGGACATTCAGCGATCTCCTGATCAACCGTCAACCAGATTGATCACCTTGCGATCGACGTCCGACACTCCTCCAGTATTCTCGATGTCTAAACATCGACTCGGATCATCACCTTGTTGTAGTCAAAGAACCCGGATATCAAGAGATCAACGGAGTAGAGATAGACCAATACGGTTTGACGTCGGAAGGCTACAATCGCAGCCGATCGCTGGAAAAGTTGTCAAGAAATCATCAAAGAAGCTGCCACTGATGTGCTGGGTTTCACGTCACCACCCAGAAGGAACACAAGGTTTAACGACGAGTGCAGGCAGGGATATGCAGCCAAACAAGACGCCTATAAGGCAACGCTGCATAGAATAATGAGGGCTGTTCTTGAGCTCTACGAACAGAGAAGAAGTGAAGAGCACCGGCTTCTCGCTCGGTCGAGGAAATGGAAAGGTGTTTTGGCAGGAACGAGCCGAAAGTTCTACCGAAAGGTAAAATAGCTATCCGGAGGAAAGCATGCCCGATTAGTGGAATCTCAGCGTCGTTTGCCCGTTTGACCATGACCTGTTTATTTCCTATTAGGGTGGTTTCAGACCAGGGAAGTCCACAATAGACCAGATCTTCACATTACGGCAGATCCTGGAAAAGACTCAAGAAGTGCAAATCAACACTCACCACCTATTCGTCGCTTTTAAGGCCGCATATGACTGTGTGCATAGAGATGAGCTATACAGTGTTATGTCTAGTTTTGGGATTCCTACCAAACTCGTCAGATTGTGTAGGATGGCGATGGAGAACTCTCGCTGCTCCGTCAAGGTCGGTAGCGAAATCACCGAGACATCTTATTTCAAAAAAAGTCTTAGACAAGGCGACACACTTTCATGTGACTTCTTTAACATCATCTTTGAGAAGATCGGGCGTAACTCACAAGTCAACACCAGAGGCACGTCAATGAGGCATTTGCTGGCATTGAGGCGGAAGCGACTAAAATGGGTCTGGCGATAAATGAGGACAAAACTAAGTACATGCTGTCATCATGGATATAAAAGAGGATGAGGAAGCTCTTAGTCTTTCCGAGAAAAAAGTTTTGCGTGCGATTTTTGGTCCTTTTTGCGTTGATGGCATCTGGAGGCGAAGATTTAACGACGAACTCTATGGGCTTTACAGCGACATGTGCCTGGTCAAACGTCTACGGATACAACGCTTAAGATGGCTAGACCATGTATGTTGGTTGAGGCCCAGGTCCACCCCGAACGGTAGTGCTACAAGAAGAAAAAGAAGGAGGATAAGATGAAGAAGAAGAAGAAGAAGAAGAAGAAGAAGAAGAAGAAGAAGAAGGAGAAGAAGAAGAAGAAGAAGAATAAGAAGAAGAAGAAGAAGAAGAAGAAGAAGTAGAAGAAGAAGAATATGGTGAAGAAGATGAAGAAGAAGAAAGATCTCAACAAAGATCTCAACAAAGATCTCAACATAAAGGTGTTGTCTGGCCTGAATGTCGAAATCAAGTAGAATTTTGTATATAATATGTAAAAAATGTATATTATAGGTAACACATTTGAACTGAAATAATGAAGTCTAACTCAGTTGACCTACAAGTGCATGTTTTTGCCTGTTGCGTTGATTGTATCGCTCCGATAGATGTCGCGATTTGTATTCCATAATACTCTACGAATCGTTTTTTCCATAGTACATTTTATTGGATGAGGTACCTGTTAACCTCTTTGTTCGTTATGTTACTGTTCGAGGGTGGCGTAAAGTCATTCAAGCGCTGTTCGCTGGATACTACTCGGGAGAAACGCGAGCAACGAGCCTTACAATAATGGTAAGTCTACGTTTCCACAAATTCCTCCAGTTCCATTATATCGTTTGGGAACCGAATAATCACTTTCAAACTCCACCCTTGTTAAGCAGTTCCTCACTTTTAATTAATTTGCATTGGATCGAGATAAAGCTTAAAGCTTTTTATTTATGTTATAAATTCGCCGATTTCATTCCGATTACGTTGATCGCCGGCATTCTTTCCTTCATTTTATGCTTCCGGTTGCTCTGAAGTTGCTAGTTCTGGTGTTGTTCTTCTTCTTCGATGATCTTGCTCAAGTTATTTTTGTGGTAGTTGCTGCTGTTGTGTTGTTGTTGTGATGATTCTGTGGTGCTTGTTGCTTGGGTTGTTGTAGCTTTTGCTGTGAATTTGCTTAAAGCCTTTATTGAAAGCCTATAATTCTTCTTTTCCTTAAATTTTTTTCCCAACTCGTTTTCCTCGGCACTCTCGTCGTTTTGGGCGTAATTAAAATACTTCACATCGCATTTTACACTGCCCAGCGAAATTATCTTCCTGCATTTCCTCAAAAAGAATTTTGCTGAAATTGATCCCCACATTTCCTCGAATAATTTTTTGCTTAAATTAATTTTTCAAACAATTTTTTTTGCGTTTGCTTGTTTCGAGATTTTTTCCTTTAACATGGTTTGGTTGCTTAAGAACCCCCGCACTTAAGTCGGTGGCCTCTGCCACCGGGCTTCTGATTACCTTGATTTAATCTGTATTATTTACGTACTAGAATTGACTTGCTTTATTGATATTTAAACCGATACACGTCCGCACTGCACGAAAGCCGGTGACGAATGCGTCCAAAGTATTCCCCGACATCCTATGGAATAAGAAAAAAGAGACAGTGCTTTGGGTCTATGCCTATTAAACATGGAAAACCGCTTTTAAAGATGCCTGGTTAGACTCACTTTTCCTGAAGTTGGTCAGGTTCGACTTTAATAAATTACTGCTGTATATGATCTATGACATAATCATGATGCCAACGGTACTTCAACCACAGCCATTTGAATTCAAAATGAGCGACAACAAGGCGCATTTGACATTCTGTTGGCATTCTGTTGGCTTTATTAACTTGTAACCTTATAGGCTCCATGCCGCGTACAGATCATCTTCGAAAGAGTAACTAAAAGTTTACTACTTTTAGAAACTTTTCTTTTCAGAACTTTTTACTCTTATTCCCAACAGTCACAAAAAAACATGTTTCAGAATTCAAGTGACAGATTTATTTCATCCTAATAGTACAAGATTTAAGATTCAGAATTATTGCAGATGCTTAATGTAAAACAATGTATTACCAGTAATAATATAGTTAATATACATAAGCTATAGAATCTGTGAAGTACAACATCTCCTCCGGTGATTTTTCATTATAACGAGCCGCGTTACTTCTGAAATCGCTCTTCAAACGAATTGAATTAGCACATGAGTCAGCATTACCTCCTGCAATATGTGTTGGTATTTCCTGACCTATAGGTGTGTTGTTTCTCTCGTCGGAAAGAGGTCGTATTTGCTTTTAATGTCGCCTTACGTATCAGTCCGAAGTCTATAAGAGATACATCTTGTTGCCAGTAATCTCCTTCTTGTCTTCTTGTTCTTCTTCTTGTTGCACTTCAGTCTGAGGTGGACCTGGGATTCAACCAACATGCCTCCCCAGCTAGCACCATCTTCCGTTTCAATGACAGCAGACGCCACATTGACGGCTCGGTGTGCCCATCTATACACGTCAATGTCGTCAGCGTAAGTTAACAATTGAACTGACTTTTGGAAGGTCGTGCCTCTGGTGTTGGCTTGTAATTTACGCGTCCCTTGTCTGAAACTTTTTTTGACATTGAAGGTCTCGGTAAGTTCGTTCCCGAGAAGCGGGAGTTCTCCAACGTTATCCTTCACAATCTGAAGAATTTGGTAAGAATGCCAAAACTAGACATTGCACTGTATAACTCGTCTCTTTGCACATTATCATATGAGGTCTTAAGATCGACGAATAGTTGGTGAGTACCATTTTGTACTTCTTGAGTCTTTTCCATTATCTGCCGTGGGTTAAAAAACTGGTCTATCGTGGGTTTCTCTGGCCTGAAATCACTCTGAAAGCGGCTTGTAGAAAAGGTTGTAGACAAGCGGGTTCAAATGCTCACACAATAAAGTAGAGAGGATCTTCTAGGCGATGTTGAGGAAGGATCCATCAAAACCTGATGCACTCAAGGGGTCTCCTTTCTTGTGAACCGGGCAAACGACGCTGGTATTCCACGACTCGGGCGTGCTTTCCTCCGAACATATCTTACAGATGAAGTGGTGCATACGTTCAATCAGCTGTTGACAACGTTTTCAGTCTTCTTCTATGGTTACTGCAAGCAGCGTCGAACTTTGAGCGAGTTTCAAAGACACTCGGTAGGGAAAATTCCCAGCGATCCGTTGCGTTTGCAGCTTTCCAACGTCAAACCGTATTGGCCTGTCTCGACGTCGTTGCTCTTTCGATATCCTGGTTCTTACCTTGGCTACAACAAGGTGATGATCCGAGTCAATGTTGGCACCTCGGAAAGTTCGGGGATAGAGAATACTGGAGGAGTATCTGACTTCGATCGCAACGTGATCAATCTCATTGACGGTCGAAATAAGCTCTGCCTTCTCTCTCTGTAGCAATAGCTGAAGTAGATATCGCTCGCTTTGTAGCAGTTCAAGGCAAGGGGGAGGGGGAACTTACATTCAATCTGCTTATCCGGGCTTTGTTGTTGTCTCTGAACACTTTTGTACGTGGTGAGGAAATTACCTCACTCAGAAACCACAGAGTGGTAGGCCATGCTCATTATATAGGGGTTAGTTGCATATATTGATTCACCACGCAAGGTGTACTGTGATCGCCACTACCTGATAAGGTATGTCTGTATGTCAACACTACCTGATCAGGAAGAAAGCTCGAGCCATGATTTTTATCAACAGTACGATCTCTCGGACTTACTACTAAAATGGTGCCCCTTAAAGGTTCTATACCTCGCGAATCTTTGCTTTGGTTCGGCACGGAATGGAACGGCCCGATACTAGAAAGGTAAGAGTGTCCTTTCCTGACATAGAAAGGCTTTTGACCTGGTGGTTACATCAGACTAAGAGGCCACCGTGGCGTAGTGGGTACGCTGAAAGCGCAGGATCAATTCCTGTCTGAACACCTACAGCACGAGTAGTTGATGAGCAAGCTAGGCCCTGCTACGCCTGTTGACTGTCGCGCCATATATTTATTATTATTATTACATCAGAATAAGCCTTCGACCCCGCTTACTTCTTAAAATCAAAGACTGAGTAGCAGTAGGAGTAAACGAAGTACTTCTGGAGAAAGCCCACGTCCAAGTGTGGGCAATAAATGAGAAAATTAAGTTTTCGATAAAAAGGAACATAAGTAAAATTTAATTAGTTTAAAAACCAAAAGAAACTCTCTAATTGAGTTTTTTTTTAAATTTTCTTAGCGGTACATTGGATTAATTGTTACTATAGAACAAAAGCTTATTTAAGTATGCTTATACAAGCTTAGAGCAAAAAGTACATTTCACCTCGTGTTAGATGCTTTTCCTAGCACTTGTTGTAAGAATGTACATTTTATAGTGTAGGGTGTATTTGCATGTATTTATATCAAAGTGAGAGGGACTCTACACAGAAATGCCTAGTACGTGTACTTTTTTGTTTTGCAATGTAAATAGAAATGGCACTGCCTACTACTTGTATTTAAAGCAAAGTGAGATTTCGGTCAATAACCTGGTTAGGAGGGTCCGAGGGTTATTTCTTTCGCCTAGAATTCGGCCATCCTGATCAAATAATCGTCCCGATTACATAACGCACTTTTCCAATAATATACTAGAGAGATTTACTTATAATATGACAACAGATATATAAAATAGATTAGAATAAAAGTATAATAAAACAAAATTCAGTTCTATAAACTGAATTGAATTGACGGCCTCTTGACCGTCTTTTACACATCTCTACTGAGCTCTATAAGGTCTCATGTTATCTGGAGAAAATAAACTTTTGTGCGGCAATCGTGATACTTGCAGCCATTCGATATCCATAGTCAAGTACCGATCATCTGGTAGGACCTTCTTGACTTCGTAAGGACCTCGATACTTAGCAAGAAGTTTTTGATTTACTCCTGGAGTAGCGGCTGTGTTTCGAATTACCACATACTGACTTTGTTTATATACTTCAGGGATTTTGTGTTTATTATCAAAATAGAATTTGTAAGTGCTTGTTTAGGCTTCATCCTACTATCAAGAAACTCCTTTACACCGTCACAAAGCTCTCCTTTCTGATTTACCCCAAACAAGAAGACACTTGGCATAAAAACTGTACTTCTATTGACAGTGTTCAGCGCGAATTCCGCCTTAACCAAGTAACTATCCCAATCACTGGTAGTGTGGCCGCCGTGGCGTAGTGGGTAGAGTACGACGCTTACACGCCGAAGGGCCTAGGTTCGATTCCCGGCTGAATACCTCGAATTTTTCACAGCACCACTTCTTTCGAGGTGGCAAGAAAACTCAAATAGTAATAACTGTCTAAGAAAGCTTCTCAAATTTCGCCGTTCGGAGTTGGCAAAAAACTGTAGGTCCCTTCTGTTCGTTAGAGAACAGTAGCGCGCATAACACGAGTAGTTGATGAGCTAGCTAGGCCCTGGTCACCTGTGGACTGTCGCGGGAACAATTATTACTATTATTACTGGTAGTGTTGGAATCGCATTCTTTGGACAATATCTGCACAAGTATACGATTTACACGCACTTCTGTTCATTTGTTTGCGTGGCAATTTTCACGTGCTGAATATAATTTTCATGTAAAAAGTTGGTGAACTCTGTTGCCGTGCAACAGGTTCCACGATCTGATACAATGCGATTTGGTCGCGAGAAATTATCAAAAAACGATGTCGACACTTTATGGCTTCACTTCTTTGGGTGGATTTAACAGGATAAAGTTTTAGACATTTCGTAAAAGCATCAATTACAAGGAGAACGTGTTTTTTTTCGTGACTATGAATTAGGCAAGGGACCAAGGTGGTCGATATCAAGTTTATAGACTGGAACATCTCCTTTGGTTATGGAATGTAAGTTTCCTTCAACTTTATAAATATATGCATTTCAAACAGCCTCTTATGTGCTCTTCGATTTTGTTCTTCATATTAGGGAACCAATAGCACGCTGATAGGTGCTACATACAACACGTTTAATTAGCGACGTATAGTGTCAACGTGTGACATCCTATTCCTTTTTTTATGCTCAACGATGTAGTCAAAACTTTGCAACTCCAATGCCCATCGCGAAATTCGAGGATTTTCTCTCTAGTTTCATGCTAAAGCCTGACAGTCGGTTACAATTTTAAAAGTAACGTTTATGAGATAAATTCTAAATCTCCAAAGAGCGTATATAATCGAAAGTATCTCTAGCTCATAGCTATGATATCTACTTTCTGTTTCAGTGGTTCGTTTCGAAAAGAAAAACCCAGGGTGGAATTTACCATCGACCTGTTTTTGCATGAAAATTGCACCGTAGCCAACCGAACTTGCATCACATTGCAGCTCTGTGGCGTTATGAGGTCTGAATAAAGATAAGACGGGAGATGCTATAAGTAAAGACAATACATTGTCTTCCGCCGGCTGGCTTATCCATGGTGTCATTTTCACCGGCTCTGAATCGTTGAAACCATTCCTCAGTGGTTCGAAGCGATAGAGTACCATCCTCCAAAACAGCTTTAATCTCACGGAACGTTTCTCTAGCGGATTTGATTTTAACGAAGGGAAACTTTAAAATTGCGCGAATTTCAGCGTTTGTGAACTCCTTATTAACACGTCTACAACGCAATATCCAAACTAATCATGCAAAGCGTCGATTTGTAGGATATGTTAAAATCTTTCAAATGATGTATACCATGGTAGTATTGCCAAATACGAGCTCTGTAGCGCTTTGTACATAGCCGGAATATTCGAAGACTAGAGATATTTGACAACCTTATATTATAAACAATTAAAATAAATATCAGAGCCCATTAGTGTTGTGTAGTGCAGTGCAGGGATTTGCTTAGCACGCACGGTATGGTCTCTCCCCCTGGCCATCCTCCACAAGCCGCTGCTAGGCATTCTCGGTCGCAACTCCCGTTTGTTTTCCAGACGGGCCGCATCAGCATCTGACGTAGCGGAATAGGAAGTGTGAATTTTTGTTAGTTGATCAACTCAAATTAATGTAAGGTCATAACACCTACATTGATTTTCCCGCTATAAATCAGGTCTATTGGCGCTAAGTGAAACACAGGTAGGTGAGAATATCGACTTGTCGGATTTGAACCTGTCTGGATATAGCTTCGTGCCTTAGTTTTTCCCCACATCGCTCCCGTTTCGCTATTACCGTGCAAAGTGATGTTGCTTACTAACTTCAACCACAATTCGGTCACTGTTACAATCCGGAATTTAATTTCTTTAAAACTCCATGCCCGTAAGCAGTTAATCCACTATTGCTTTATTTGTAGAAGTCTAAACCTTAATAGCAACTCAACTTTCAATGAGTTTGATGCGCTATCCGACTCCATTTCAAGAATTGTATCCCTGTATCCTCGCACTGAAATCGTTATTGCGGGCGATTTCAATGTACATAATTCGTGCGCCGTGCGTCGTGTGTGGTGCATCGTGCGTCATGTGGCTTTCCTGTGTGTTCGGCATGCAAGAGTAGATTTCACTTCGATTGCACTACCGTGAACGAGAAGACATGGAGGACCATGAGTGCAAGAAGGGATGCCTGGAAGTGCCAAATCTGCAGGAACTCTGTCCAATCCACGGCTCAATCCAACAACGCCACAGCTTCCATTGCTGGGACACCTGAAGCACAGCCGTGTAAGAAAATGAGAGGAAATAACAGTCCAGGTAACACCAACACCATTACCAAACACAACAACTCAGCTGTTATAGCAAAAGTTCGTCTCATGAGAACAGAAATTAAAAAAATTGCGAATTGTTGTAATTTCCTCTCTGCTAAGTATGACGAGCTTAATGCAAACATAAAGAAGAACAAAGAAATTATGGATAATATCACCAAAGAATTAAATGACATGAAAGAAAGTAACAGACGAAAGAACGCTAAAATTGAAAATTTACGAACACAAATTAACACACTAGAGCAGCAAATAATCAAAAATAACATTGAGATAAAAAATATTCCCCCTACCCCTCAAGAAGTCTAGTTGAGTTAGTGAAGGTAATCGCTAAAACAATAAACATAGAGATCAACGACTCCGATGTCACTGACTTATACCGAACAAAAACAAAAAACTCGCAACGATCTACAATTGCGGCGACATTTGCATTGATCACAAAAAAAAAAAAAAAAAAAAAAACAGTTTATAAAAAACGCTCCCGCTCCACTCGCTCCATTAAATTGAAAAACGTAATACAGAACACAAAAAACACCTTCAGCGTGAGTGCGGCTCTGCCTGATGCAACTGTGTTCATCAACAACCAACTGACAAGGAGCAACAGCTGATGTGGATGGCGAAGGAAAGAGCGAGACAAGAGAACTGAAGGTTTGTGTGGGAGAGTGCGGGAAGAATTTTGGCTAGACGAAATAAAAGTACGCAGCCAATTCTAATAAGTCCCGCTGGAGACATTGTGCGTAAATAAAAAAAACACATAAACTCTCACAAAAAATGGAAAACATAAATGAAGTAAATGTTGATGCGAATTGTAGGATAATACAGGGTTTTAGCGGAATTGATATAAATGAATTCAAAGAAAAAAATGTTACTCTCTAAGTTTCAACATAAGATCTTTGAGAAAGAATTGGAATGATTTTTATGTGAATGTTAGCCCATTTATTAATATGTTGCAAATCTATCTTTTAGAAGAACAACTTTAGTCAGACAAGAACGGATCCACAAAAAACGTGGAGTCTCATAACCAAGATATTGGGAAGGAAAAAGACTGGGGTTGACGAAACCATAACGAAGAACTTTTCTGGCAAAATAGGTTTGAATAAATTGGCTATTGCATTTGCCGTTAATTTTGGTGCTCAGGTTAAAACCTTCATTCATCAATGCAACGTGGTTACATCGGCATATATGTACAAGTTCATCGCGGGTCAATATTCTTACAAGAAGTTTGTTTGTTTGAGGTAGGTATAATCAGTTCACTTAGTGAAAACAAGTCACTTGGTTTCGACAACATTAGAACTGTGGGTATTAAGCAAAATGCTGACATTTTTACCCCCATTCTACAAAAATGTATTAACCTTAGCATTATGGCATGTAATCAACATGTAAATTAACATCATTGCGTGTAAACCCAATAAGATGACAGTTCTGTATGTGCATAACTTAAGTATAAAAAAATCATACATTCTTGTTCCGCCTCACAACGAGAGCACAACGTTGTATTAAAATAAATAAATAAAGTTGGACATAATAATAGTTTTTGAGTATATTGAATGTCCAAAAAGTAGAAACCGCTACATTGGTGACCCCGACATCAAATCTCAAAAAAAAAACCAGAAGATTATTAAAATATTTACGGATTCCCAACTAACAAAGAAAACAAAAGAAGATATCAGCAACAGCTACCATTTATGCACACGAGGCAATGAACAACATGGAAAATAATAAAGGCCCAACCGAAGAAAGCAAACACGCACAGTCCTCAAACACTGGAACAGACCAAACGCCTAGAAATAACGACAATGTAAGTACCTCCACTGATTATTTTCAACCAGAAATTTGTCGTGTAATAATAAAACCCCCGCAATTTGTCAAAAGTGAACCAGATTTATTTTTTATTCAAATTGAGTCTCAATTCATGAACGCAGGTATCTGATCTAAACGAAATTGAATGACATGGGATGACAATGGATGACAAACCATCTCAATTACTCCGTAAAATGCGTGATTTAGTCGGTAGTTCGGTTTCCGATGACGCTCTCAGGTCACTCTGGATCGATCGTTTGCCGGAATCGGTCAGAGCAGTGGTTGCTATTTCAAATGACAATATCAATACGTGTGCGACCTTAACTGATAAAATAATGGAAATTACTGTTCCGAAGCAGCAAATTTATGAAGTCAAATCGTCAAATAAGGACAATGCTTCGCTCGCTCAATTGACTGCTAAAATTGATGAGCTGACGAAATCAATTGAACAGCTAAAATCCGATCGCGGAAGATCTAGCAAGTCGAACAATTCATACAAGAATCGCTCTCGTTCCAAATCAGGCCAAAGGCGACCGTACTGTCGCTTTCATTACAAATTCGGTGCAATGGCAAAAAAATATGAACAACCCTGTCGTTACAAAACTTCCCAAGAATAATCGGGAAATTAAAAGCCGCCTCGCCTATAGCGGCACACGAGGTGTAATTAAAACACTCGCGCCGCCTATTTGTTAAAGATCATGCGTCTAATATCAAATACCTCGTTGACACAGGCGCCGATCTCTCAATTATGTCAAAATCTTTTTTGAAATCTTCAAAAAAACCAACACTTTATCAACTGTTCGCCGCAAATGACTCACCGATAGAGACTTACGGTACAATCACGCGTTCGGTAAATCTCGGGTTAAGACGAGATTTCACTTGGAATTTCCTAGTTGCAAATGTTTCCAAACCAATCATTGGTGCGGATTTTCTTGACAAATTTGAACTCTTGGTAGATATACGCAATAAACGATTAATTGATGCCAAAACCGGTCTACACACGAAATGCATCGAACATCGTGCAAAATATTAACGTTTGAGCACGATTGACAACAAATCAGATAGTCATAACATAATTAACGAGTTCAGAGATTTAACTTTTCCACCATCAGTTCAAAAGGTCAACAGTTGTAGAACGCATTCGGTTACACATCAAATCATTACAACCGGCCAACCAATTTTTACGCGTGTACGTCGGTTAAATCCTGAAATGTTAAAAATAGCCAAACAAGAATTCGAAATAATGTTAAAAGCTGGCATTTGTCAACCATGCAAAAGCGCATGGGCTAGTCCACTGCATATGGTGGCTAAGAATATCGTAACTATAGAGATTAAAATGCCATAACGATACCTGATCGTTATCCTCTGCCACACATCCAAGATATTGCGTACACATTCGCGAATAAAACATTTTTTTCAAAAATAGATCTCGTAAAGGCCTGCAATCAAATACCTATTGCTGCAGCCGATAAAGAAAAAACGACAATCATAACACCTTTTGGACTCTATGAGTTTAACGTTTTGCCTTTTGGTTTAAGAAATGCTTCTCAAACGTTCCAACGTCACATGAATAATATTTTCAACGATCTCGATTTTGTGGTCGTTTACATTGATGGCATATACGTCGCTTCTGCATCTAACGAAGAACATCGCAAACATTTAAGAATTGTATTAGAACGACTGCGTAAGTTTAATATAAAAATTAACTTAGCCAAGTGTAGTGTTTTCAAAAATCACGTAACGTTCCTAGGACACACGGCCTCTGGTGAGGGGATAGCTCCATTGAGCGAACGGGTCAATGCTATTCTTCAGTTTAAGAAACCTAAAAGGGTCTTTGAACTAAGATGTTTCATCGCCATGATCAATGCATATCGCCGATTGATGCCCAATGCAGCTTCAAAACAAGCTAGTCTACAACTGCTTATTAAAGACAATAAACGACAAAACTCCGCTAGTTTTGACTGATGAAACACTTTACGCATTCGAAAATTGTAAAAGAGACATACCTACAGCTGCTTTACTTGCACATCCAACTCGAAATTCGAAACTTGCTTTATTTGTTGATGCCAGCAACTTGCTGTAGGTGCAAGTCTTCACCAATATGAAAAAGGTCAGCTGCAATCACTCAGTTTTTTTTCCAAACGAATGACTGACACACAAAAGCGTTATAGCACATATGATAGAGAACTATTAGCTATTTACCAGGCTATTAAACACCATAGGTATATGATCGAAGGTCGCGAATGCGTCGTGTACACTGATCATAAATCCCTGACCTTTGCATTTAAACAAAAGCTAGATAAGGCTAGTCCACGTCAGATTGATCATTGAAACTACATCGGTCAATTTACGACTGACATTCGTCACTTAAAAGGCTCAGATAACATTGTTGCCGACATGTTGTCGAGAGTTGAAGAAGTCAATTCCTTTCAATCTCTTTGAAATCATTGGCAAAGTCTCAAATCAACGATGAAGAGATATAGCATCATCAGCAGTCAATCAAAATTTTCGATAGAGTTAAACAAAATTTCATTGTCAGATCCGCACCAATTCGTTTATTGCGACATATCAAAAAAACAAATTCGTCCATTCATAGTAAAATCACTACGCAAAGACGTTTTCAATTTAATTCACAATTTGTCTCATCCGGGTAAACGATCCACTGTCAAGTTAATTTGCGACCGATATGTTTGGCCAAGCATGAGATCTGATATAGCGAAATGGGTCTCTGAATGTATTACTTGTCAAAAAAGCAAAATTCAATTTCACAACAAAACAGTTCTTAGTGGTTTCAATTTACCAGATGCTCTCTTCAGTCACATAAACATTGATTTGATTGGCCCACTTCCTTCAGCAAATGGCTTCAAATATACATGTATTGATCGCTTCACACGTTGGCCAGTAGTCATTCTTTTGGAGGACATGATGGCAGAAACAGTGGCTAATGCGTTAATTCACGGATGGATCGCACAATTTGGCGTACCGAAATACATAACAACAGACCAAGGTAAGCAATTTGAATCACAGCTATTTGATCAATTAAATCGTTTACTTGGTTGCAAACATATTCGTATTTTGCCATACCATCCTTAGTGGAACGGGATAATTGAGCGTTTCCATCGTACCTTAAAAACAGCTATTAAATGTCACAATTATCAGAGTTGGTATCAATCTCTTCCACTTGTTTTGCTTAGCTTGCGTACGACGTTCAGAGATGACCTGCAAGCGTCACCGGCAGAATGTGTCTACGGCACCACCTTGAAATTGCCGGGTGATTTTTTTGTTGACTCAAAGACCGATTTTTCCTCTGATTTCGTCAATAAAATTACAAAGGCGATGAATCAAATCAGACCAATCGATACTACCAATCATTCTTCAAAAAAAAAAACTTCAAAACGAATTGAAAACATGTTCATATGTATTCTTGCGAGATATTTCGGTAAAGCTTTCATTTAAACAGCCATATGATGGTCCTTTCAAAATCCTTAAACGCGACAAAAACTTTGACATTCTGGTTAAAAAACAGTCACGGTATCCGTCGATTGCCTTAAAGCTGCGTTACTAGATTCCAATTTGAGCGTTTATAATACCAGTAGTAAAAATTGTAAAAGTTATGTACATCAAAATATTATACGAGATACAAATTGTCTTAAGAAAAATTTTTCCAAACCTATCAAATCACAATGTTTCCATATAAAGACGAATGAGCAAAATTCTAATGTTATCAAATCTGGTAGATTAATTAACAAACCTAAACATTTTGTAACATTTGTAACTAAGTAATCCTGAAAGATCACTGGTGGGGAGTGATATGGCATGTAAACAACATGTAAATTAACATTATTGCGTGTAAACCCTAAGGGCACACACAAAGATGACAGTTCTGTATGTGCCTCACTTAAGTATAAAAAAATCATACATTCTTGTTCCGCCTCTCAACGAGAGCACAACGTTGTTTTAAAATAAATAAATAAAGTTAGACATAATAATAGTTACTGACTTATATTGAATGTCCAAAGAGTAGAAACCGCTACAGCATTAATCAAGCGAAAATTCCTACAAATCTAAAAACTGATATAGTAAGGCCAATTTGCAAAGGAGGTGCTGACATTAACGACATTAACAATTACAGACCAATCTCAATATTGCCAATAGTTGAAAAGTGCCTGGAGGACGTAGTTATAACGCGACTTCAAGACTTCATTATGAAAAAGTCATTAATACATCGAGATCAAGCAAGCTCTTGTGAGAATTTGCAAATTATGTCAATGAAGGCCTAAACAAAAATCCTCATGTCTTAGTGCTCTTCGTTGATTTCAGTAAGGCGTTTGACACACTGAATTATGGAAAGTTCCTAAAAGTGCTCGAAAACGCTGGCATAAGAGGCTTGTTGGCAGGTTGGTTAAAAGTGGTTCAGCACAGATCCTTAGAAACAGCAACAAAAATAATGCAGCAAGAATTTGAAAAAGCAGTAAAATGGTGCCACGACCATGGTCTTACAATCAACGCATCAAAAACGAAAATGATGCACATAGAAGCCTCCAATTCAAGGGTACTGATTAATTTCAGAAATGAATCGTGCACTACTTCTATTAGCTGGTCAGTAGATATAGTAAAGAAATACAAATACCTTGGTGTCATTATCGACAGCAATTTGTTGTGGGATGCACATATATTGGTGAGTTGCGCGTAAGCCTTAAAAAATACTATGCTACAATGTTTGTCTTAAGACAAGTGTACTATGCCTTAGTAGAATCGAAGTTGAAGTATGGGATACTTGCTTGGGGCAATGCATCTGCAACTCATATGCAAAAAATTTAAAAGTTGCAAAACTGAGCGTTGAAGAAAATAAAAACTGATGATCGACGGAATGCTTCTGCACAGAAACAGTTTAAAGTTCTTCCAGCAGACGACATTCTTAAGAAGACTCTTATCCTGGAGCACTACGCAGATAGCCGATTCATAACACCAATCCAACACGGAATCAACACAAGGAGACAGGTGCAATTCTCTAATTGCCAAGATTTTACAACAACTACGGGAGAAGACAACTTTAATGCAGCGTACCAGAAGCTCTTAAAACACTGCCTCAACAACTTAGAAACATTTCTAATATTAATATAAAAAAAAAGTCAAGCAATTTCATTTAATTACTAGTCATCAAATGTAATAAGTTCTACTGTAGATCAATATCTATGTACGTAATCTCTGAAGTCAGATTTTTTTTATCCTTCTTTATTTATGTCTGAATTCATTTAAATTGCAGTTAACTGTTGAATTAACTTACTGTAATTCTTATCTAAACTTACTCACTGAAAATTGTTAACAACAATGAACACAATCTTTTGCAGAAAAGCCTTTAGAAGGCTTCGCGGCAACAACCAAACATTGCAACTAATTCTGAAAAATAAATATGAATTTGAGTTGAACAAAAAACAAAAAAAAGACTTCTTGGCTTCGACATCCAGGCCAGATAACACCCGAAGGAAGTTATGTTGAAATCTTTGCTGAGGTAAGTAATTTGACTCAATTTGTGAATGAGCCGACACGAATACCTTACACTGCAGATCATACCGCCAACACCTTATACCTATTTCTCACATTTCATCCTGAGAAATACTCAGTTGCCATACTCTCGCCTCTAGGGTCGTCAGACCACTGTGTCGTATTAGTCAATTTTCCGTACTCGTCTCATTCAGTTAGAGAGCAAATCCCTAAAAGAACAGTCTGGCTCTACGAGAAAGCCAACTGGAGCGGCCTAAACAACTTTCTTAGGGACTTTAACTGGTCACTATGCTTCCTCGATAGTGACGTGGATGCCGCATCTGATATGACTACCAAAATAATTTTGTCGCGTATGAATTCCTCACAGAGTGAAGAGTATCAAACCCAAGACAAACGCGTGGTACGACTTGACCTGCAAAGATTCTATCAGGTTGTGAGAAATAAGCTTTCAAAGCCAACCCTTCTGAGGAAAACCGGAAAAAATTCAAAAGGGCCCGAAATGATTCTTCTTCTTCTTGTGACGTCCAAGATTCCACGCCATAAAGTAGGACGGGGATGATCAAGCTGTTATATAAAGCGATGATGACAGCATGTACTCCGTTTTGCCCTCATTTACCGGCAGACCCATTTTAGCTGCTTCCGCTTCAATGTCAGCAAACGCCTCATTGACGGGTCGCTGTGTTCATACAATCACGTCAATGTCATCAGCGTAAGCTAGCAATTGAACTGACTTCTGGAAGATCGTGCCTCTGGTGTTGACTTGTGAGTTATGCACGATCTTCTCGAGGATGATGTTAAAGAAGTCACCCGACAGTGTGTCGCCTTGTCTAGAACCTTTTTTGACATTAAAGGTATTGGTGAGTTCGTTACCGACCTTGTCTGAGCAGTATTAGTTCCTACACAATCTATGGAGTTTGCTAGATATGCCAAAACTAGACATGGCTATATTGCTCGTCTCAATGCACACTCATATGCGGCCTTAAAATCGGCGAATAGGTGGTGAGTGTCAATTTGCATTTCTTGGGTCTTTTCCAGTATCTGCCGCAACTTGAAGATCTGGTCTATAGTGGACTTCCCTGGTCTGAAACCACACTGATAGGGACCTATCAGGTCATGGACAAGCGGTTTCAGATGCCCACACAGTACCTCAGAGAGGATCTTGTATGCGATGTTAAGAAGACTAATCCCTCGGTAGTTGGCACAGTCAAGGGGTCTCCTTTCTTGTGAACCCGGCAAACGTCGCTGAGATTCCACTCATTGGTCATGCTTTCCTCCGACCATATCTTACAAATGAGCTGATGCATGCGCCCAACCAGATCATCTCCATCTGTCTTAAATAGTTCCTGTCCGCCCAGCAGCTTTGTTCGAATTCAGCTTAGGTATTACTATCTTCACTTCGTCTATGTCGGGGGACGGAATGTTTGTCTATCTTCGTCCAAATTGAGTGAAACATTCGGCCTAACAGCGGGATTTGGGCTGTCATCGCCGTTAAGGAGTCTGCAGTAATTATCCTTCCAGAATCTTAGCACAGACTGCGACAATACTACAAGTTGCCTATTTTGGTCCCGGCAGGCCTTGGTCCGAAAATTGTATCCTCCGGATAGCTGTTTCAACCTTCGGTAAAACTTTCGGAATTCATTCCTGCCATAGCACCTTTTCTTTTCCTCGACCACGCCCTTTTCATTCTCCTTCTTTTTCCTTCTGAGAAGCCTGTGCTTCTCTCTTCCTCTCTGTTCGTAGAGCTCACGAACAGCCGTCGTTATTCAATGCAGCGTTGCCTTATAGGCGTCTAGTTTAACTGTGTTCGCTTGCCTCCACTCGTCATCAAACCATGGCTTCCTACTGGTTGGTGACGTGAAACCCAGCACATCAGTGGCAGCTTTTTTGATGGCTTCTTGACAACGTTTCCAGTGTTCTTCTATGTTTAGTGCAGACAGCGTCGAACTCTGAGCGAGTTTCAGGGAGACTCGGTCGGTAAAATTCCTAGCAAACGGCTGCGATTGTAGCTTCTCAACGTCAAATCATTCTACGATTCTGACCTGTCTCGACTCCATTGCCTTCTCGATATCCGGGTTCTTACCTTGGCTACAACAAGGTGATGATCCGAGTCGATGTTTGCACCTCGGAAGGTTCGGGCATCGTGAATACTGGAGGAGTGTCTGAAATTAGAAATTAGCTTTTGAACCGTTTACTATAAGTTGTATTGGATGGGTGCGAGTCTGATACTTACAATATTAATGCTGGTGTTCCCCAGGGCTCAGTTTTGTCTCCTACACTCTTCCTCATTTTCATAAATAATCTCCTGTCTATCAGTTCTATTCCTATTCACTCCTTCTCTGATGACAGTATCCTCTTCGGCCATTGACTTGGGACGGCAGGGTATGTTATTCTCATTAAATTCCTGTCTGGACAGCATAATTGATTGGGGAAAAGAGAATAGAGTGGAATTACATGCTTCCAAAACTCAGTGCTGTCTACCGTCACTCAAGCGTTCTCAAAACAACATGCCATTATCTATGAATGGCACCTGCATGGTTGAAACTGAACGACTTTCAATCCTCGCTACGTGTATCAACTCAACACTTAGTTGAAACGATCACATATTCGAGATCGCCAAAAATGAAGCGAATTGTCTAGGTTTCTTAAAGCGATGCAAGAAATACTTCACTCCTTCTGACCTGGCAACAATATATAAGGCGTACATCCGCCCAAATCTTGAGTACAACGCTCTTATCTGGTCCGGTGCTCCTAAGACCTCTCTGCACCTATTAGATAGAATAAAACAGCGAGCGATAACACTTATTGGTGATAATAATGCTGCGAAGTCAATCGACTCGAGTGAACATCGACGAAATGTTGCGTCTCTATCACTATTTTATCGCTACTTCAACAAAAAACGCTCTAACAAGTTAGCCAGCTGCATTCCTTCCTTTCAAGAATTAACCCGCAACACCCACCTCGCTAGGAATGCTCACTCGTTCACCCTTAACCCCACCTTCGGACGTACAGTTAAATTTAGAGACTCGTTCTTCAGCCTATCCAAACGAATATAGAATGCTCTTCCCAGCCCACTTTCCCCCCTATTTACCAATTACAATCCACAGGCATTTAAAACCAATGTCCATCGGTACATCCTTTCCCTGTCTTCTTGTATACCTTCGGCCCGTGCGGTGACTTAATTCCAGTCATTAAAGGGTATAAACAATCCCTTTAGTGCGCTCCAATTATAAAAAAATCGATTCATCTGCCAATTGGACATGATGAGAGTCATTCCTTAAATCTAATATGGTAAAAAAACAACTTATCACGTAAAGTGATTTTGTTCAATTCCCTGAAATCTACACATAAACGGAGCTTGTTATTTGTCTTTTGTACAAATACTATACATTTGGGGAAGCGTATGGTGAATTAGAGTCACGAATTATACCCTTTTGCAAAAACTCGTCTAAAATTGTCTCGAGCTCGACTTTGTGTGCGTACGGAAGCCTCCTAGGAGTGCACCGAAATGAGATATGGTTAGACAGGGTTATCTTCATTCTGAACTCTGTCTGTGACAAACGAGATTTTGGTTCCAAATATGCGGGTCTAACTATTTGTTTTGTTTTGTCTTTAACAAAGTGTTTTTAATTTTGAATTGAGACTCACCACAATCTGCCGCTACTTCGATGTTCATTACCTGGTGCAGGTCACTATCTTCAACTGTACTAGCACAAGGAGATGAATATAAAATTTCTGTGTTGGAGCAGCTGGCAACCACAGGCGTATCTCGATTGTCGTCCTCGGTTATACGTCGGAAAACTAAACTTGTTTTCCTAATGAGGTCACGACCTAGAATAACGGTATATATCATAGAAAAGATTTTTACTACTAAGATTATTTTGTATAGTTGAATTTTGAAACTAAATACGACTGTCGATACTTCTTACCGCCTGACGTGGGCTGTTGTTGACTCCGTAATAAGTCTGGCTCGTTCTCTCGAGTGTTGGCAGTAATACTATTGGTAAATACCTCTTCTGCACAAACTTGTTCTCCTCCTGGACTCCCTGAGTCCATCAGCGTCAACAGTCTTATGGAAATCTCCATATGTTGGTTTATCCATTCGTAAAGATTACAGCACTCAAAATCGTTCATCAGGGCATCCTCAGTTTCTGGTAACAAAGTGTTCTTCAAAAAGTTCCCATGATTTCTTTCAACACCTACAGAAGTACTCTCTTTTTGATTTTCTTGTAGTGTCATTACTCGATTTATGTTGTTACAGTTAGGAGATATATGACCAGTTTTCCCGCACTTGAAGCAGGTGACTTCCTTCTTGTTGCTATTAGGATCTGATTATTTGGCAGCAGAACTACGGCAATTTTGAGAAACAGTCGGGTTAACTCTAGACACTTTATCGCTGTTATGTTCCCAGTAATTATTCTTCAGTCTCTCATATTTCCGCAACGCCTCTTTTAACTCCACAAGGCAGTTAGCATTGTACAGGATACTTTTATTCGTTTCAGAATCAGGTATTCCTCTGATAATGTATTGAATCAAGTCTTCCTCTTCGACAGTTCCATTTGTTGCAATTTCTTGAATATGAAGCACGTACTGTTGCATTGTTTCGTTGCTCAACTTTTTCCATTTCCGCAGCTCGTTGTAAACATCTGATGTCGTCATTTTTTTTCCGAAATTCGTTCTTCAATGCGTTTTTCAATTGAGTCCAACTGCGGAGGCTAACAGTCATGGCGAAAAAACTTTCTGTTCTCTTAAAAGAGCGCTTACGGAAGATGAATTTGTTTTCATGATCCAGTTCCAAAACTTCAGAGTACTCCTCACACTGTTCAATCCAGCGGTTTACGGAGAAATTGTGATCTTCACTAAAAACAGGAATTGAGTCCTCGACGTCTCTGAAGTTGTAACTTGGAGCTTGGAAATGGGAATAGACTGGGAATAGATTGAACTTCATCAATTCGTAATTCTCGCAGTTTCTGTTTCAATTGCCAAATTTTCCCTTTATTCTTGTAGATTCGTTGAAGTTTTGCTAATTCTTCATTCAGTTGCTCCTCGTCCTCACTACTCTCCTCAGGCACGTCGTTATCTGGTGGCTTTGGGTTATTAGCGCACTCTGGTGTCTGAAACAAACTCGTTGATCAAACTGGCATAGTCGTCATCCGAAAAATCCTGCATGAAGTTTATGCTCTGCCTTGGTAAAAGTAGTAGGAAGTTTTAGTAATCTGAGAATGCCGCACAGTTCATATACCATGTACTTACTGTACATACTTGTATTCGAAAACTTAAAAAAAAACAAAACAATTGGTTAAACATTTTCGCCAAAAACACTTAAAACCACAGGGCGAATTTTTACGCATAGCTTTGTTCCTGAAAATATAAATATATATACTAAATGTATATATTAAGACCAGGAAAGAGAGGATCAATGTGTTTTACAAAGTAAGACTAATTTTTCGAGAAGCCTATTAGTCAATAATCAATATGAATAATCAATTGAAAAATAGTTATTGATGGAATTATTCGGCTTTTAATCTCGGTTCCAAGCAGTCCCAAGAGGACTTAATGGATCATGGAGTCTTATAACGGTAGCTTCGCTGGTCTGCTATACTTTTCTTTTGATGACAAATTATTCTCTATTATTTAGATAAATAAAAAAATAGTTCGTTGCTATTTGACTTGAATTAAAATTTTATTTATTCAAGTTTTCAGCCAAGACAACAAACAAGAAATTTATATTCTTTATGTATTACTAATATACTCCAATGGCTAACGTAAACGTTCGAAAATAGATTACCTTTACCTTTGTCAACAGACGACCGATAGAAACCAATAACAAGTAATAGTGACCTAATCAACTTAAAGTGAACTCAAAACCAGTGCTTTATTGATCGAATCTTCCATTTGGCAATTCAAAATAGATTCAGTATACCAAATGTTACACTTACTTCCACAACAAATTGAAGTCAATTTGGATTCCGAGCAATTGGAGTTCTAACACTGTTGTGTTGTTACGATACTCCTAATGGCATGCCTATAATACAAAGCCTCCTAAGAGAATCATACCAGGCGAAGCACGAATATTGGAATAGTATTTCGTCCGATTGTGAGTTCCAATTCGATTTGCTGTCGGCTTCTGTAAAGGCGCACCACTTGACCAATTCAATTTCGGTCAATAGTTTCAAATTGATTTGCGTAAAATGCGACGGAAAGATGTTTGAAGGTTTCTCTGTTTTCTTTTTATGTGTGGTATTCGCTTCACCACTCCCCTACCGAAAATTGGCTGTTTGACCTTTTTTCCTTTCCTGAATAGAATTGGATAAATGAAATTGATTTGATATTTTTTATCCTATATTACTTTAATTTGTTCCTTACCGTGGGCACATGCAATTATTTCGTAGTGTATGTATGTAAATTTTAATATATGTACAAAGAGTTGTGTTCTATGGCACATATTCACAAAATATGTATGTAGTTGTAGTTATGTACTGATTTTTATAGTGACTGTACATTTTTAAAATTACTGTAACATGTATGAATAAGTTCTAAAATGTTTATGTCTTAAAACTCGCATGTATATAAAACATGAATCAAATACATAACACATCACTCAATAAGTCCCAAGACTGACATAAAAAGTGAAAAAAATTTAAATTTTCACGACAATCTAACATTTCTGTATTTTTTTTTTTTTAGAACAACAGCCATATTTTTTCCGGCGAGCATTTTTTTGAGGTCTGAAAAGAAGTAGAAGTCGTTGGGGGCCAGATGTGGACAATACGATGGAGCGATAGCGATTCAAAGCGCAATTCGTGCAATTTGGCTGTGGTAGCCAACGACTTGTTACACGGTGCATTGTCTTGGTGGAAGAGAATTTTTTTTTCTTCTTCATATTGGACCTTCGCTGTTGACCGTTTTACCTTTCTCACGTTAGCCGACTTTGTGTTTTTGGACGCTTTCGGCGTCGTTCACCGGCTGCTGCTCACTCCGCTTACTGCCGATTTCACTCTGGAGTGTAGTGGTGGATCCACCTTTCATCCATTGTGACATACCCATGCAAAAAGTCCTGTTTCCTCTGGCGAAACATCCCCAAACAGCTCTCAGATACGTTGTTGGTTTTGGTCTATTGTGAGCAAACGAGGTGAGAGCCGAGTCATCCTCCGACGCATGCACACGTCGCGCCGCCGCATGCACCACAACAAAAATAAAAAAACCCTAGCGTCGGAAATAAAATCCGCCTCCAGCGCGTCGTGAGTGAAACATCTTGGGCATTAAAAAAAAATATATGTTATAAAAATTACAATAAAAATCAAAGCCTATTAGTGTTGTGTAGTGCAGTGAAGTGATTTTCTTTAGCACGCACGGTGCCGTCCCTTCCCCTCGCCATCCTTCACAAGCCGCTAGGCATTCTCGGTCGCAACTCCCGTTTGTTTCTCAGACGGGCTGGGGAGAACACTGAGTTTGCTGATCATCTGACGTAGCGGATTATGAAGTGTGAATTTTTGTTAGTTGATCAACTCAAATCAATGTAAGGTCATAACACCTACATTGATTTTTGTTGTGAAGCTGAAGCAAGGATTTACACTTCTAAATTCTGCTTTTACCAGCTGCGTAGTCGGAGTTGGTTTACTTTTAATGTCTGTCGTTGACATGGACAATTCCGGGTTGATGTGACCAATGTTCGTAGGCTGAGAGCAAATCTCTTTGCTGTGCACGTTCAACTCTCCCGCTATAAACCAGCTCTCTTGGCCTTTAGTGAAACACAGGTAGGTGAGAATACCGACTTGTCGAATTGGATCAGAACTTGCCTGGATATTGCTTAGTGCCTTTGTTTTTCCCACATCGCGGTCTCGCTATTTACGTGCGTAGCGATGTTGCTTACCAACTTCAACCAGAATACGGCTACTATTCCAATCCGGAATTTAATTTTCTGTGGTTAAAACTCCATGCCCGTAAGCAGTTAATCCACTTTTGGTTTATTTATAGAAGTACAAACCTGGATAGCAACTCAAGAATTGAATTGAATTGAAAAGAATTGAGTTCATATTAATTCCGAGAATTCAAGGATAATGCCTGGTTATTTGGAATATTTTCGACAGATAGCAAACAGAAATAAGGTAAGAAGCATTAAAATCCTTTCTATTCTTTTACCCCAATCGATTATGCTGCCAGGATCGGTAATTAATGTGCTTACCATAGGGGACGGGCCATGCGTATGGAAGGAAAATAGTACTGTCGTCGGAGAAGGTTTGGATTGGATTAGAAAACAGAAGTAGATTTGTTTAACGTTGCTCCACATAAAAAACTATTTTTTTTTTAAACTTGAAAATACTAATTAAAAACAACTAGACAACGGCACCGGTTTATTCAAGAAGACGATAAGTGAATTAACAGTGAGCCAACCTTAAATATGTAATACACGGTTGTTAATACCACATAAATCCTGTGATTATTTTGTAAACAATTGATTCTCTACTACTTTAACATGTATGATATTTTTGAAGAAAATTATAACATTTGCAACTCTCAACTCTCTTTACTTTTTCTCTTAATACATTATTACCTTAATACATCATATGTCATATAGGTCGTTTTGTTGAAATTCAACTGAAAATACAAATCTGTTTAAACATTTTAAAAAAAACTCCGTGCGCATCTTAAAATACGTATGCCATAACCTTGCCAGCCGACCTTTGTGTTCTTAGCCGTTTTGGGCGTGGTTCACCGGCTGCTGTCCACTCCGCTGGCTGCCAATTTGGCTCTGTTGTCAATAAATTCACATTTTAAGTGAAACAAATATACTGTAGAATGTTATCGCTAAAGGGTATTTTCTTAATTTTTATCTTTTTATCTTATATCAAGGCCAGCAGAAAGTTTTCCAATTTGATTATAAAACATATCAAACCAAATTCTGTCATAAAAAATATTACCATAAAGCACAAGATAATTGCCTTTGATATCATTTATTGTCCTCACCGAATGATGGAGAATAGTTACAAGAAGCACCTGTGAAGAAGTAAAAAGAGCAATATTTCACTTTGTTATCACAGCGACGGTTTCTATAGAAGAAGGTTTATGTGAGAAATTTATGAGCTTATTTTGGATTTAAATTTTATGTTGTGTTAAAAGAGGAGCAATGAAAATCGGATTACCGCCTAAAAGGTGTTTTTTATTCATAACGAAAGGATATACTCGTATCGACTGTAACTAATTCAAGAAGTCTGTTCAAAAAATAAGATTAGTTTTTCAATTATATATATATATATTTATTTATATATATATATCCTATATATATACTCATTCGCACGAACAGAAAAACATATCACAAGGCCTTTTCGGTTTTGACGCCATTTTCATTTTCTTTAGAACAACCTGGACCACACCAAAACGCCTCTTCACCGTTTTGTTTTTTTTGATGTTGAGACTCGATTCCAGCTATTCCACCGAACAGCCTATTGAATTCATCCTTGAATCTTCTAAATACCTTTTATCAACACATTGAAAAAAAAAAGATTTGGCGCCTAGGCGAAATTCAGATGTACTATCGTGCAGTGAAATGTATTGGGTATATAACTTAATTCGTAATTTACTTTTGCATAAATAGTACCCAGCCCAATTAAATATTTATATCACAAGTATCAAGAAAATTGTGAGATATAAAGATTGTAATAGAAATTTCTGGCTTAAGGACATACGAAACTTTAGACGTTTACTTTCGTAACGAAAACGTGAAAAAATATGTAATTAACTTAGATTACTTAGATTAAAAAAAAAAACAATATATTGCAAATTCGTTGCTGGCATGAATCTATTATAATATGTAAATACATTCCATGTTAGTAGGTATCGAATCTGCTTTGTTATCCCCCAGGGAAAGTAGAGCTAATTATTATCCAATAACAATCAGATAGCTCAGTGTTAGTATTGGAGTGTATAAAACGTGGCAGATTATTTTCCATAAACTAAATGCCTTTAAGGTTAACTCATATACATATGTACTCTAAATGTACGTGATTTACACAGATAGATTTACAAAACATCTGCTTTGTGGTATACAATACTTCAATGCCAATTAATTTAACTAATACTCTAGTGCTTGGTTTCCACTTCAATGGTGGTCATTATCCAAACTAATCACAATATTATGTAACGATGTCCAACATATATATACCATTGATATAGTGGGCTAGAATGATAAAAACACGTTGACCCTTAGTTGAATAACTCAGAGTTTCAGTAACGCAAAAATACGTGATAGTTCGGTAATTTCTGAAAAAATAGATTTGTATTTCTGCTGTAGAAGAAATACATCAAATTAAGCAATTCAGTTATTTTCAAAAAAAAAAGTTAACATGATTTTAATGTTCATACCTATTCTAAGAAAGAGTTAAGAACATTGCATTTTGATGTATTTGTATGTTATTACAAATCAAATTAGAATTTAGGGTTCATATCCATTCTTAGGAAGAGAAAATATTATTGAATACTGATGTATTCATACAAACGCAATATGTTACTCCCTGTTAGAAATAATGATTATACTTATTATTCCTTTTAGCTTGTTTTTCGCCTGCCTACTATTTTTCCATAACAGTTTTTTCATTTCTTCTTTTGGATTGTATTAAATGCATCTTTATTTGTCTAAATAGAATGACTACATATTGGGTCGGTTTATGATTTTATTCAGAAGATTGAACTGAATATAAGTCAAAATCGTGGCTTAAAAAAATATTTTGTTTTTCTGGACATGCGAACAAGATTAGAGTGTGCTACCGTTCGTGCTAATTGAGTCCGCTGTACAGTGACAACTAAGAATTGCTTACGTTTTCAGGGCGATGAAATTTACCATAGATATGACTTTATTAATTTATACTTTATTTGCTTCACGTCCGTATTCTTCGGGGTCTTTACATAGGCAGCTTAGTATTAACTTATCCTACTCTGACCTAACCGGCAATCCTCTCTTTGTGGTACATGTATGTGTGTATTTTAATCTCTCTTTGCGCTCATTTCTTTCATTTGGTATTATTCTACTACAGTTCGTTCATCCTGAAAAGCCATCGTCCGGATTGACTAAAGACTTTCCGAACCAAGGCTTCATATTATCTGTGTAAGGCACTCTCCAACTCAACGTAATGGTACTTTGCTGCCTGCCCCGTCGTTCTTTTTAAAAAATGGAACACGGGATAAAATTTTCCATCGGCCTTTTTCTGCATGGGAATAGAACCAAGACCAAGACAACTTGCATGACAGTGGAGTTCAATCTCGTCACGTGGATCTAATATAGCCAACTGATGTGCTTTCATTAGCTTTTGCTTCAATCCTTCAAAACAATTCATTTCATCTTTCCCAAATTTGCATTTAGCACCTTTTCTAATCAATTTCAGCTTCCTGGCAGACGGAGTGACTTTGAACTTCTTCAGGATGTCTGTTCCTTTTTTATGCCATTGCAAGAGTCCATTTGTTTGCTTCCAGGGTCATAGTTGTGAACCCATGTTTTGTCCAAAGTAACAATTCGATCCATAACACCGTCTGCGTTCTCACTACACATCTCCAAAAGCTCACAGCATACGATTCACAATTTTTTCTGAGGCGCTGTGAGCATTCGTGGCACCAACTTTGCACTGACCTTTGAAAGATTAAGATGGTCATAAAAAATGGTGTGAATGGTACCAGTTGAAAGCTTAGTGATCACTGCCATCATTTTCATATTGAACGTCCCTCGTATAGCTTCCTTCTTCTCACGAATCAAATCATCGAAAACTTTGTTGATGAACCTCTGAAATGTGGAAGGAGCATTGCGTAGCACGAAAGGTATCTTCAAAATTCGTACTGTCCCCTGGGAGTTACGAACGATGTATACCTAATCGAACCGTCACTCATACGTACATGATAAAATGCAGTCTTCAGATCAGAGAAAATATTGTCTTATTTGCCATTTGTTTGAATCATCCATGGCATTATATCGACAGCGCAGCCGATCGACCTAACGGCTGTCATAAACGCACACCCCACACCAAAACACATCCTAGGCAAACAAAATAGAGCCACGGGCGCACGCATCATAAAATGCACATGTGCTAAACAGCAAGAAGGAGCATGAGCAGCGAGCAAAGACATCATGACATGTCTACGTGCTAGAAATCAGCACGTGCAGAGCAACAACGACGGGCCAACCCGAATCACCAAAAGGAGACGAGCAAAACATCAACGTCACCTTATTGAGGGTTCGGTAATCTACACACAAACGAATTTCGCCAGTTCTTTTTCTTACCAGTACAATGGGAGCCGCTTACTCAGATTTTCTAGGCCTACTGACAACTGAATGAACTAACTCATTCAAAATCATACGTATTTTTTCTTCGCGCCTTCGCGGTGATCAATGAAAAGGCTTTACATCTGTCAATCTTATCCTCATCTCATACTTGGTCTTAGACAAAACGGGACGTTCGCTGTATATATAACTCTTTTCGAATATTCTAGTAAACCTTCCATCAATTTCATCAGTAACAACATTGGAATCATTAACATTAGTCTCTACATTCATCAATTCTTTGCACTCCTCATCACACATTACATCTTTTTCCATATACTTTTCATCATTTGCTTTTACTAGTTTTATTTAAGCCTGTTCCAAAAAGTATTTTCCTAATATCACGGGACATTGCATAGTCTTATTGTCAAAAACTAAAACATCTAATTCAATCCTTTCGTCTTCGTACTCGACCAAACATTTTATTGGACCAAATACTACAAGTACTGTCTTGTTAATTCCACAATAATTGAAATTATTTTCTTCTTTCTCAATTAAAACTTCTGGCATGAACTGCTGACAAACTAAACTGACTGGACTGCCGGTATTTATTAATGTAACTAATGAAGCATTATAATTGTAATTGTATTTTTTAAAACAATACTCTAAATTTCTTACATATTCGTCTTTCGGCTCCTCCCCATGAATCATGTGCACCTGCGGTGGCACAAATGTGGGAGGTCCCCATCTCTCATTTTGCTTTTCTACACTCATCAGCTTACGCCTTGTCTGGAGCCTTGACATTAAAGGTTTCTATAAGTTCTTTACCGAGCTTGGCAGAGCAGTGGGGCTTCTACATTATCTAACTACACAATCAGAGAAGCTTGACAGGAATGACAAGCCTAGACATTGCACTGTTAGTTCCACCCTTATGCACGCTACTTGGATCACTTTAAAAATCTTCCGTAAAGTGAATATCTAGTATATTGTGTACTTATCTTTCTGGAAACCATATTGTTAAATTTTTTGAACAGAAGTTTTATTTGATGTCAGCTTAGATAAGGCTTTTCTGACACGGGACGGGGTTTGTTTCCATCTTCATATGCGGAAGTGATTTTTTTAAAATTCGCATGCTCTCTTTTTGCTTGTAATGTAACAGCTCAAGAGCAGCTCGTTTTTTGATGAAACATGCGTTTTTTGATGCAACATGCGTTGTAGGCCTCCTGTTTCACTGCATGCACTTATCATCAAGCCATAGAATTTTGCCTGATGGTGTCAAAAAACGGAGCACTTCAAAGTCAGCTTCTTTGATGGCTTCTTGAGAACGTTTCTATTACTGATCTATCGCAAGTGATAGCTAATTATATGTAATACAAAATTTGTATACTGTAAGCACTCCAAAGTCGAATATGACGTAAAATTTATAAAGTATGTGTTCTATTGGTTTTCTCCTCTTAATTATAATGATATTTACCTACAATACTTGAGCTGCAGTATAGTCCTGATATTACATAAAAATTCGGAATAATTATACTTCCTTAATTTTTTATGATAGTGTACATAGGGCGAGCTATACACTGGCATATCTAGATTTGGCTTTCTTACCAAAACAGTCGTTCATAGAACTCGTCGGAGTGCGCGCGTGTTTCGGCTTCATAGTATTATATAAGCTTAAAGTGTACTAGACCAGAAAAAAATTGTTTAAACGGTTCGTTAGTTTTCTTAGTAGAGGCCAAGTAAGGTAACCAAAGATCCCGGGTTCAAATCCCGAGGGAGAAAAACACATCTTATAAGTTTTATAAAGTGGAAAGACTCATAGTGTGCCAATCTGGTATTTTTAAGCACTGGTGGCTGGGGCGCCAGGTCACTAAATCAATAACGCTTTTCCCACTAGCCGGTCGCCCGAAATTAATTAGGCCATATAAATAAACAAAAATATTAAAGAAAAAAATTCGAAGAAAAAACTCAAACTTATAAAACTAGATTGTCCGGAGAATAATTTCAATAAAAAGCATTTGGAGCAAATACAGAAAGTGATGATATCCAGTGACAACTTCGAAATCAGCGAAGACGACATGGGTACTAAAAGGCGAAAAAGAATGAACCAGCAGCCGCAGTTGTAGGGCGGTTGGGAATTGTTCTAAATACGTCCAAAACGACGAATTTGCAATGCGGAAATCTCGCTTCTTCCAATGCCGAAGACCAGGTCGCCGAAAAAAAGAGGTTGGTGAACAAAATATAAGAAAAATAACAACTGGAGATGCTCATTAAAGCGCCAAAAAGTTCTGGCGAAATCAAGAAAAGTCACAGCAAAAGCTGCAACAGTACAAACAGTATAAACCACATAATCACCAACAACAACATCATCAACGATAACACCAGCAACAACAACAAAAGGGAGAACAACGATATAACCAGGAGCAACAGAAACAGCAGAATCAGCATCAACCAACCGAAAACAGAAAATTAAGAAAAGAATGCCGCCGGAATGGACGCATCAGATACCACTAATGTATGTATGTATGTAAATTGTCTCTAAAACCACTCAAGATTAAGAACCGTAAGTTCGTTGCGGCTAGCCGCTTCTCCACTGTTCGATCAAGGATGCAGCCTGAGCGTCTGCGTTCCGAGAATCATGGTTTTGCCACAATTTTGTCGCCCATGATGGCTCTGGTGCCTAACTTATTCCGAAGTAGTATCTGAAAGGCATTTTCAACAGTTTGAAGAATTAAATGTCCACATGAATAGATGGAATACCGAATATTGTATTGCGTTATCTGCCCGAAGAGGTGGTAAAAATATACACAATCCTGTTCAGTAATGCTTTGAGTAATACACATTACCCAGAGCATTGGAAGACGGCGGTAGTGCAACTCATCCCTAAAAGGGACAAGATTACTCGCTTCCGAAAATTGTTTGGTCGATAAGTCTCCTCCCTTGCATAAGCAAGATCTTCGAAAAGATTGGATTTAGGGCGGGTTTTGCCACAATTTTGTCGCCCATGATGGCTCTGGTGCCTAACTTATTCCGAAGTAGTATCTGAAAGGCATTTTCAACAGTTTGAAGAATTAAATGTCCACATGAATAGATGGAATACCGAATATTGTATTGCGTTATCTGCCCGAAGAGGTGGTAAAAATATACACAATCCTGTTCAGTAATGCTTTGAGTAATACACATTACCCAGAGCATTGGAAGACGGCGGTAGTGCAACTCATCCCTAAAAGGGACAAGATTACTCGCTTCCGAAAATTGTTTGGTCGATAAGTCTCCTCCCTTGCATAAGCAAGATCTTCGAAAAGATTGGATTTAGGGCGGGCCATGATACTGTACACACTGCGTCAAAATTGGTTTCGGATATACAGTGGAACTGGGCTAAAACCCAGTGCACCGGTGCCTGTCCTGTTAATTTGGAAAAGGCATTCACCGTCTTTGAAGAAGGCCTCTTCCTTAGGTTGACGAGGTTGGGTATAAGCAAAGAACTGCTTTACATGATCTATAATATAGTGACAGGTAGAAAGTTTGTTGTTAAGAGTGGTACCAAGGTTTGTACCAATATCTTTTGCATTACAAATTGGCTCCAGCAGAATGCGGTGAAGTTACCAATACTTTTCACTGTCTTCAGCAATTGGTTCCATGCAATACATGATCGCGTACGCTGACGATTGGATCGCGTACAGGACAACACCTAGGATTGAGGTCATTAATATCCTCTTGCAACGTGACTTCGAGAAAATCAAGCAATTTTGCGACCACAGAAGTGTGAGCCATAATTTTTTAAACTCCGTTGTACAAATTTTCAAGGGGTACAAGTGAAAACTGGCCTAAATTCGGTATCTTAAATCCACCTGGGCTACCATTAGCAGTGAAGAGTGCGCTGAGATATTTGGGCATTATGTTGGATCAGTATCTGTATGATAATATGTATGCAGCAAATGGTCAGTCAAAAGCCAGAAAAGCGTTCGATATGGCTAGCAGGTTGTTTTACAGCAGCCAATTGATCCCAGGGTGAAGCTTATTTGCTGTGGTATATGGCGCTAGTCCGGCCAATCAGCTAAAGATGATCTATGCTAATGAAATCTTGTACAACGCAGCAAATGTAAATAGGCTGAATAATTTTATTATTCAGCTGATTCGAAAGCAAGTTGCACGAGCAATGACCTCGGAAAATGAACTGATATTCGGAGCTTACAACCCAAATGACGCATATCATGAGAGTACATGCCGAAGTGGATTCATTCCACTGGAAGCGCTCTTGAATTGGTTTGGTCCAGAGGCCGGAGGGATGTCAAATTCTTTACCACATTGTAATACCGACAGTGGACAAGCGGTTGCTCTAAGAGAGCAATTTAGGAACAGTAGTTCCGGGTGATCTTCGGTTCAGCATATCCGTGCCCAGGCTGCTGTCAGCTAAAAAAGCTGATTGTTGGTCCCCCACGTCTAATTTACATTAAGCATAAGTTAAGGTTAGTACTTTAGAAAAAAAGTTAGTATATTAGAAAAAAAGTAAAAACAAAAAAATTAAAACACTTAGACTCTTATTACTCTTTAACTGTTGTCAGCAGCTCCAAGTAGGTGGTGCCATGAAAAATTCGAGGCGTCGGACGAGAATCGAACCTGGATCTTCGGCGTGTGAGCGTCGCACTCTACCCACTACACCACGGCAGCTTTTTAGTACTCAGTTGGTTTTATAAAAAAAAAGTTAAATTGCTAAGTTATTTTGTAAGCCTATTCTTAGAAATAAGTTTGCATGAAAATAGTTTTGGTCATTAAAATTTAAACGAAAAAAAAACATGAATATATTCATGAAGGCAATTAATTATAAGAATATATTGAATGAACTTAGAGCGCCCGTAAGATCGTTCTTAATAATTTTAAATTATATAACTAATTTAAGTATCTTTGTAGCTGGATATAAGCAATTAGAAGGAATATAAAATAAAAAAGTACATATTGTAAAAAAAGCAACGAATGTCGATTTTCGTATAGGGGAAGCAGCAGGTTCTAGCTACATGCGATGCTAACGATGAAGCTGAAGAAATAAGAGAGGAAGAAGGCAAAGGGCAAAGCTTGACGCCCATAATATGTTACTCTGGGAGAGGTCAAGTGCAAGACAATTTGCTGAGAAAACGACTTAACAGAAGACACACCAGAAGGAGCTTTTAGGGCTGATGAGAAAAACAGATGCAGCAACTTCAAAACGAACAACAGCAGTTAGAACATACACTTTCCATATCAAAAACGGGACAATAGTTGCAAAAAGCCCAGCAAGAGCTAAGACTGCAACAACAACGACTTCATACCAGAAACAACAGAAGCAGCAAAAGCAAACGCGGTCTGTTTTTATAAAATTCGCTTATCAACAACAAAATTAGCAGAAACAGCCAAAGTAGAAACGGTAACAACAGTCGCAGAAACAACAGAAAGGACAGGAACACCAGAGTCACAACGACAACAACAACAAAAACAACAGGAGCTTCAGCAGCAGAAGTTCAAGGTGCGCTGCCCACTAATCAACGTCTTGATCATGGAGACTGACGAGTTGGAGATATTGTAAGATTGGCCTTAGGGAATACGAACTTTTTTTTTTCCTGTCAGCGACATAAACGAACACATTAGAAGGCTTTCCGACGAGTGAACAGACCACGTATAGTTCCTCATGAGAGAAACACGAACATTCTAGATACAACCCAAAAACTTGTAGAAATTGTTCTTGTGAATAATGGCATAGGCAAGTCGCACTGGAAACTGAAAACGATTAAGTTGGACCGATAAATCAGTTGGTACCATTTGAATGCGATTCCATGGGACATCTTCTTCTTTGCATTTTCCATTCAATATGATGGCTTTGTTAATATTGTCCATCATTTATTCTACAGAAATCCTAGTGCCGTTACAAAGTCGTGGCGGATTAATGTCTTGAAAAAAATTAGATTTCCAATGTTAAAACGTGCGGAGGAATGTCAGGTTAGTCAAGTGAATTTAAGAACTCAGTTGGATAGTTGACAACTTTGTCTTGATTTATCACAGTATCAATGGATTTATATGTTTCCGCTTCTCCACATTGTTCTTTTTTTCTGCGAATATGGTGCGTTCACTGAGCCATTCTTAGTTTTTGTAATTTCTTGTTATATAAGGGCAAACTTTGTGTATTAGCTCGTCTGCTTTTGATGTGAATATGGAGAAGTCTGGTGGTAATGAGATACATTGTATGGCTTTATAGATGACCATTTTACCATTTCCAATATCCAATAATTGTCTTGCAAAACGTTTTTATACTCATATTGGTTTTGAAGTTTGGCTTCTGCACATAAAACAGATGATTTTAACATGCATTAATCTCGTCAGCCAGTATTTGTCGAAAGTCTCCAGACAACAAAATTAGCGCACCTCCAAAAGGTCGTCCATTTCCATTAAGGTTCCTAAGTGTACGATCCAGTGTTTCCAATGATTGATTGTACATTCATCCCATATAACGATTTGACATTTTTGGAGTATTTTACCCATTCCGGAATTCATGGTGGCATTACATGTTTGTGCTTCAACACCTTGAATGTTGAACGGCAATTTTAGTGCAGGACGAGCAGTTTGACCATAATCTGAAAGTGTTGCCGCAATTCCAGATGAAACGATAGCCAAGGCAATGTTATTTCGAGACTGTATGTTTGCCAATATAAGAAAAATCGGGAAAAATCCTACCTGTGCCTCCTGGTACATCTAAGAAGGACAATCCCCCATTTTGTCTTTTAATTGCATCTATGCGATACTTCACGATTTGCTCATTCCATTCACTGTTCTTAGTTTTTGGAAGCATGTAGGCGCAGGTAAAAACATTCTGCATTGGTTGGGTGCATAGTCTGCAGACGGTCTAGTGCGTCAGTAGAATACAAATTGGAATGTCCATGAATTGCTTGAAGTGTGATCCTGCGGTCGGTACTTTAGATTAAAGCAATGTTCTCGCAAACGTATCTTCCGTACGTAATGCAAATATGCAGTTAAATTGTTGGAAGAGAAGGCAATAAGGCCCCTACTTGTAAACTTTCTACTGCGAAATAGAGGCGTTGTCAATTTTCAAGGTGTACTGCCCTTTTGAATATCGCCCAAAGGTTTGAAATGATAAAATACGCCATAATGCTTCAATATATATAATAATGTAGCGTCCTAGTTAACTAATTAGTCTCATCGATAAAACCGCGGCGATTCCAACTTTATTAACCTATTTGAAAATGCACCTGATCGATTTGATAGAATTACAATATTTGACATTAATATGTGCCTTATATGTCTTTTTATGATGTCTCCAATATGATTATTCCTCACTTTCAAAATGATGGATTTTCCACCATTGTCAGTTGATTGTTGACGATAGAATGGGTATCCGTCATTTCCAGTAACAGTTTCAGCGACTCTTAGATACCGTTTTTTGCATTTCCCATCAGACATGTCAAAACGAAAATTTCATATATGTAATTGTGAATATTAATTCGCGATTTATTTCTAGTTAAACAGAATCATGGGCAACTGGCAACTGAGACGATGATGGTGTAAATCGAGCATCGCGCTGTAATTAAATTTCTCACCAAGTAAGGAAAAAGTCAAAAAACTATTCATGAAGAGATGGTGGCTGTTTACCAGAGTTCCGCACCTTCATTATCAACTGTGCAAAAGTGGTCAAGTGAGTTCAAAAGAGACAGAGAGAGCATTGAAGATGACCCCCGCTCCGGCGCCCAGGCTACAGCTTCTACGGGAGAAAGCATCAAAGAAGTCAAAAAATTGTACTTTAGGATGCGCGAATAAAGGTGAAAATGATGGCAGATGTGTAGTGAGAATGCGGATGGTGTTATGGATCGAATTGTTACTGGGGACGAAACATGGGTTCACCACTATGGCCCTGAAAGCAAACAAGAGTCTGTGCAGTGGCATAAAAAAGACCAGACCTTCCGAAGAAGTTCAAAGTAACTCCGTCAGCCGGGAAGCTCATGGCCACAGTCTTTTGGGATTCAAAATGATTCTTGCTCATTGAGTACAAAAAAAGGTGAAACCATCAACGCCATATCCTACGCTTCCACTTTGCATAATTTGCGGGAGGAAATTAAAAAGAAAAGATGGGGTAAACTCGCAGCAGATGTGTTGCTTCTTCATGACAATGCTCCTGTTCACACGGCGCGAGTTTCCAAGACTGCTGCGCAAGATTGTGATTTCGACGAAATCCAACACCCACCCTATAGTCCAGACCTTGCCCCTAGTGATTATTTCCTGTTTCCGGATTTGAAAAAAATGTCTTCGTGGAAAAAGATTTTCGGATGATGAAGAACGCAAGCCGGGTATTTTGCAGAGAAAGAGGAAGTTTATTTTTTAAAAAAGCTGATCTCAACATGTGGCAAATTAATTGATGTTAGCGATATTAAAAAAGAAAAACAATTTAAATTGAATTTTTTTTCCTTCATATCGATACCGAGAATATATTGAACGCCCCTTGTAAGACTGACGTTATCATCACTTACGATTGCATTTCGTTAATGGATGTAGTCTTCGTTCGGTTTCAATCTTCGCATAAATATTAATTAAATATCAATTGACAACATTTCAGGATGTGATTATCTTCGTTTGCACGTATCATATCCGATACGAACAATAGTTCTGAATGAAAAAAAATGGTGGCACGAAGCAAAAAATTGAAATAAGAAATTCATAAAAAATTAACTCCCATAGCTACAATTTGTTATGAATTTCTCTATCTATCTATGTACAAGCATACATTTACGTACGCGTAGACATGTGTAGTTCCCATAGCAGACACGATTACTTCCTCCATTGATTATTATATAATCATATATAATGCATAATACACTGTGAAAAATAATAGCACCATATTCGACTTTGTCACTATTATGCTAATTACTTCTTCCTATGGGCAGGCAGGAGCCTCATATTTATTGCACAACATCTTTATCATAAAAACCATAAGCGAGATATTAAAAAAATGCATCTTGTCATTAAAAAAGGTCCCGTTGCCGGTTGTGCAGCCGAATTTAAATGGACAAAATAATAGCATCACTTCATTCTGTCTTTTATTTTGGCTTTTAAGTACATCTTTACATATTTATGTAGTTACTTAAAGATAAAATTTTAAAAGTGCAACGTTGTTAGCAATGTAAAGTGGGTCGTGGTGTGCGTTGTATTCCTGATAAACGTACCTTAATAAAAAAAAATAGCATTCTGAGGGAAAAACTTACAAATTTATAGTTGAAATTGTTGGATGTTCAAATAAAATTACCGCAAATGTCAAAAAATACGTTCTAAAGGAAGAAAAAAGAGGAATAAAAACCAAAACTAGCCCCCGCTGATGAACGACAAACAGTGAGATTGGTCAAACGTAACCCGTTTATGAAGGCTAGGAAAATAAAAGAGGAATTAAATTTACCCCTGGTGCCGTTAACAATAAAAAGAAGGCTGGTAAAGAAGAATTCACCTGCCAGAAGTCCCAGAAAAGTAGCACTAATGTCAAAAATCAACCTACTAAAACGAACCAATTTTGGGAAACATATCATGGACGGACGAATCCAAAATAGTTTCGTTTGGTACTCCTGGGACCAGGACATTTGTCGCAGGCGAAAAAAGCAACCGGAGTGTACTATTCGGACTGTAATGCAAGGCGGGCCAAAAATGAACGTATGGGGTCCTATTATGGTACTGGTCCCATTTTTTGAATAAAACCGATGATGACCGCCGGAGTTTATGTCAGCATAATGAAAGAAACCATGCTGCCTTATGCAGAGTGGAATATGCTGCTTACATGAATTCTACAGCAAGACAATGACCTAAAACATACGAGAAGCCTGTCCAAAAAATTTTTCCAAAGCAATGGAGTTCAAGTTATAGAGTGGCCGCTTCAATCTCCGGACCTGAATCCCATTGTAAGCCTTTGGACACATGTTAAGAAAGATGTATATTCATATGAAGCAAAACCCAAAAATACAAAACAGCTATGGGATGTTGTGGAGGTTGTGTGGGGGAATAACCCGTTCAGCGATGCCAGACCTTAATCTCATCGACTAAAAGTTATACGACCAATAAATAACCCAATAAAAATCGAAAACAAAAAGCTTTACTATTCCACGGTTCTTACTTCATATTCATGAATTTTTGATCTTGGTGCTATTATCTTGCACACATCAAATTTCGGTGTTATTCCGGATAACGAGCATTTTCTAAGTTCAGAATGCACTTTTTTCTAATCTTTTTTATAGGTTTTATTACTGATGGAATAAGGATGTTGTGCCATAAATATGATGTGTTTACATGACGGTAGGAAGAAGTCATTACGAACGGCGTTCAATATATTCTCGGTATCGATATGAAAGAAAATGCGAATTGGTTTTATTTTCCAGTATAATCTCCCCTAACATCCATGCATTTGTTATAAATAAACCCTCAGAAAAAAATAAATTTCCTCTTTCTCCGCTAAATACCCATTTATTGCCGACTTGAGTTCTTCATTATCCGAAAATCTTTTTCCATGAAGACATTGTTTCAAATCCGAAAACGGGAAACAATCACTAGGAGCAAGGTCTGGACTATAGGGTGGGTGTTGGATTTATTTGAAACCACAATCTCGCGCAGCAGCCTGACGCAGAAGCATGACAATTTCCTCTCTCAAATTATCAAAGTGGAAGCGTAGGATGTAATTGATGGTTTCACCTTTTTTTTGTAGTCAATGGGCAAGATTCCATTTAAGTCCAAAAAAACTATGGCAATGAGCTTCCCGGCAGACGGAGTGACTTTGAAACTTCTTCGGGGGGTCGATTCCTTTTTTATGCCACTGCATGGACTCTTGTTTGCTTTCAAAGTCATAGTGGAGAATACATGTTTCGTCCTCAGTAACAATTCGATCCATAACAATGTCTGCGTTCTCACTACACATCTCCAAAGCTCTCTACAACATCCGATTCTCACTTTTTCCTGAGGCGCTTTGAGCATTTGTGGCACCCACCTTGCACTGACCTTTGAAAGGTTAAGATGGTCATGAAGAAAGTTTGAAAGGTATCAGTTGAAAGTTTGGTAACCTCTGCCACCATTTTCACCTTTATTCGGGCATCCTCAAGAACCATTTTTTCGATTTCTTTGATACTTTCTCCCGTACAAGCTGCCTTGCACTGACCCGTACAAGCCACCTTGCACTGACCTTTGAAAGGTTAAGATGGTCATGAAGAAAGTTTGAAAGGTATCAGTTGAAAGTTTGGTAACCTCTGCCACCATTTTCACCTTTATTCGGGCATCCTCAAGAACCATTTTTTCGATTTCTTTGATACTTTCTCCCGTACAAGCTGTAGCCGGGCCGCAGGAGCGGGGGTCGTCTTCAATGCTCTCTCTGTTTGCCTTGAACTCACTTGACCACTTTTACACAGTTGATAAGGTGCGGAACTATGGGAAACAGCCACCATCTCTTCATGAATAGTTTTTTAACTTTTTCCTTACTTAGTGAGAAATTTAATTACAGCGCGCTGCTCGATTTACACCATCATCGTCTCAGTTGCCAGTATGAACTAGAGATAAAACGGGGATTAATATTCACATTTTTTTGAAATTTTACATGAATGCACTAAAATAATAATATCTCTGGATAAATAAGTCTTTTTATATATATAACTACAGCTTCACCGCGATACCCCCATGATATTGAACGCCCCTCGTAGCAAAATAGTGACAAAATTGTGACAAGGTTTTACAAGGTGCTATTATTTTGCACAGTGGTGTACCATATATTCGTAGAAGATATAAAGGTAAAAAGACAAGACTCCCCAAACACACACAGTCTACTACCTGACAATGGACGGGTTTATTTTTTAAAATAGAAGTTAGGGACATCGAACGCTGTTTGCTGCACGTATACCCCCAAGGGAGAAAACCCAGAGATTTTGCTCGCTAAAAGTACAAATCTTTCTACTGATCCGAAGGTCCGCCTTTACAAGCTACGCCAAGTTGAGAGCGACGGAGTCTAGTTTGTAGGGGTTATATTTTTCATCACGACGGCAGTGACAGCGAAGAAGACGGCGCTTCACTTCTTGTTTAACTACCCCATGGAACCAAAATTTAAAGCCTACGAAAAATCCGGTTCGTAGGTGGTTTGAGTCTTAAGTAAGAAAAATTAAATTGTGCGAAGTGTACGTATCAGTCACAATAAACGGGGACTGCTTTCAGAGACGGAAGAGGTCGAGGATAAGACGCTCCTCAAATATGTGGTCTATTGGGAAAATGGGTATCCATTTGCAACCTATTTGGGGTGCACATATGTAAATCAAAGAGCTCCGCCAGGGAGCAAAGGAAATTAGCAAAAGAAAAGTAGAAGCCAGGCCAATAGTTCGCGCCGTAGCTATAACTGTAATGCCGGGCATCTTCTAAGCCCAAATGGTGTCAGGCAGAGAGCCAACAAAGGAAAGTGCCGAGGGAGTGGATGGAAGAGTACAATATCGAGTTCAGGTTGGACTTGCTTGGGGCTGATGGACCATAATTTTTTAGAAGCGGATCCTATCTGGATGTGATGCTGATTGACAGAAAACTGGCTATACATAACTTGGAGCTATATTGGAGGAACTGTTTAATTACGGTCAATTATGACAGTGACTACTGTGGTTGCGGGAATATAGCTCCTGAATAAGCTGGAGGAAATGAAGGAATATGTTTAAACGCATCCTTATAATAAAGCTCAATGGCCACGTTCCTCTAGAACCTTTGCCAGAGAAATAAATTGGAGTGCGATCAATAACCCAACGAAAATAAACCTAGCGATCGCAGAAGATTATGGGTACCTCACGCAAATGGACGAAGTCATTAAACAATCCCGAAGGAACAGAAACCGACATCAGTTAAAAGTATTTCAGCATTTAATTTTACAGACTAGCTGTAAGCTTATATTGGAGCAATAAGATTCGGGCTCTAAGATCTTACAACCCAAGCATGCATCCGCAAGTAAATAAAATCTTTTAGAGGAGAGACCATAGTGACATTTAGAGCATTCGAGTTGACAGAACAACAGACAAAGCGAACCTATTGAGGACAATCGCAACTTTTTTCCTTGAACCATGCTGAACCATGTCTAACTGCGGAATGAAATAAGTTAATGCCGATCCAAGAATCCTGATTTCACCAGGCTCAGTGACGATCTTCCGGCAAATAACGTCGTTATCGATTATGGCAACAACTCCATCCTTATTTTTAAACATGAACTCCAACTCATCTCACTGAATAAGAAGTCAGTGGGAGTAGATGGTATACCAAACATTGTTTTGCGACATCTGTCCTCTGAAGCAGTGAATCTATGCACAACTCTGTTTAACAACGGGCTTAAACAACCCGACATACTTTAAAACTGCTACAATCTATTCCCAAACGTGGCAATGATGCCTTTATACCGACAAATTTTAGGTCTATAAGCAAGGTATTCGAGAAGATAGTGAGAAGAACTGTGAAAGAATGGGTTCAGGGTCTGTCATTCAGTGGAATACAAACAATATGCAGTGTACAAGAGCCTGCCTGATCGACATGGAACAGGCATTCGGCACCGTTTGGTTAGAAGGTCTCCTCCTCAAGTTAGACGGGTTTGGCCTTTATAAAATATTGCTATATATGATCTAAGACATGGTATCAGGTAGGAAGTTCATTGTGAAAAATATTTACGGAATTTCCGCAAATGGGTTGTAACAAGGGTGGTGGGTTCGCCAATCTTGTTCCCTATATTCACTAAGGATCTTATAAGTACTATGCCAACGTAATAGTATAGAGTCCAGAGGTTCTAGGGACACGAAAATGAACAGGCGCAACAGTATTTATATGGATATATTTATATGGATGTATCCATATAGATGCAACTCTGACTAGGGCTAGTAATGCCTTCCTTATGGCAAGAGGACTGTCAGCAGTCAACTTGACACCAGAGTAAAGGTTATCTGCTACATGGCCCTCATCCGGCTAACAATGGTATATGGTTTGTCGTGTTTGGTTTAATGTGAACCCTTCCCAAATGGAAAAGATGAGGGTACTCAACAGGCAATGTCTTTGGGTCTGCTCCCCTTTGTATCGAACACTGAATCCGATTACAAGAAATTCCATCCCAAGAGGTCTTGTACAATAAGGCAAAACTTATGAGGATATCTAATTATATTATTAAGTTGATCCGGAGTCACACTGCTTGAGCCATGACTTCATCCATCAGCCTAATCTTTGGGGCCTATTACTTCGTATAAAGAAGGGTACTACTTAACGGCTGAAGCACTTTTCACATCAATTGCCGAACAGAAGAACGGCAACTTCAATACGAAAAATTATTTATGTTTTTTAGGTGGGAATCAGTTAGTTTAATACCAAAGGCGTTAACTCAATACCCTGAACATTCCCATTCGTTATGACCGAACTTGCACTTCTAGGATTTAAGTTCCAATCCTTTTTCATGAAGATAACGTAAAAGCTCAGCAGTGATAACGTAAAAGCTCAGCAGTGAGATGAGTTTCAAAATCGGCCATAGCAATTAGAATATCATCTAAATAAAATTATTTATGTTTTTTAGGTGGGAATCAGTTAGTTTAATACCAAAGGCGTTAACTCAATACCCTAAACATTCCCATTCGTTATGACCGAACTTGCACTTCTAGAATTTAAGTTCCAATCCTTTTTCATAAAGATAACGTAAAAGCTCAGCAGTGATAACGTAAAAGCTCAGCAGTGAGATGAGTTTCAAAATCGGCCATAGCAATTATAATATCATCTAAATAAATAATCATCACTTCCGTCGCAATCAGATATATCTTGCAAAAGTCGTTGACGTTTTTCAAGCCTTTTTCAACATCATCCTCGAGGAGATCGTGCGTTACTCATAAGTCAATACCAGAGGCACGATCTTCCAAAAGTCAGTTCAATTGCTGGCTTACGGTGATGACATTGACGTGATTAGACGAACAGAACACAGATTAACCACACAATGAAGCGTTTGCTGGCATTGAAGCGGATGCGGCTAGAATGTGTCTGGCGGTAAATGAGGGCAAAACGACGTACATGCTGTCATCATCGCTTTATATAACAGCTTGATCACCCCAGTCCTACTTTATGGCGCGGAAACCTGAACTTTTCTTTTGGTCCTGTTGATGGCATCTGGAGGAGAAGAAATAATGACGAGCTCTGTGGGCTGTACAGCAACATGCGTCTGGTCAAGCGTCTTCGGATACAACGTTTAAGATGGCTAGGCCATGTAGAGCGTATGGACACCACTGCTCCGGCTCGAAAAGTCTTCGAATCAGAGCCATTGGGACGACGCAACAGAGGACGGGCTAGGCTAAGGTGGCGTACACAAGTGCAGAAGGACGTCAACCAACTTGGAGTGCGCATTTGGAGGCAGCTAGTGAAAGACCGTGCTAGCTGGAGAGGCATGTTCACCCGGACTGTAGCGCCATAAGAAAAAGAAGAAGTTTTTCAAGCCAAAAGGCAGGTATTCGTACTGCCCATCTGGTGTTATGGAAGAAATTAATTGTATCGAACTTTCCCCCACTCCCACTTGGTGGAAACCTTTTTTTTAGATCAAGTAATGCAAACCACCGTTTATTTCCTCAAAATTCTATGCAATTCTCGATGAGAGGCAATTGTTTTCTTATTCAACGCCCGATAATCGATACACATGCGCACATGAACGTTCACCGTTCTTGTTTATTACTAGCACAACTACGGCTGTGTATGTAAACTTGCTTTGACAAATTATACTTCTTTCTTTTAGGTCTATTACCTTTTCGCGAACCTTTTCGCGCTTAAAAAAAAGAAAATGCTCTTGGTGAGCAATGAAACGGTAAAGTAAGTATATTTTCATTTTCTCCTGATAAGGCTTACGTTCAATATGAATATAGTTTCTATCTATAACTGCTTTACAAAGCACTGACTTAATCCTTATTTAACATATGGCAAATTTCGAAGTCTGGACGCGATTCACTGATATCTATATGAACAATTGACAAAACGTCACCCATCGGTAATTGAGCAATAGTCGGCGGAATTGGGACATCCGTTTGCTTGGTACACTTCAAACATGATAAAAATTCATCATTCTCTCGACGGATAAACAACAGGACAACAGTCTGCTAGTTTGGGGCATTGGTAGAGCCTACCTCTTCAACTCTCGATAAGGCTTGTGATTCTATATTTTCTTTAATTTTTTCATTATCATCCTGCTGATGGACTACCGAATAATAGCAACAACCAATGTTAGAAGTGCGTGAATTTTCAAAAACAAAACTTTTATTGACATCATATTTACATTTAGGATAAACATGCCTAATTTGGCTTACATATATTAAACTTTCTTAAAAAACTGCGTCCCAAAATTATATATAATTATATATATAATATAATATAAACGAGGGGAATGGCTTTAATATCATTTTTAAACTTGATATAACATTGAATCACACCGTATGTATAAAACTTGGTGATGATTTAAGTGATTCCTTTTTTTGAGCAGCTGGTTGCGTTTCTGCTGATACCTGTCCAATCTGGCTAGTAAATCGGTTAGAGTCCTAGTAGCGTTCACTAAAGTTATATTAGGGCCTCCGTCATTAAAACTGTTAATGATGAAAGCCAGTAACTCGTCCTCAGGAACAGATATCTTTGCCGCCATCACTTTCAAGCAATAACAAATTCCAGATACGACTCTGTCGTTAGAATTTTCCGCTTTTTCAACTGTCGGTTAACATCCCGATGTGTGGCTTGTCGTCCAAACGTCTCGATGAGAGCCTTCTTTAGGTCAGCATAACTCACGATGCCCAAGTTGCCCAAAAACTCCTTCGCTGTTTCCTTCAGAAGTCTACGCACACCCAAACACATTTCGCCCGGTGTGCAACCACATGTCATCTTCTGGTTGATTTCTAGACTGTTCCCCTTGAGCGCCCTCGTACCGTCTTCATACAATCTTGTGTGCAATCTTCATACAGTGGGCGTAATTGCGCCAAGGTGGCACTTGGTCGGAATTCAATCCCAGCTCTGGAAAGTGCATCCATTATCACCTGGCGAAATATTCGCGGATTTGACATCGCGAACTGAGATGATACACGCGATTTGTTAATTGTATTTTTTTTTTTTGAGGTGTATAGCCACACCTGAGATTAAAAAAATAAAAGACATAAATACCATATATTTCCACGATTTTGATTTTTTCCTTTCTACGTCTTCCCCTGATGGTGGCTAAGTCAAGAGATATAGAGTCCCCGTCCTTGCCGAAAATACTTATCCAATATGGTTCCGATCGTCTCCTTCTCCCGATCAACGTCCTGGAGGCGCTACTTTTTCAATTTTGCTTTTTACGTATAGATGGTGCTTGGATACAAAAGGTTCTAATATAAGAGGATTATAAAACAGTAGAAGTTGAAGAGGTAGTGATGAATGCAATAGAGGCATTAGACAAATCAAAACAAGAAGAAAATTTATCACAAAGTAAGTCAGAAATCAAATTTAATTCGGTAAATGCGCAACTTTTAATTATGAAATTATGACCGTAGAATTATTGCTCAAATCAGTTCCATCTTGTGACAGTAAACCCAATAAACTACAATGCTCTACATCAGTGCTATGGTCCTTAACAAACAATGCTGAGACAACTCTCATGATCAAGGTTATTAAACCATGGGAAGATTTAAAAGCAAAACCCAATAAACAATTTAAAGAAAGGTATTCAACTATGCAACTTAATCAAGAAATGACAAAATCGGACATATTAGTTAGAACTATTCAGCTCTAAGAAGAGTATAATTTAACGGAAATAAAAGTTTTGACAGGAGTACAAATCAGCCCCGAATGAGATTTAATGATTGATTGATATGAATTCAAAACTATTTCTGGAAACAGGGAACCGTTCAAAATTTTCGGTCAAAGGAGGGATATTATGTTTTAAACGTACAGCAGTTCCCACATTATCCTAATGTATGATAAAAGGGCTTGAACATTTTTAACAGATATAGGGGCATTTATAAACCTTATTAGTTCAAGTGTTATACCATATATGAGGAAAATAAAACTTGAATAATAAAACTCATTTCGCTGGTATTGGTAAATCTTATAAACATAAACATGAGAAGCCTATAACAAATGCTAGTGAAATGCAGGGTATTAAAGCTCGATTCAATGTAGTAAAAATTACATTATAAATTGTTATGATGGTATTGTAGGTATCGATTTTCTTATAGATTTACATTTTTGAACTGAAAGATAAAATGGCTAAAGACGATATGGAAATGCAACTTATTTTTGGAAAATAAAAAAGGGTGGAAACTGTGGAACATAATTTCCAAAATAAATTCAAAAGTCGTAAGTCAAATAACGAAACTAGCCAAGACCATCTACATTCGGATATGAAACTCAATTCGCAGATGACACTGTAGAACGATGTTGTATGATTTCAAATCAGAGATAAGGAAAATTTGGAGGTCCTTATCAAAGCTATTCAACACAAATTAGAAGAGCGAAAGAAGTTTGCATCTGAGGAAAACAGAAAGAAAAACAGAAAACAAAGTGCCACAACATCGACAGGAACATCAATAGGAAGTTAAACAACAGCAACAGCAGCAGAAACCAAAGTAGCCGAAGCAAAACAATCAACAACAGCAACAAAAGCAAAAACAGGCACAACAGAGCCAGCAAAAAAAGAAAAGGATGCCACCAATAAATATTATTGAAATGGATACTGAAGATACTTTGAAGCTATGTGGGTACCGAGTCATCCTCCGACGCATGCATACGTCCCGCACCACATTTAAAATAAAAAACTCCTCCACCTCGTCGTGAGTGAAACAACTTGAACATACAAAAAATGTATGTATATATAAATATAAATATATATATAATATATATATACATATATATATATATACATATATATACGATATATATATACGTATATATATATATATATATTATACAAATTAAAACCAAAATCCAAGTGTTGTGTAGTGCGCAGTGAAGTGTGCACCCCTCGCCATCTTTTACAAGCCACTGCTTGTCATTCTCGCTAGCAAATCCCGTTGGTTTTTGACTGAGTTTGCTAAGCATCCGACGTAGCGGATTATGAAGTGTGAATTTTTGTTAGTGGATCAACTCAAATCAATGTAAGGGCATAACATCTACATTGATTTTTGTTGTGAAGCTGTAGCAAGGATTTACACTTCTAAATTCTGCTTTTATCACCAATTACGTCGGAGTTGGTTTTCTTAATGTCTGTGATTGATTTGGGAGGGCAACTCCGGGTTGATGTGAGCAACGTTCGTGGGCTAAGAGCAAATCTCTTTGTTGTGAACGTTCACCTCTCCCGCTATAAACCAGCTTTCTTGGCGACCGACTTGTCGGATTTGGATATAGCTTAGTGCCTTTGTTTTTCCCACATTGCGGTCTCACTATTTACGTGAGTAGTGATGTTGCTTACCAATTTCAACCACAATACGGCCACTGTTCCAATCCGGAATTTAATTTCCCGTGGTTAAAACTACATGCCCGTAAGCAGCTGGCTTCGACATTCAGCCCAGACAACACCCAATGGAAGGTATGTTAAGATCTTTGCTCGGGTAAAAACTTGAACCCAGCTTGTGAATGGGCCAACACGGCTCTTTGTCTTTGCTTTGTCAGGTATGAACTCCTTAATTCCTCACAGAATTAAGAGTATCAAACCGATGACAAACGTGTGGTACGACTCGAGTTGCAAGGAGGCTATCAGGTTGAGAGAAATAAGTCTCCGGACTTTAAAGGCCAACCCTTCTGAGGAAAACCGGAAGAAATTCAAATGGGCCCAAAATGATTGTAATGCATTAATTAGACGTGTTAGATTCTCCTATGATCCGAAGGTTAGACCAAAAAGTGCTGCATTGTCCCAAGGGCAGCAAAATCTTCTGGCCATTTGTGAAAAACGTAAAGAATTCCACCTCGCCTTCAATTCCAACACTCATTTGCAATGACATTCCAGCTGACAGCTTTTTGGACAAAGCAAATCTGTTAGCTGCACCTTTTGCAGATTGCGCTCTGTCCGCGCCTGTACTCGAGATTGTAAATTTTTCCATGGGACGTGTCTATTTTCGCACTCGTACAGTTGCGAGAGTACTTAAAGATCTAAACGTGCACAAATTTGCTGGCACGGATGGTATCCCTCGTTCTTCTGAAGAGGTGTTCCTGTACGCTGGCAAAACCACTGCGTAATCTTTTTAATGTGCCCTACCCTTTAGGTCTCTTTCCATGTAAGAGGAAAATATCATTTGTCTAGCCCGTACTTACAAAGGGCGAACCTCTATCGCCCACATCATACCGACCCTTGCATTTACGTCCCTACTTTCTAAGGTCATGAAAACGCTGATAAATCATCAGCTAATGAAATGTCTTGAAACTCGGAAGCTTCGCAGCAACAGGTCCACTGGTGATTAGATGGCATATCTCACCGAAAACTGGAACCAATCTTTCCACAAATGTAGCCGAAAGTAAGTTCGTTGCACGTAATATTTCAGAAACATTTGATAGAGTCTGGCATCAGGCTTTCTTTTCGCAAATGCCCGCTTTTGGCGTCGATGGATCTCTTCTTCAATGGATTAGAAATTAACTTTCTAACCGTTCAAAACTAACTCGTGAGAGAACAGTAGCGTGCACAACACGAGTAGTTGATGAGCAAGCTAGGCCCTGGTCCCCCTCTGGACTGTAGCGCCAACAATTATTATTATTAACCGTTCAAAACTAGTTGTATTGGATGGGTTCAGGTCCGATATTCACCATATTAATGCTGGTGTTCTCCAGGGCTCCGTTTTGTTTCCGACACTCTTTCTCATTTTCATAATTGATCTCCTCCCTGTCACTTCTAATCCAATTCACTCCTCCGCTGATGGCAGTATCCTTAGCTTTTCATATTCGTTCCTCGGCCCTCGTCTCTCCTTTTCGGCCATTGACTTGGAACGGCAGGGTATGTTAAGCTCATTGAATTCCTATCTTGACAGCATTGGGGTAAAAAGAATAAAGTGGAATTCAATGCTTCCAAAACTCAGTGCTGTCTACTGTCACTCAAGCGTTCTCAAAACAACCTGCCATTATCTATGAATGGCTCCTGCATTGTTGAAACTGAACGACTTTTCATCCTCGGTATGTGTATCAACTCAACACTAAGTTGAAACTATCACATATTCGAGATCGCCACAAATGCAGCGAAATGTCTAGGTTTCTTAAAGCGATGCAAGAAATACTTCACCCCTTCTGACCTGGCAACAATATATAAGGCGTACATTCGCCCAAAGCTTTATGACAACGCTCCTATCTGGTCGGGTGCTCCTATGACCTCTCTGCACCTATTAGATAGAATCCAACAGTTAGCGATAAGACTTATTGGTGTTAATAATGCTGCTAAGTCAATCGACTCGCTTGAACATCGACGAAATGTTGCGTCTTTATCACTATTTTATCGCTATTTCAACAAAAAATGCTCTAACGAGTTAGCCAGCTGCATTCCTTTTCCTCCAGAATTCACCCGCAATACCTGCCTTGCTAGGGATGCTCACCCGTTTACCCTAAAGCCCACCTTCGACGGACGTACATTTAAGTTCAGAGACTCGTTCTTCAGCTGGACCACACGAATATGGAATGCTCTTCCCAGCCCACTTTCTCCCCTACTCCCCACTTACAATCCACAGGCATTTAAAACCAAGGTGAATCTGTACCTCCTTCCCTCTCGTCCTCTTTACCATCGGGCCGTGCTTTGACTTAATTCCAGTCATTTAAGGGTATAAACAATCCCTTTTATGCGCGCCAGTTATACAAAAAATGTCGAATGTCCGTAGGGGACAAATTTTATATTCAAAATAAGGGGATATAAAAACAATCTGTCCACAGTTTATCAGCGGATAATTTTAAAGTCGTCAAGCAACAGATGATGGCATCTGGGGTGAAGTTCTACACCTTCACACCAAAAAATTAGAAACTGCAAACGGTTCGGCTCAAAGGCTTTGAAGTCTCGGCTGAACCGGAGACCAATGAAAGAAATTAAAATTGAGGACGTTAATGTTGTTTTCGTAAAGCGCTTTTCCACTGTCCGTTCTAGAATGCCATCTAGGCGTCTGCATCCCTTCTTTCTGTTCCAGGTCTCATCTGAGAGCAAACATGAGAGTCTAAGGGTGATCAAAATTCTTAACTAGCAGATGATCTCTTGGGCGAGGCCAAGGAAGACAAGCCAGATGCTTCTATGCGCAAGATGCCAAACTTTTGGCAGTGCAGCAGGAAACTGCAATAGACAGCCTTACTATTGGAAATGCACAGGGAATTATCTGCCGTTGTATTGCCCTTTGGGAGAGGGAAAAGTAGAAGACAAATCGCGCCTAAAATGTGTGCATTGTTTGCAAAAGGAACTTTCCTCCACCTTTCGCGGATGTCCGATGGTTAAGCAAATAGAAAAATTATATGCTTAAAAAAGAAGAAGTGGTAGAGTAAAGGCCTCTGCCGAAGACTCCAACAACCCCTGTTACGTCGGTAGTTTCCTACGCCCAGATGGCGTCTGGTAGGCCACCGGCACAACAGACAGTGTCAAAAGTGACACCAGTACCTCTTTCTTAAAGAGTGTGCAAAGCACTGCCTTACACGATCTACTACATGATAACAGGTACAAACTTTGTTCTTAAAGGTGGCAACAAGGTGTGCTGCAAACTCACCTATTCTGTTCACTATCTTCGCTGACGATTTGGTCATATACAGAACAGCCCCGGAGATTGAGGTCATTAACACTCTCTTGCAACGTGGTTTTGAAACAAACCATATTTTGTGGCGTTTGGAAGTTGAAAATCAACTACTAGAAATGTGGAACCATCATTTTCAGGACTCCGTTGTGCAAAGCCTCACGGGATACGAAAAAAACATGGCGTAAGTTCAGCATGGCCGCTGTGGCGTAGTGGTTAGAGTGCGACGCTCACACGCCAAAGGGTCTCGGTTCGATTCCCAGCTCAACACCAATTTTTCGAATATTTGACGGCACCACCTCTTTCGAGCTGCTGACAACACTCAAAAGAGTAATAGCTGTCTAAGAAAGCTTCTCAAATTTCGCCGTTTGAATTCGGCAAAAAACTGTAGGTCCCTTCTACTCGTGAGAGAAAAGTAGCGCGCACAACACGAGTAGTTGATGAGCAAGCTAGACCCTGGTCCCCCTCTGGACTGTAGCGCCAACAATTATTATTATTATTAAGGTCAGCATCTTGGATCCACAGGGACAACCATTAGTTGTAAAGACGGTAGTACGATATCTTGGCATTTTGTTAGACCAGTTTCTGTATGGAAACATTCATTCAGCTTTGCTCTAAAGAAAACCAAGAAAGCTTTTGGTATGGTAAGTAACTTCCGGAGGCCCTTGACTGCTACAAGGCAGACATTACAGCCATCCAGGAAGTGCGATCGGATGGGCCTGTCATAAAAACGATGAAGAACTGCGATATCTACTACAGCGATTACTATAGAGAGAGAAGGCAGCGCTTATTCGGATATGGATTTGTTGTTCGAGCCGACTTTAGCAAAAAGTCTTAAGCTACGACCCCGTCAGCGACCGCCTCATGACAATCCGCATCAAGGCTAAATTCAGGAACATCACCTTAATTTGCGCTCACGCTCCGAGAGGAGAAGGATGACAACTTTAGAAAGAACATACGATCGATGCTTCAGCTACGACACCAAGATCGTTCTAGAAGATTTCAATGCTCAGCATGGGAAGGAGGTCATCTTTGCTAAACACAGAGTGCACAACAACATATTCGGAAACGGACGCAGGCTGTTGGACTTCGCCTCGGGGCGGAGCCTATTTGTGGCTAGCACGCGGTTCCCTCACCTGGACATTCACAAAGGGACCTAGCGATTTCCTGATCAATCAACCGTCAACCAGGTCCTCCAGTATTCTGGATGTCCGAACCTTCCGAGGTGAAAACATCGACTCAGATCACCTCCTTGTTGTAGCCAAGGTAAGAACCCGGATATCGAGAGAGCAACGGAATCGAGATAGACCAAAGCGGTTTGACGTCGGAAAACCACAAAAGTAGCCGATCGCTGGGAACTTTGTCGACCTAGCCTCCCTGAAACTCGCTCAGAGTTCGACGCTGCCTGCACTAAACATAGAAGAAGCCTGGAAATGTTGTGGAGAAGCCATCAAAAAAGCTGCCACAGATGTGCTGGGTTTCATGACACCATTCAGAAGAAACCCCTGGTTTGCCGACGAGTGCAGGCAAGCACATGCAGCCAAAGAAGACGTACATAAGGCAACGCTGCAGTGAAAAACGAGGGCTGTTCGTCAGCTCTACGAACAGAGAAGAAGGGAAGAGCACCGGCTTCTCAGAAGGAAAAAGAAGGATCATGAGAAGCACGTGCTCGAGTAAATGGAAAGGTGTTATGGCAAGAATGAAGTCCGAAAACAGCTTTCCGGAGGATAAAAGGCTCGGACCAAGGCCTGCCGAGACCAGAATGGATAACTAGTAGTAGAGTTGCAGTCAGTGCTGAGAATCTGGAAGAATCATTTCTGCAGACTCCTTAACGGCGATGACGGCCCAAATCTCGCTCCTAAGCAGAATGTTCCACTTGACTTGGGCGATGATAGACAAGAATTCCGTCCCCTAGATATAGACGGGGTAAAGATAGCAATATCCAAGCTGAGGTCGAACATAGCTGCTTTAGCAACTGCAATCAGAACTGTTTGAAGCAGCTAGAGATGAGTTGATTGGGCGCATGCACCAGCTCATCTGTAAGATATGGTCGGAGGAAAGCATGCCCGATGAGTGGAATCTCAGCGTCGTTTGCCCGGTTCACAAGAAAGGAGACCCCTTTGGCTGCTCCAACTACCGAGGGATTAGTCTCCTCAGCATCGTATACAAGATTCACTGCCGTATTGTGTGAGCGTCTAAATCCGTTTGACCTGAAAGGTCATCTTCAGTGTGGTTTCAGACCAGGGAAGTCCACAATAGACCAGATCTTCACATTACAATAGATCCTGGAGAAGAGTCAAGAAGTGCATATCGACACTCACCACATATTCGTCGATTTTAAGGCTGCATATGACAGTGTGCATAGAGACGAGCTATACAGTGCCATGTCTAGTTTTGGCATTCCTGCCAAACTCGTCAGATTGTGTAGGATGACGATGGAGAACTCTCGGTGGTCCGTCAAGGTCAGCAACGAACTCATCGAACCATTGAATGTCAAAAAAGGTTTTAAACAAGGCAACGCACTGTCATGTGACTTCTTAAACATCATCCTCTAGAAGATCGTGCGTAACTCACAAGTCAACGATCTTCCAGAAGTCAGTTCAATTGCTACCTTACGGTGATGACATTGACGTGATTCGACGACCACAGCGAGCCGTCAATGAGGCGTTTGCTGGCATTGAAGCGGAAGCGGCTAAAATGGGTCTAGTGGTGAATGAGGGCAAAACGAAGTACATGCTGTCATCAAGGAAGGACACACAACATTGACGTCTCGGACGGAGCGTCACACTAGACAGCAGAAACTTCGAGGTAGTTAAGGACTTCATCTACCTCGGCTCCGCGGTAAACAGGGACAACAACATCAGTACCGAAATCAAACGCAGAATCACTCTTGCCAATCGCTGTTTCCTTGGGCTCAAGAGGCAATTGAGTAATAAAGACATCTCTCGAAGGACTAAGCTCGCTTTATATAACAGCTTGATCATCCCCGTTCTACTATATGGCGCACAATCTTGGACGGTAGCAAAGGCGGATGAGGAAGCCCTAAGTCTTTTCGAAAGAAAAGTTTTGCGTGCGATTTTTGGTCCTGTTTGCTTTGATGGCATCTGGAGGAGAAGATTTAATGACGAATTCTATAGGCTGTACAGCTACATGTGCCTGGTCAAGCATCAATCATCGGATATAACGCTTAAGATGGCTAGGCCATGTAGAGCGAATGGATACCACTGCTCCGGCCCGAAAAGTCTTTGAATCCGAACCATCGGGACAACGCAATAGAGGACGACCTAGAGTAAGGTGGTGCACACAAGTGGAGAATGACCTCAACCAACTTGGAGTGCGCAACTGGAGATTGCTGGCGAAAGATCGTGCTTCCTGGGGAGGCATGTTGGTTGACCCCGTACTGTAGCGCCACAAAAAGCAGTAAAAGTGATTTGCTACACGGGCCTGGTCCGGGCAGTCACTGTGTATGGCTGTCCAGTGTGGTTCAACGTGAGTCCTTCCCAGATGGAAAAGATGAGGATGTTGATGAAATACCAAATACCAGCCAAAGTGTATAGGGTGGATAATTTCATTTGTAAGTTAATCCGAAGACACATTGCACGAGCCATAACTTCTCACAACGAACTCACATTATGAGCCTACATCCCCAACGATAGCCTAAGCCCAAATCTCCGATTTAGCAAGCCAAAACCTTTACGAAATAGAACAGGCAATGGTAAGGAACGGGAATTTTACCCATCTAGTGCCTCCGTTGTCGTCTTCTGACACTGTTCATGCCCTACGGCCATTCGACATTTACCAACAGAAAAAAATAAGTCGAAAACCTTGTTCTTGAGAAAACTGATGGCAGAGGTCAGCGAGCTTTGACTGGTACCATTCGTACCATTCTTCATGACCATCTTAACCTTTCAAATGTCAGTGCATGGTAGGTGCCACGAATGCTCACAGCACCTCAGAAAAAAGTGACAATCGCATGCTGTAGAGAGCTTTTAGGGATGTGTAGTGAGAACGCGGACGGTGTTATGGATCGAATGGTTACTGGGGACGAAACGTGGGTTCACCCAGACCCCCTGAAGTAGTTCAAAGTCACTCCATCTGCCGAGAAGCTCATGGCCACAGGTTTTGGGACTCAAATGGAATCGTACTCATTGAGTATAAAAAAAGAAAGGTGAAACCATCAACGCCGCATCCTACGCTTCCACTTTGCATAATTTACGGAAGAAAATTAAAAGGAAAAGACGGGGTAAACTCGGAGCAGGTGTGTTGCTTCTTCATGACAACTCTCCTGTTCACACGGCGCGAGTTTCCAAGGCTGCTACGCGAGATTGTGGTTTCGAAGAAATCCAACACCCACCCACTAGTCCAGACCTTGAGCCTAGTGATTATTTCCTGTTTCCGGATTTGAAAATATATCTTAGTGGAAAATGATTTTCGGATGATGAAGAACTCAAGTCGGAAATAAATGGGTATTTTGCAGAGAAAGACGAAATTTAGTTATTTTAGGTTTTAAAAACGCTTATTTCAAGATGTAACAAATGCATTGACGTTAAGGTAGACATGAAAATTTAAATAGAATTCGCATTTTCCTTTATGATATATCATTAAGTTAATCTTTGTCTTTTACAGGTAATAGATTAGATTACTAAGTTTTTAAGAACAATTATCTTAGCATTCAATAATATCTTTAATTAATAAACTTAAATTAAAACAACACTGCGTTCGATTTTGGTACTGATGTTGCTGTCCCTTTTTACCGTCGAGCCGAAGTAGACGATGTCTACCTGCCTAGTGTGACGCTCTGTCCGAGACATCGATGTTATGTTCTTGATGACAGCATGTACTTTGCTTGGCCATCATTAAGCACCAGACCCATTTTAGTCGCTTCCGCTTCAATGCGTGTTCGTCCAATTACGTCAATGTCATCAGCGTAAGCTAACAATTGAACTGACTTCTGGAAGATCGTGCCTCAGGTGTTGACTTGTGAGTTACGCACGATCTTCTTGAGGATGATGTTAAAGAAGTCACATGACAGTGCGTCGCATTGCCTTAAACCTCTTTTGATATTTAAGGGTTCGGTGAGTTCGTTGTCGACCTTGACGGATCAGCGAGAGTTCTCCATCGTCATCCTCCACAATCTGACGAGTTTGGTAGGAATCCCAAAACTAGACATGGTACTGTATCTGTCTTTATGCACAAAAAGCGACATTTAAAATCGACAAATGGGTGGTAAGTGTTGATCTGACATATACATAGATATCCTAAAATACATGAAGTCGAAGTAAGGAGACAGAGTAGTGAACTTTTAAGTGATAATGTCATTAGGTACAGTAATTCCCCTTAGTCTAGTCCTTTATGGGTACTCCCAAAGACATTAGACGGGAATCCAATTCTTATTTGGATTCTTATCCAATTCCAAATAGAACAGACATTTTAGATCAGTAAGGTGGCGCTAAGTATTTCACATGTTTATACCTTAAATCGGGTTTTCACTAAATCCTTTTTAGTGACGATAATATCGAGAAAACAGCTTTTTCAGCGGCTCATGGTCATTATGAATTCAACAAGAATGCTCAATGAAAGTTCAATATTTAGGTCAAGGTTAAGGTTAAAGTAATAGATAATATTTAGAAACGAACGAATCCTAAAGGGCTTAAGAGATTTTTAGGAAAAAGAAAAATGACAGGATTTTATCGAAAGTTTGTCAAAAACTGTGGTACGATAGCAGCTCCGTTGTTTGGACTTAAAAAAAAACGCAGATATTGTATGGAATGATCAATACTATACTTCAGGTGAAGAATTAAGTAAACAATTGAGACAGTTTACGCTTTTTGCAATAGTCTGATTACAACAAAGAGTTCGTTATTACAACAGATGCAAGTGAAATAAAACTTGGTGCAGTCTTATCACAGGATAATTTTATTCAATCGGAAATTGTGTAAGCAATCGGAAAACAGTTGAAGATTAAAACAGATCATATACCACTCACTTCGCTATTTAGCGTTAAACATCCAAATTCGCGATTAATCAGATGGCGATTAAAATTAGAGGAAAATAACACATTGAGTATAAATATATGTATATATTACTCATTTAAATATGTGTATATAAATGAGTAAAAAGTGAAGAAGAAGAGAAAACGTTAAGAAAAATTTACGGCGAAGACTTTAATAAAGAAAACGACAAAGAAATGGCATGTATAATGCGATAGTTATAAGAGAAAATTATATGAATATAATCATAATTCCCAAAGTTGAGAAAGAACAAAAGATACTTAACGAATATCATAAAAGGTTTATTGGAAGACGCGGAGGACAGAAAGCCACTGTAACATAATCAATTTAACATCTAAAAAATTTAAACATACTTTATTTGTCAAAAACAGAGAACAAATCGTTACCCAAGCAGAAATCCAATGAATTTAGTTGCATCTGTTGCTTACAGTTAAAAAAAGAACGTAGAGAAAAAAAGACATATTTATTTAAGTAAGATTATAAAATTCCAATAGCATACAAGAAAGCCGAAACGGTAGCTGGAGTACTTACTGAGGAATGGATCTTAAATGTTGGTTCCTAAATGTTGGTATTCCTTAAATTTTTCACGGCACCACCTCTTTTGAGCTGCTGACAACAGTCAAAGAGTAATAACTGTCTAAGAAAAGCTTCCCTTCCTTTCTGGATGCCTTTTCGCGGCGGAAGGGCTTAAGAGTCAATTAACCTCGGTTCGACAGATCCCAGGTGAGACCTCGAACTAAAGTCCAGAAACGTCTTGTCTTTGGACGTTTTAAATGTCTGTATGGAGGCAAATTAAGGATTTGAATACTCCAGGTGGTACTCGCGATTGCGATAATCCACCCGTTGTCTTTTCGACATCGGCCGGGGCAAGGACTCTGGAGGCCCCAACCACCATAATCAATAAACCCTCCGCTCGCAGGGGCGCTGAAAACAATGATTCTTGCCAGTCACTCTACGATGCCCACAGTAGAATGAGTTGGAAAATCGGACAAAGCGGTGTAGAGACTCAGCCTGATACGCCTAATCTCCTGGCCCTGACTAAGACCCAAATGAATAGAAGGAGAAGGAAGGCTGCCACCGAGCAGCGCAAAGACCTCACGAAAGTGCCCCTTCAATGGCGAAGGCAAAGAGAATTATTTCAGTGTAAGTATCACCAACCGAAGCTGGCCAGTCTTATGAAGCCAACGCCGTCTCCTCTTCCTCTGGCTCTCAAAGCAAAAACATCTTCGCACATTTTCGTTGGTAGCACCTCCCGCACGCAAGTTCCGCAAAACACCGGTGCCGCACCTAGTACTGGCTGCGGCTCAGATAAGCGGAAATTGACTGCTGCCGGAGAACCAGCCAGTAGACTCAAACGCGCGGCAAACGGAAAACGAGATCCGCAGCCTTACAAGAAGGTTGTCATCTCTTCTCTGCTGCGAATAGGAAAAGCTGGCAATGATGACAGTATGACCGACGCAGAATGCAAACACTGCAAAGATCAGCTGTGGGGGCTTTCTAAGGCAGAGAACGCTTGCTTCCAAGTGGAGGGCTGTGCTTTGGAAAATGGAACCTGTTTGGTGAAGTGCTCCATACAGCATTCTCTTGAGTGGATGAGCACTTCAGTGCCGAAAATTCCCTCTGGGAACCACAAGTTTTGAGGTTCTCAGGGCCTTAAAACTCATGCGCGCCATCTGCTGGATCCCGGGGCCACTCAGGAACACGGCCGATGTGTTAGCGAGTCTCCGCATCCAGAAATCAAACGGTGGAAGGTCTTCTCCCACAGGGAGAGCAAGAACCTGGAAGGTAAAGACGGTTCTACTCTCGTTGTGGGCCTGGACCGACCTTCGGTTGAGACGGCTCTCGTCCCTATCTGCACGTTGGACGGATTAACTTCCGCCTCATGTTCCAGGTTTTCGAATAAGGGATGCTTTTCACGGTAACTCTTTATGCCACTGTTTTCCCAGATCAACCTTCATCATTCTAAGGAAACTACTGCAATCCTATGTAGCAGACTTTTCATGATGAACACAAAATCAAACATCGTATCTATCCAGGAACCATGGGTGTGGGAAAATCGCATCTGTGGCTTTGGTAGCCTACGAGGCTTCTCTCCACTCATCGACGAGCGATCGGAAGGACTGAGAGCTTGTCTTATTTTGCCGAATCTTCTCCCAGCAACTAAACTTGGAAAATTCTGTGGACAAGATTTAGTTGCTGCTGTCATTAACTTTAAATCAGGCGGATCATGGCACAATTTTGTCATGGCTTCGGCCTACTTTCCTACAATTTCGTTTTACCACCTCCATCAAGGGAAGTAGCGAAACTCGTAGAGTATTGCGAATCGAAAAAGATGGGCTTCGTTATCTCTTGCGACGTTAATGCTCAGTACATCTCCTGGGGCAGCAGCAAGAGTAACAGGAGAGGGTCGTATCTTCTCGATGTCGCACTTTCGTCTGGCCTGACCATAAACAACGCTGGATCGCAACCAACATTTGTTACGACAAGAAGACAGGAAGTGATTGATTTAACGCTATCAAATAGATATTTTAAGGAGATCACAGACTGGAAAGTTTTGTCGGAAGTGTCCATGTCCGCAGAGGAGCAGGAACCCTACTAGAAGAAACTGTCTAAAGTTTAGGCAAGAGCTAGCAAATCGCCTCTCCCAAAAACCCAGAACGAGGCGTAAGGTTGAGGTGGCAGTTCGAAATCTGAACGATACCCTAACCCAATGCTTCGAACTGACATGCCCAGTCGAAAACACCTCCTGCAGAACTCCTGTTCTGTGGTGGAACGTGGAATTGCAGAGAAAGCGCAAGGAAACCAGAAAACTTCTGAATAGGTCACTCAAGATCAATTTGGAAGAGGACTGGGATCTGTATCGATTAAAACAAAAAGAATATAAAATGCTAATTCGGGCTTCGGAAAGTGCCTCTTATAAAGACTTTTGTGGGAAAATCGAAACATTCACAGCAGACTAGTGAAAGCCCTCGAAAGGGACAAAGCAGTGAGGCTCGATACACTAAGAAAACCAGACGGTACCTATACCGAGTCTAAAGCTGACACCCTCCAACTCATGCTAGAGACCCACTTCCCTGGGAACCAGATCACAGTCGGCTCAACAGCTCGTGGCTGTTGCGTCTTTTGATGGTTTCAAGCCAGCCTCGCGCTATCATATGTTCCAAGCACCTGGCGTACAGAGAGGGTAGCCTTCACACCGAAAATTGATAAAGGAGATTACTCTTTCGCCAAAAATTTCAGGCCTATCAATTTAACCTCCTTCATACTAAAAAGCTTAGAGAGGCTGGTCGAACTGCACCTACGTGAAAACGCTTTGCCATTATACCCTTTATCTCAGATGCAACAATCCTACCAGCATGGAAAATCTTGCGAGAGTGCACTTCAAAATGTCGTCGGTAGTATGAAATGCGGACATGGACACTTCCGGTAGAATTGAAAGTGCTTCCGAAAATGCGACCTTCGATGACATGTGTAACGCGGCCAGGAATCATGGCGTAGAGAAAACATTGGTGTTGTGGATAATAGCAATGCTAATGAACAGGACTATAATCGCGGAGGTTGAGTGTGGCAAATTTGTAATGTCGGGGGTTAACGGGGGCTGCCCCCAAGGCGGCGTCCTGTCTCCCCTCCTAGGATGTATGCTGGTCGATTCTTTGCTTTCCACCTTGAATAGTTCCATCACCTACGCCTAGGCTTGTGCAGATGATGTAGCCGTACTAGTTATGGGACCATGCCTTGCGGCCGTCAGTACACGTTGGCAGGCGGCTCTTGACATGATCGATAGCTGGTGTACTAGGAATGGACTTTCAGTCAACCCTCTTAAAACTGAGGTTGTTCTCTTTACGAGAAGGAGATATATGACTGCTTTAAGGGTTATCCCACTTATCCTGGACAGTAAACTTCTCTGGAAAATGCACATTGAGACAGAAACCTCTGTTGAAAATCCAACACTCGATTTAAATGTCTAATGAAAGTATTATAATAAAAGTAGCATAATTATTGTGAATAGGTCCGAATTAATGTAAAATCAAAACACAGCTGTCACAGAATTATTAATAAGCAGTAACTAATATATTCGTTGGCCAATCTCACGACACAGCTGTTCGGTTCAGTTTTATTTTTCCTTCTTTAAATTTAATATATATATATATATATATATATATATATATATATAATATAAAACATACCACACTACATAATATAAACGTTGAACCACCCTGAACCACCCTCCTTCGAAGCCAAAAAAAAAGCAAAAAATTCACACAGTTGGGCGAAGCCCCAAACAAACGAACTTGAGAAGTGTAAGGAGAATAGTGACCAAATTAGTTTAAAGAATAGCTTTATTTTCTCATAAAGAAAAAACATACATATAAATATATAAACATTGTGTACATACATATTCAATTGCATAAATTGTGTAAAAGAAATTATATATAGATACAAATACCAATGAAGTGAACGCCAAGATACAAATGTCTCGATAGGTTACATTTGTTGTGAACGAGCCCTTATTTTTTTTTGTTTTCTATGACATCTGTGAAAAATATTTAGTATACATCAAGTTATTGAACAGACAACATCACATTTTTTCATCGTGTTAAAAATGTCGAATTTTGTACCAGAAAGTGATGATTTGCGGAAACCATTAATTTTTGGTTTTCATTTGAAGAAAAGTGCTGCAGAGTCGTATCGAATGCTTGTCGAGGCATATGATCATGCTCTATCAGAAGCAATATGCAAAAGATGGTTTCAACGGTTCAGAAATAATGATTTTGATGTGAGAATTGAAGAACGTGGAAGACCACCAAAAAAGTCTGAAGACGCCGAATTGCAAACGATATTGGCTGGAGATGACATTTTGAGTCAAAAGCAAATGGCAGCAATGTTAAATGTTGCACAACAAACAATTTCTGACCGTTTAAAAGCTATGGGAAATATCCGAAAGTGTGGAAAATGGGTGCCACATGAATTGAATGAAAGACAGATGGAAAACCGAAAAAACACTTGTGAAATTTTGCTTCAAAGACACAAAAGAAAATTGGTTTTGCATTGGATTGTTACTGGCGATAAAAATGCATTTATTTTATAAATCCTAAATGGAAAAAATCATGGGTTAATCTCGGACAACCATCAACATCGACTGCAAAACCAGATCGATTCGGCAAGAAGATAATGCTGTGTGTATGGTGGGACCAGAAAGGTGTGTTTTAGGTGCTCCTAAAACCTGGTGAAACCGTTAATACTGATCGCTACCGACAACAAATGATTAATTTGAACCATGCATTGATCGAGAAACGACCAGAATGGGCCAGAAGGCACGGCAAGGTAATTTTGCTCCATGACAATGCACCTGCATACAAAGCAAAAACGGTTCAGGATACAATCGAAACACTTGGCTGGGAGCAGCTACTCCACCCGCCGTGTTCACCATACTTGGCTCCTTCCGACTACCATTTGTTTTCATCGATGGGACACGCATTGGCTGAGCAGCACTTTGATTCCTACGAGGAGGTCGAAAATTGGGTGTCTGATTGGTTTGCATTAAAAGCCGAACAATTTTATTGGCGTGGTATTCACAAATTGCCAGAAAGATGGTCAAAATGTGTAGAAAACAATGGTCAATACTTTAAATAAAATGTTTTTACTTGCCCATTAATTTTTTTTTCAAAAAAACTCTTATTGCATACGGGTATACCTGGTACTTCAATTTATTATCTGGTTCTTATTTTCTGGAGAAATATAAGCATACTTACAACACGTCAGCACGAGAATTGAAAATCTTAGCGCATTTCTTACATGCTTGTAGGAATGAATCATCTTAATGTGGATAGTGGTAAGGGAGAGAAAGCATGGGAGATTCTTAAGTCCAGATACGACCACAAGAGAGTATTAATGAATGCACAGCTGAAAATTTTGTTTGCCCAACCAACGCTTCATAACGAAGATGCAACCGGGTTGAAGGGTTTACTAGACACAACCACAGAGGGCCTGCATTCATTAAAAAATCTTGGGCTATCAGTTGACTCATGGGGCACAATAACAATATACATTATTCAGCACAAGTTGCCGCCATCATCGCAGAGGTTATGGGAGGAAAAAATTGGAGCAAAACAGGAGTTACCGAACATGGAAGAGTTTTCAGAATTTTTGGAAAAAAGGTTCCGAACGTTGAAAGCTGTGTCCACGATCATGTTCCTCAATGAGTTCATTGCTTGTACGGAAAACGCCAACAGAAGAGTACACATGCAACGTGTGCAGGAATGGTAAGCATTCGCTACGGAAATGCAACAAATTCATTAACATGGCCATTGCTAATGGGAATGGCGCAGTCAACCGAATTGACGTATGCCGCAATTGTCTAGCATACATACCATTCGACGCAGCAATGTCTAAGCAAAATCCGATGTTATTATTGTCAGCAAAGGCATCACTTCCTCCTTCACGCGGACTCCTCAAACTCTGGTCAAGCTTAAAATTCATACACACATTCTACACAACACCATTCAAACCACACACATATATAGCCCAACAAAATCCAACTACCACTACACAATCATTCGATAGTTCCACAATAGACCCTAATGCACTATCATTTAACCCAACAGTCACAACTTCAGAGATTAGGAACTCATCACTGAATAACGTAATAACGGATAATGTGGTGTGTGGACAAAACTATGTGAGGACAGTACAGCGTCGGAAAGATGGGCGCTATCAGGTGTCATTACCATTCAAGAATGGGTGCCGACCTGCGCTTGGATCCTCGAAGTTAGGTGCCAACTAGAAAAAAAAACTTCAGGCAATACTAGACTCCAGCACAACCACTAAGCTGAAGGTTGTCTTCCTTAAATCAGCACACCCTATCTCGCATTTCGAATAATACAGAAATTAGCTGATGATGAGGAAGCGCGTTTTCCTTTGGGGTCAAATATCATTAGAAGGGACACATATGTGGATGACGTAATCTCTGGAGCAGATTCTGTGGAAGAAGCTATTGAGAACGAAGACAAATTCAAGACTTACTTTTGTCAGCAGGCTTCAATCTGTGAAAGTTGATAAGCTTGATGATGTTTTGCAGGGTATTCAACAGGACCAAAGGGAAACCAGCCTTCGATTACCGTTCGACGACACCTAACACGTGAAGGCAATGGGTATCCATTGGCAGTCTAATGATGATGACTTCGTATTCCATCACGGCGCAGCGGATGCAACAGAGAGCACAAAGCGTGCATTATTTTTTACACGTGAAACTATTCGATCCCTTGGGATGTATTGCACCATGTATCGAACGGGCAAAAATTATGATGCAGCAGCTGTGGTGGGAGGGATTGACGTGGGATCAAGCGATTTCCATTGAACTGTAGAAGGAAAGGAATGAATTCCGTCAAGAACGCCTAACTAATCAATCATGTTCGGCTGCCTCGGTGGGTCCATCTACAAGGAAAGCAAAAAGACGTCGAATTGCATGGATTTTGTGACGCATCGGAGCGAGCATATGACGCAGTGATATATATCCGCATACTGGACGACGAGGACAATGTGCACACCCATCTGTTGTTGCCCAAAACACGAATTGCCCCACTGAAGACAATTACGATTCCGAGGCGGGAGTTATGTGGCGCAGTCATTTTGGCAACACTGATGAACTACGTCGTCAAAACTCTCGAGCTGGAAGGTATCAAGATGAACGCATGGTCTGAATCCATGATTGCACTCGCATGGATTATATCGCCACCTGCTAATGGGAAAACATTTGTGGATAATCGAGTGGCAGAAATTCAGCGACTTACCAGTTGCAACATATGGAGTCATGTTCCAACACAACACAATCCTGCTGATTATGCATCACGGGGACTTCTTCCATCAGCACTTATCGGGAACAATCTCTAGTGGAACGGTCCTCCATTTCTTCATGAGAAATGGAAGTTCGCAGCGTCGATACCATTAACAGCCACCACAGAAGAAGAAATGCGCAGGGTCAAAGTTCTCTGTACGGCAGTAGCCGACAACGACTTCGAAGCTTTAGTTAATCTTCACTCCAGATTGATAAAATTGTTGAGAACAGTGGCTATCTGCAAAAAATTTGTATATAACCCATCAAGGACGACCAGTAAGCGACAACTTTCAACATTGTCACCGGCAGAAATCGATGCAGCACTAGTGTTTCTCGTCGAAATTGTACAGCGAACGATGTTTAGTCAGGAGCTAGAGGAACTGGAAAAGAAGAAATCGGTATCTTGCGCATTACGAGCTTTGAACCCGTTCATCAACAAGGAGAATGTTCTGCGTGTTGGAGGAAGACTGGAGAATGCACGAATCACCAGTACACCAAATTGCTGATACAGCACGCACATGAAAAGACATTCCATATATGAATTCAGTAAATGTGTACATACCTGAGGACTGACTGGATTCTCAATATGAAACGCAGCGAAAAGCAATGGATCCACAGCTGTAATGTTTGCTATCGATTTAAACCGAAACCCAGTCAACAACTTATGGCGAAACTGCCATCACCTAGAGTCTGTATGTCACACCCCTTTACACACATGGGAGTGGACTAGGTCCCATCGACGTGAAGACGTGGAAAGGTTTTTAAGGAATATTTCGCAATCTTTGTCTGCTTAGCAACTAAAGCGATTCATATTGAGCTAGTTAGTGACCTCACCACACAGGCATTCTTGGCCGCATTCAAGAGGTTTTGCGCACGAAGAGGTAGATGCAAGGAAATATACGGCGATTGCGGAAATAATTTCGTCAGAGCAAACTCGGAACTGCATCGATTGTGGAAATCAGCACAGTTCAACAAAGGAGATCTCGTGGAGAAATTGGCAAATTAAGGGACTACATGCCATTGCATGCCCTCCGTCTCACCACACCATGTAGATTATGGGAAGCCGGGGTGAAATTTGTTAAATATCACTTGAAAGGAGCCGTAAATAACGAGACACTTACATTTGAAGAGCTGAACGCACTACTCACCCAAATCGAAGCCTTTCTTAATTAGAGGCCGCTAGAGGTAAGCCACCTAGATCGTTAGAAGAGAGTGCAAAAAATGTACCAGCAATTTTGGAAACATTGGAGTACGAAATACCTGGCCAGACTGCAATAACGTCTAAAGTGGAACAACAAGCAACCGCAGCCACAAACTGGAGAGTTGGTGTTAATTAAGGACGAGAGGCTTCCTCCGTCTAAATGGTTACTGGCGAGAATTACTCAGCAACATCCGGGGGCTGACTACCTTGTTCGGGTTGTTACGCTTAAAACAAAACACGGAGAATTAAAAAGACCGATAATACAAATATGTCGCTTATCCAGCAATGAAACCACATCAGAAGAATCCCTCATATGAAAGACATCAACAGCTCAGATGACAACACTACAGAAAAAACAAAAAAAAAAAAAAAAAATTATACAATTCACAACACTACACTGATTCAACCGAAAACTGATAAATGCTGACGGTATCAGTAAGCAATAATTGTTTGGTATAGCTATTCGCTTTTACTTATTATATGGTCACTATTCATGTCTCTTATGTGCATGTCAAATTGTTATGTCTTTTGTTGTCACTTTCATATTAATGCTGTACTCTTAGCAACGTAGAAGGAGATAGAAGACGACAAATATCACATACCAATAGAGGAATAGTGATACCACTTCACGAGATCGAACAGCAGAATATTAAGAGACGCTACTAGTTGTTAGATAGCTCGGCAACCGATTGATGGATAGCCAACTGAAAACTTCGCACACGGCCGGGGAGAATGTTGAAGATGCAATACCTGAATTAAATGTCTAACGAAAGTATTATAATAAAAGCAACAGAATTATTGTGAATAGGTCGAAATTAATGTAAAATCAAAGCTGTCATAGAATTAATAATAAACAGTAACCAATATATTCGTTGGTCAATCCCACGACACAGCAGTTCGGTTCAGTTTTAGTTTTCCTTCTTTAATTTTAATATATACATATATATAATTATATCTTCGTAATTATTTTCCTTCTGTCTTCTGGAAATGCAAGCGAGTTTTTGGCAAAACCTGGGGTCTATCACCCAAAAGACCCATTTGGATCTATACGGTTATAATAAGACCACTTCTCTCATATCAATCAGTCGTTTGGTTTTAACAAGCTTTCGCGCAAATATGTGACTGCTGCTTTCAGCAAGCTTCAAATTACGCCTGGCTCTGCTCTTGATGCTCTAATTAATCTCCCCCCCTTGATCTCCACATCATGGGATGCGCACTCAAGGCCATTTCTCGATTAAAAAGCAATGGTCTTTTGTTTTACTCGCACTGGAGCTTTGATGACGTCGCACACCGCATCTCCTATGATACTACTCTCATGGACATGCCGTCTGATGCGAGGTCGCCAATAATACAGTTACGACGCTTATACAAAGTCGACTTTCCCCGTGAGATTGGCTCTGTCCAGAAACTGAACCGGGAAAGAAATGTAGTCGGATTTTCACGGGCGGCTCCAAGACAACGGAGGGTTCTGGGGCCTTCGTGCAAAACGACAACATTAGACTTTAACCCTTCTTAGGTAATTTCGCGTTGGTCTTTCAGGCGGAAGCCTTCGCGATCCTAATGGCCACCAACTACATTGTGAAGAATAGGTGGAAGGGAAGAAATATTTGCGTCAAGCTGTGCTCAAGGCCTTACTCAACCCTTTAACCACTTCCAAGATAGTTCAAGAATGCAAGTCATCCCTTAATTTGGTCGGCAGGCTGAATTCGCCAAGACTTGTCTGGGTCCCGGGTTATCACGGGATCCTGGGAAACGAAACTGCCGATGAACTAGCTAGGCTAGGTTCAGCAGAGGAATTCGTAGAACCGAACCCACCTTGGGACTACCCGTGACCTTGATCAGCACCTCCGTCGATAGTTAGGTCTCCCTACAGCACAACCAGAGATGGCGTGACTCTCCAGGATGCAGGATGATCAAGAGTATGCTCCCAAACGTCAGCAAGAAATCCGCACCTTTTCTGCTATCTCTAGACAGAAACGAGTGCGAAACGAGTTGTTGGCGTACTAACTGGACACTTTACCTTCGCTATGCACCTGAGTCGGCTTGGGGTTAGTGATGACACACTCTGCGACACCTGTGAAGAAGGTGAAGATACTTCAGAGCACTTTCTCTGTCAGTGTTCTGCTTTCGATCGTATCAGGTGGCGGCTATTTGGCGCTGATGTGGTGGGAACTGAAAACCTCAGTTCTATATCACAGAAGCGTATCGTAGTTTTTCTTTGGAAAATCAAGAAATTACATTAAATGAAGGTTACTGTCTGGTAGTACAATGGGCCAGTAGTTGAGTCTGAGCGCTCCAGTGCAGTTTATCCCAACCTCAAAAAAAGGAAAGCTTCTCAAAATTTGTCGTTCGGATTCGGCCGAAAACTATAGGTCCCTTCTACTCGTGAGAGAACAGTAGCGCGCACAACACGAGTAGTTGATAAGTAAGCTAAGCCCTGGTCCCCTGTGGACTGTACAGGTTATGGTAATAGTGTAATGGTACAGGTACCTTTTGAAATAATTTTCGGAAACACTCACTGGGTACCAGTGATATATATTGAGAATGAAATACATATACACGTAAAGCTTAAGCTAGATACAATAACAAATTGGGCAGAAAGATAATACCTTTTAAAGTAAATGAATCAGTTAAAATTTTGGTTATAAGAGACTGTGGGATGCTGGCACATCTTCTGTCTTATTTGGCATGAATAAAGTAAGTTCTTCATAAGTAATAACTTTTATTTATTTTCTCGGTGCACAACATCCTGACTGTAGTACCACACGAAGAGCAAAGAGTCTTTTCGAAATGTATATATGAAACCTATTTGTCCATATGAGCAAATATTATAGAAAATGTATCCATTACAAGGCATAACAACTTGCGTTTATATAATAATAAGAGGCGAACGTTATAAAATTAAAACTTCCTTGTTCTGTAACGCACCCCCCAAAATTTCTTTTTTTGTGCAAACTTTGCAACCTCCAATAACGAGAGGACTATATGCACCTCTCTTAAAGAATTCCGCTGCAACTTCTTTGGAACACGGGTACATTAACATGAAAAGGCTGGTGTTAACTGCGTTAGTACACAACAAATATTTATAATGGAGAAGTGCGTTATTTCTTTAATGCTAACTTGGCATTATTAACCCACAATTCAAAGCCTTTTAAAATGATAATGTCAGAATAATTTACAAAATAATTCATTTAGATTTTTAAGGTTACCAATTTGAAACCACATTATTATTTCTTAATATGAGAAATGTGTATATAAAAAAACAATGTAAGGTTAATTGCCTAAGCAGCAGTCCTATACACGTATATATGTATTCAACGACTTTACGAACACACGCAGTATTTCATGATTAGCCAACATAATGGGTATTCTGACAGGTAATTCATTACAAAAACATTTACAAACCAATTAGATAGGAACGAATAATAACATCAACTTAGTGAATTGTAGACATGGTGTGGGATTAGATTTAGGTTAAATATATGACCGACGAGGTAGTAAAATCAAAATAATTGATTGAAATTTGCTTTTATTTAAATCGTAATAAACCTGGAGCCACTTTCAATGGTTTTCAAGTTTTGTTTTTGTTCAAACGGCGACGCATTCTGTTTATAATAATTTGAATAATATTTGATCCGAAAATAAAAGGTTTGCTAAAATCCGGTAAATACAGGTGTTGCCTTGAGCAACACCTGGGACCTCCAGATGCATCCATGTGCACAGTACTATGAACTGTTAGAGAACAAGAAATCGCTTCTTAGTTCCTTTTTTGTCTCGAAAATTGGTTCGTTGAGCTACCAGGCAGTAAACTACATTTAAGGTGGTTCTAGCGCAGATACTTCGCCCTTTCCAACTTTTCTTCCCAATTGGGTTT